>BTHU01000017.1:4537500-4932500 GCA_036184795.1 Tokudaia tokunoshimensis
GAGAGGAGAGGAGAGGAGAGGAGAGGAGAGAACAGCTATGACTTGGCTGAGCAAATGCTAACATACATTGAGATAGCTCAAGAGCAAGGAGGAAGGTCTGCTTCCCAGACACTGAGGGCTGAGACTGCTCATGTAGAATTTGTAGTGTCTGTGCATGTCAAGTTGGAACCACCAAGAACATAATTAGATGTAGGATCCTGTAGGCTGAAATCATGAATTTAAAAGTCTACTGAACATAGCTAAGGGTTACTAGAAAGGATATATATGGGTGGATTATATATAATGAGCAGGGAAGTGTCCTTAAAGGAGGTCAGGAAGAATTACGGGAAGAGTACAGAAACACAAACAAAATAATTTTTAGAAATAAGGAGAGAGGCAGCAGAGAACCAGGCAGCTCCACAGCCTTCAGTGCTTAGCCCACCAGGAGAGAATGATCTCCCAGCAGTGATTTCACTTCCGAGATCTTCTGAGGTGAGATCTCCACCTTCTCTCTGGAGGGGTACAGCTAGGAGCACACTGGGCATACGATCAGTGGAGCAGCTGGGACAGGAGTCTTATCTGCAGCAGGGAACAAGGCAGCTCCAAAGCCTTCTGTGCTTAGCCCACCAAGAGAGAGTGATCTCCCAGCAGCGATTTCACTTCTGAGCGCGGAGGTGAGATCTTCACCTTCTCTCTGGAGCAGTACAGCTAGGAGCACACAGGGCATATGATCAGTGGAACAGCTGGGACAGGAGCCTTCCAGGTGCCATTTACACCAGGGAGCCAGGCAGCTTCACACCCTTCTGTGCACAGACCTTACCAGAAGAGAGTTGGTCTCCCAGGAGTACAGACACAGGTTTACAGGCCCATAGGAGGGGCAAGCTCCAGCCAGAGACAAGAAGACCAACTAACACCAGAGATAACCAAATGGCGAAAGGCAAGCGCAAGAACCCTACCAACAGACACCAAGGCTACTTGGCAACATCAGAACCCAGTTCTCCCACTACAGCAGGTCCCGGATGCCCCAGCACACCAGAAAAGCAAGAGTTATATTTAAAGTCTCTTCTCACAATGCTGTTAGAGGACATCAAGAAGGACATAAATAACTCCCTTAAAGAAATACAGGAGAACATAGGTCAAAACGTAAAGAGGAACCTTAAAGAGGAAACACAAAAATCCCCGAAAGAAATACAGGGGAGCATGGGTGAACAGGTAGAGGCCCTTAAAGAGGAAACACAAAAATCCCTGAAAGAATTACAGGAAAACACAAA
Source organism: Tokudaia tokunoshimensis (assembly GCA_036184795.1). Taxonomy (NCBI): domain Eukaryota; kingdom Metazoa; phylum Chordata; class Mammalia; order Rodentia; family Muridae; genus Tokudaia; species Tokudaia tokunoshimensis. The sequence goes on from BTHU01000017.1 coordinate 4,538,751, forward strand.
CAAGTGAAGGAACTGAACAAAACCATCCAGGATCTAAAAATGGAAGTAGAAGCAATAAGGAAATCACAAAGTGAGACATCTCTGGAGATAGAAAATCTTGGAAAGAATTCAGGAGTCATAGATGCAAGCATCAACAACAGAATACAAGAGATAGAATCTCAGGGGCTGAAGATACCATAGAAAACATTGACTCAACAGTTAAAGAAAATGCAAAATGCAAAAAGCTCCTGAGCCAAAACATTCAGGAAATCCAGGACACAATGAGAAGACCAAACCTAATACCTAAAGGATTATAGGTATATAAGAGAGTGAAGATTTCCAACTTAAAGGGCCAGTAAGTATCTTCAACAAAATTATAGAAGAAAACTTCCCTAACCTAAAGAAAAAGATGTCCATGAACATACAAGAAGCCTATAGAACTCCAAACAGACTGGACCAGACCAGAAAGTCCTCCTGGCACATAATAATCAAAACACCAAATGCACTAAACAAAGAAAGAATATTAAAAGCAGTAAGAGAAAAAGGTCAAGTAACCTATAAAGGCAGGCCTATCAGAATTACACCAGACTTCTCACCTGAGACGATGAAAGCCAGAAGATCCTGGACAGATCTTATACAGACCCTAGGAGAACACAAATGCCAGTCCAAACTACTATACCCAGCAAAACTCTCAATTACCATAGATGGAGAAACCAAGATATTCCATGATAAAACCAAATTTACACAATATCTTTCCACAAATCCAGACCTACAAAGGATAATACATGGAAAACGCCAACATGAGGAGGGAAACTACACCCTAGAAAAAGCAAGAAAGTAAACTTTTTCCAACAAACCCAAAAGAAAGTAACCACACAAACATAAAAAGAACGTCAAAAACAACAGGAAGCAACAATCACTATTCCTTAATATCTTATAATGTCAATAGACTCAATTCCCCAACAAAAAGCATAGTCTAACAGAGATGTTTTTCATGTGAATCTTCGATTTTATCAGAAAATGTTTGTGACTCCTCTTTCAATTCAGTAATGCTTTTTGTGTCTACCATTTTGACTGTATTATTGTCCATGATAATCTTTAATTTTAACATTTTTTCTGTGTATTTCTTCGATTTTGTCGGAGGTGTTTTTCATGTAGATCTTTGGTTTCATCTGGGGATGTGTTTGTAGTTCCACTTTCAATCAATTTAGGAATGTTTTTGTGCCTACCATTTTGTCGGTATAATTGTCCATGATAATCTTCAATTTTAAAGTTTCTCTGTATTTTTCTTCAATTTTGTCAGATGTATTTTCCATGTGGATCTTCAGTTTTATCAGACAATGTCTATAATTTTACTTTCATTCAACTTAGGAACATTTTTATACCTTCCATTTTATCTGTATAATTTTCTATTAATAGTTAGTTTTAACATGTTTCTCTATATATTTCTTGACTTTTTTTCAGGAATATTTTCATTGTAGATCTTCAATTTTATCAGAAAGTGTTTATAATTCCACTTTCAAAAAACTTGGGAATATTTTTATGCCTACCATTTTATCTGTATAATTTTTCCATGAAATAGTCAATCTTAATGTGTTTTTTATATATTTCTTCAGTTTTATCAGGGATATTTTCCATGTATATTTACACAATGGAATACTACTCAGCAATTAAAAACAATGAATTCATGAAATTCTTAGGCAAATGGGGAACAGGGGGAGGGAAGAGGGCTTATGGGACTTTCAGGGAGGCGGGAAATGATTTTCCAAAGGGGAAATCATTTGGAATGTAAATAAAGAATATAGAAAATAAAATAATAATAATAATAATAAAATTAGTAAAAGAAAAAAAAGAAATAAGGAGAGAGTAAACAGCTTTAGAAAGGAATTGTTGAGCTCAGATGCCCAGAATCTCGACATATTAGCATCTCTCTGTAATCTATGCATTCTTCCAGAGAACAGTACACAGGCGCAGGAGTCTAACCAGAAGTTTGCAAACCAGTTAGCCTGGTGTATTCAGCTTCAAACACTAAAAGACCCAGTCTCAAATAAGGTGGAAGGCAAATGATGACACCAAGGATTGTTCTCAGGTCTCCATCTTTAGTTCAGTGAAATGAAACTAGGGAGCATTCCCAGTGACCTTTTTCTTCCTAAAGTTAACGAACAATATTCAACCCTTCACTTACTGGACCATATAAGAACATGGAAACCCAGAAATCCATTCTTCATTTGATTGTTTTGAGACTGGATCTTAGAAGTAACTTAGCTGTACTAGAACTCAGGATGTCACCCAGTCTGGTGAAAAAATGGAGACCGGAATGCTGGTGGGGATAATTAAGAATACATGACTGAGAGAGATAAGGGGAGACAGGAAGCTAGCCCATTCTGAAGAAGTTTCAGAGTCCAGGGAAAGGTTGACCAGTGACTAGAGGCTATCTTATGTACTTGTTTGTGGTTTGGCTGCAGAGTTACTTTAGAAACATATCTTTGGATTTCTGATCCAAAACATTTGGATTATGCCACAAATGGAGAACCAGTACTGCAAAATTCACATTTAAGAACATATACAGGTGTTACCAAATTTGAATGAAACTTTGCCTTAAATCTAGGTAGAGCGATTATTATTTATCATATCAAAATCAGTAAATGGTAGACCAAGAGAGAGGGTGAGCAGGTAATGCTCTTGAAGAGGATCCAAAATCAATTCCAAACAACCATGTTGGGCATTTCATAACTGTCTATAACTCTAGCTGGAGTCTAAAGAATCCAATGCCTCTGGCCTCTTTAAGCACATGCATTAAGGTGCACACTCTCTGATACAACACACACACACACACACACACACACACACACATACACACACACAAATAAAATAAAACAAATGTTTAACTGGGGGCAGTGTTTTAGCCAAGTGAGCTAGTCTTTATACATTTTTGAGGAAAGGGCAATGAATACAGCCATCTTTGGCTCTGAGATTCTTCCTTGGAGTGTGACTATGCAAAGCAAGTTCTGAGAAGAAAGGTGCTTGTCTTTCTCAATGGTTGGTGATCATTTTCACACTGAAAGAAGGATATTCAATAATCTCATTGTTACTGACCACATGTAGTAATGGCTTAGAATGTCTAAAGGACATTTTCTTGTTAGCACCTATATTTTAGAATGCACCAAGGAAAGGGGAAAATCACAAAGGAAAAATCCAGGGAAAGGAAAAAAAAATCTGCCAAAATAAGAGTTATATAGTTAATCCCTTTGCTTTGTATTGGTAGCTTATTTACTGGGAATAAATCTACAGAAAACTGTAAATAATTACATATCCTACCTACCCTTGTTTGTGATACCACAGAGAACAATCAGGTGTTATAAGACAGAAAGTGTCTTGTTAGATCAACATGAACAAAGTAAACATAATTCCATGAAAGGACCTAGACACGCAGTTATTAAGATGAATCAAAGTGGGGCTCACACCTGAAATATTGTGCATGTCACAACATCTTTTTATGATATACAGCAGTTTTCTCTTAAAAACTACATTCAAACAGTTCTAAAATGTAGGAATCCTTCAACACAGAATGTTGTATGCAGTAAACACATGCAATTTTGTCTGTCAACTTAAATAAAAACTTTAAATAAAGTATATTAAAATAACACAAATGAGTCTATATATAATATCACAAAATCATGATACTAGGGAATAAATATGTCAAAATAAGGAAAATATTTATACACTGCCGAGCTTCACTGCAAAAAATTAAAAACACTTGAATAAGCACAAAGGCAGCCCATGACCACAGACTGGAAGATTTGATATGCTTAAGAGACAACAACCTTGTGCTGATATACAGATTCAATGCAACCTTTTGCCAGACTTAAACTGCCTTAAAAAAAAGTTGATCTTAAAACATAAGAGATTGTAAACAGACAAAATCATCTTGAAATTAAAACAAAGGTAGTAAACTCTTGCTTTACCGTGATTGTGTGTCTTGGTTGTTGGATCTGGAATCAACTAAAGCACAAATTGCAAGATGCTCCTGAGGTGGACTTTCTTGTTTCTTGTGATTAGATTCTGTGAAGCAGGAAGACCCTCCTCCTTAGATGTGGGTAGTTCCCCCTCTGATGACACCAGATAGAAGGACACAGAGAAGGGAAACTTTGGATTTTACCTGCTTGCTTCTACTCTTGTTGGCCAATTCATCTGTCTTATTGCTGCTGTATTCTTTTGCTTGTGTCAGAAGAAACTATATGTTTTTATGATAGAAAAAGACCAACAGTTGGCTGGAGCTGGTCCTCTGCCACAGGGCTCCATACCCAGGTGATGCAAGGAGATAGCTAGCCTCCCAGGAGTGAGTACAGGCCTGTGAGTGCAGGTAGGACCACCACTGCTACTCAGAGGAATCCGTCTGGAACTCTCAGGACACAGGAACTGAGGGGCTGTTGGGGACAGTAGTCTTCTGATTTCCATCTGCATCCAGAGCTAATCTTGGACCACAGAGCTTCATACACAAATACTACCAGGAGAGAGCAGGTCTCCCAGGAGTGCCTACACACCTGAGAGCACCAGTAAGACCACTACTTAACTTCAAATTCCTGGCCAAGAGGGACCCCCTCAGAGCCATCAGGACACAGGAACCAAGGATCAGCTAGGGACAGAATTCTTCTGGTTTCTGTCTGCACTCCAGAGCTGACCCTGTACCACAGCTTTCCATACCTAAATTCCTACCAGAGAGAACTAGTCTCCCAGGAGTACTGACACACAGGCTTGCAGGACAGACAAGCCACAGTCAGTTTAACAGCACACTTGAAAGCTCTAGAACAAAAAGACGCAAATACACACAAGAGGAGTAGATGGCAGGAAATAATCAAATTCAGGGCTGAAATTAACTAAGTGGAAACAAAAAGAACTATACAAAGAATCAACAAAACCAGGAGCCGGTTCTTTAAGAAAATCGATAAGATAGATAAACCCTTAGCCAGACTAACATGGCACAGAAACAGTATCCAAATTACACAAAATCAGAAATGAAAAGGGAGATAAAACACAGAAAATGAGGAAATTCAAAGAATCATCTGATCCTATTACAAAAGCCTATACTCAACACAACTGGAAAATCTGGATGAAATGGACAATTTTCTAGACAGATACCAAATAGCAAAGCTAAATCAGGATCAGATAAACCATCTAAGCAGTCCCATAACCCGTAAATAAATAGAAGCAGTCATTAAAAGTTTCCCAAACAAAAAAAGCCCAGGACCAGATAGCTTTAGTGCAGAATTCTATCATACCTTCAAGGAAGGCCTAATATCAATACTCTTCAAACCATTCCACAAAACAGAAACAGAAGGAACACTATCGAACTAGTTCTATCAAGCCACATTTTCACTAATACCAAAATCACACAAAGATTCAACAAAGAAAGAGAACTTCAGACCAATTTCCCTTATAAATATCAACACAAAAATACTCAATAAAATTCTTGCCAACCAAATCCAAGAACTTATCAAAATGATCATAGACCATGATCAAGTAGGCTTCATCCCAGGGGTGCAGGGATGGTTCAATATATGGAAATCCATCAATGTAATCCACTACATAAACAAACTCAAAAAACCACATAGTCATTTCATTAGATGCTGAAAAAGCACTTGACAAAATTCAGCATCCCTTCATGTTAAAAGTCTTGGAAAGATCAGGAATTCAAGGCCCATACCTAAACATAGTAAAAGCAATATACAGCAAACCAGTAGCCAACATCAAAGTAAATGGATAGAAACTTGAAGCAATCCCACTAAAATCAGGGACTAAACAAGGCTACCCTCTCTCTGCCTATCTATTCAGTATAGTACTTGAAGTTCTAGCTAGAGCAATTAGACACCAAAAGAAGTTCAAAGGGGTACAAATTGGAAAGGAAGAAGTCAAACTATCACTATTTGCAGATGATATGATTATATATTTAAGTGACCCCAAAAACTGCACCAGAGAACTCCTACAGCTGATAAACAACTTAAGCAAAGTGGCCAGATATAAAGTTAACTCAAATCAGTAGCCTTCCTATACTCAAAGGATAAACAGGCTGAGAAAGAAATTAGTGAAACAATACCCTTCAGAATAGTCACAAACAATATAAAATATCTTGGTGTGACTCTAAGCAAACAAGTGAGAGATATGTATGACAAGAACTTCAATCTCTGAAGAAAGAAATCGAAGAAGATGTCAGAAGTTGGAAAGATTTTCCATGCTCGTGGATTGTCAGGATTAATACAGTAAAAATGGCCATCTTCCCTAAAGCAATCTACAGATTCAATGCAATCCTCATCAAAATTCCAACTCAATTCTTCATAGAGCTAGAAAGAGCAATTCTCAAATTCATCTGGAATAACAAAAACCCCAGGATAGCTAAAACTATTCTCAACAGTAAAAGAACTTCTGGGGGAATCAGCATCCCAGACCTCAAGCAGTTCTATAGAGCATTAGTGATAAAAACTGCATGGTATTGGTACAGTGACAAGCAGGTAGATCAATGGAATAGAACTGAAGACCCAGAAATGAACCCATACACCTATGGCCACTTGATCTTTGACAAAGGAGCTAAAACCATCTTGTGGAAAAAAGATAGCATTTTAAACAAATGGTGCTGGTTCAACTGGCGGTTAGCATGCAGAAGAATGCAAATTGATCCATCCTTATCCCCTTTACAAAGTTCAAGTCCAAGTGGATCAAAGGATTTCCACATAAAACCAGATACACTGAAACTAATAGAAAAGAATGGGAAAGACTCTCGAGCCCATGAGCACAGGAGAAAAGTTCCTGAACAGAACACCAATATCTTATGCTCTAAGATTAAGAATTCACAAATGGGACCTCATAAAATTACAAAGCTTCTGTAAGGCAAAGGACACTGTCGATAGGACAAAAGGGCAACCAACAATTTGGGAAAAGATCTTTACCAACCCTACATCCGATAGTGGGCTAATATCCAATATATACAAAGAACTCAAGAAGTTAGACTCCAGAGAACCAAATAACCCTATTAAAAATGGGGTACAGAGCTAAACAGAGAATTCTTAACTGAGGAATACTAGATGGCTGAGAAGCACCTAAAGAAATGTTCAACATCCTTAATCAGCATCCTTAATCATCAGGGAAATGCAACTCAAAACAACCCTGAGATTCCACCTCACACCAGTCAGAATGGCCAAGACCAAAAACTCAGGTGACAGCAGGTGCTGGCAAGGATGAGAAGAAAGAGGAACACTCCTCCACTGCTGGTGAGATTGCAAGCTGGTACAACCACTCTGGAAATCAGTTTGGTGGTTCCTCAAAAAATTGGACATAGTACTACCAAAGGACCCAGCTATACCACTCCTGGGCATATATCGAGAAGATTCTCCAACATGTAATAAGGACACATGCTCCACTATGTTCATAGCAGCCTTATTTATAATAGCCAGAAGCTGGAAACAGCCCAGATATCCCTCAACAGGGTAATGGATACAGAAAATGTGGGACATTTACACAATGGACTACTACTCAGCTATTCAAAACAATGAATTCATGAAATTCTTAATCAAATGGATGGAACTAGCAGATATCATCCTGAGTGAGGCAACCCAATCACAAAAGAACACACATGGTATGCACTCACTGATAAGTGGATATTAGCCCAGAAGCTTGGAATACCCAATATACAATTCACAGACCCAACGATGATCCAGATGGATGACCAAACTATGGATACTTTGATCCTTCTTAGAAGGGGGAACAAAATACTCATGGGAGGTGATGCAGAGACAAAGTGTGGAACAGAGACTGAAGGAAAGACTATCCAGAGACTGCCCCACCTGGGGATCCATCCTATATACAATCACCAAACCCAGACACTATTGTGGATGCCAATAAGTGCTTGCTGACAGAAGCCTGATATAGCTGCCTGAGAGACTCTGCCAGTACCTGACAAATACAAAGGTGGGTGCTCTCAGGCAATCATTGGACTGATCATAGGTCCCCAATGCAGGAGCTAGAGAAAGGACCAAAGAAGCTGAAGGAGCTTGCATCCCCATAGGAGGAACAACAATATGAACCAACCAGTACCCCCAGAGCTCCCAGGGACTAAACCATCAACCAAAGAGTACACATGGAGAGACCCATGGCTCCAGCTGCATATGTAGCAGAGGATGGCCTTGATGGACATCAAAGGGAGGAGAGGCCCTTCTGTACAGTGAAGGCTCGACGTATAGGGGAATGCCAGGACAGGGAAGAAGGAGTGAGTGTATTGGTGAGCAGGGGGAGGCAGGATGAGATAGGGGGTTTTCGGAGGGGAAACCAGCAAAGGGGATAACATTTGAAATGTAAATAAAGTAATAAAAAATTAAAAAAAAAAAAGACCAGCAGCTCCTCTCTAGAAGTCCTCTAGGCCTTCAGTGGAGGCGTCAAACACCACGGACTGAACCACTGCCTAGTGTGTGTGTATCAAATCTTCAGAGACTACTTCACACATTGCTACAGAAGTACAGCAACTAGCATAGTATAGTGTCATCACAGACTAGATCAGACCTAATTTGGTCCTCTCTAGTGACCCCTACCTTCTCATTTTGTCCGAGTCCCTGGAGCACGGTTGAACGAGCATTAGAACTGCCTTCAAAGTGAGATTAACCAGGATAAGCCACCAGGCAGGTTCTAATGTCTGAGAGTGCCAGTCACAGGTGCTGTGGATGATGCTGTACTTCAGACAGGCTGTGGCAGGGCATGGAGAGGAAAGGGGCTGTCTCCTGGCTGTCCCCAGGCTCATGTGAGCATGGGTACTGTTTCCCTCCCACACAGGAACATTGGTCTACGCTGACTTCATCTCTTTTGGGCCATCTGAGTTGTAGTTTGCTACCATCCCTGGCTTTATCCTCTCAGAACACCTTAGGAGTGGAAACTCCCCGGCTGTGAGGAGCTGTAGGAATCAGGACTAGTGGTTGGCTTTATGTTCCTGCCCTGCCCACTTCCATTCTGGCTCCTGATCTAGAATCTGCTTTTAATGCCTGTGAAGTCCAGTTTCCTCATCTGTAAAGCCATTCCCTAAGTCCTGCCTCAGGAGTTATTAAAAGAGCGAAATGCTACACCTGCCTATTAATGATAAATATGATGTTTAAAATGGCTAAATGCAAATTTATTTCCACTCCATGATAAAGTCACTTGTTTCCCATTTTTAGTCATAGGTTAAGTTTAGGTGCAAAGGAGGGCAGCATCATACACAATTTTGATTTTTGTTTTTATTTACTGAGATGTGTACTTGCTAGAGTATCCCAGGCTAGTCTTGTACTCATGATTTTCCAGCCTCAGCTCCTGAGTACAGGTCATAGGACACCAGGATCTACCCATATTCTTTGAGATAAATAATGAATATGTCTTATGATCTGCATCAAGAACCTAGAAATCTAATGGATCTTTTAGATGAACAAAATATCCTCTGTTATGTAGTTCAGGAAAAATGGTTACTCTTCCCTAATCTAGCCGCCAGCTCTAACATGGTGTGTGTGTGTGTGTGTGTGTGTGTGTGTGTGTGTGTGTGTGCTTGACTTTCTCTTGTCTTCTGTCTGGAACTTAGCACTTTCTTCAGAAGTACTCAGTCTTGCCTTTCATTTTTCTTTCACATAAATGTAGAAATAAATTTCTCCAATTTACTGAAAAGTATCTCCCAAAGGGACCCAGGGAGGCTGGAAATTAAACTGTGGTGCTGAAATCATCTCGCCACTCTAGCTTTGCCCCCACAAATGTAAATTTAGGGAATTCCACTTGTCAAAGTCCTCTTCGAAGGTTTGAATAATTGGTTCCCAATTATTCTTAACCACATTATTCGGGCCTATGTTCAACTTAATATCTAAATAGATTACATTTTTTTTGCCATCTACTAAAATTCCCCAAAGTGAATATTGCCACATTATGCTCTTCAGTTAAGAGTGAAATTTCTGACTAAAACTGTTTTTACTCAGTTCCCAAGATGGCTGCAAAAACCCCCCATGATAATGAAGCTGCGAGAATTGGCATCGCCTCTGAAATGGCATTAACTCCTAGTAAAAAATGTACTGAGCAGGGAGAGACTGTTGCACTTCCCTACAATAGCTTCCATTCTCCAAAGAGCTCCCCCACTATTATCTCTTCCCAACGGACGCAAGGTCTTTTGACCTCAGCAAAGAGAAAGGCTTTTGACCTCAGCAAAGTGAAGGCTTGCGGTGGAAGTGTTCCATGGAAGGTTCAACATGGCGGGAACTAAATGTTCTCAACTGCACTCAAAAGCAGGTGCTTTTGAAAGTCCTGAACAGTGCCATAGCCTCCTTTGTCATATAATTTTCTTTGGTTTTCTGTTTCATTATAAAATAGTGTTATCAGGCAGTTACACTGCATTTTTTGGAAACTCCATCTCACGTAGACACAAAATAGCATGAAAAAAAAAATCCTTAAATTGACAAGAGCCGCCATGTTTCAGTGGAGCACAGAGAATCATGAGTACACCAGCCTTACTGTTTGTAAGTGTGTCTACATCACTGAGAGTAGCTTGAGAAGCAGTCTACAATGCTGACGGACAAGGCGTTTGAAATCTATACCTCATATGAGAATTACTGTCTCAGATGAAGCCAAGGGAATTAAAATAGTTAATTATCTATTATGAGCCATGTACTAGGCTTGCTGTCTATGTTTTATACCTAATCTAATTTAATCCTCACAGAAATTCAGAGTTTAAGAGGGGATTTGTGATCTCTTTAACTTTGCACAGTTAAGAAGCAGAAGAATATTGGGATGCCTGATATCCCAGGGCTGTTTCTTTAGTCCATTAGTGGGCTTGGGAGTTATTAATAACACACATGTACACACACACACACACACACACACACACACACACACACACACACACACACACGAAGTTGTGGAATTAGGGAGAAGATCGATTGGTGGGAGGCACCAGATTGGAATTGGAGGGAGGTAGTTGGGGGTAGGAATGATACACTATACGTGGAAAAATATGAACATTTCAATGAATAAATAAAAACTTATTAAACACAACAGTGCCAATCCCTATACTTTAATTTTGTCTGTTGATAATAACTTCTAGAATTTTTGTTTAGAGACAGTGAGTGAACGATACTGAGTCAGTGGATTCTAGAGCCTTAAAATCTAGAGACATTTCAGGTGCCTTATGAACTGGATCTTAATATCAGTGTAAGTGGCAGAGCCATATAATTTTTGTTATTTTTGGGAGGAAAAGGACAAAAAATGCATACAAATAATTCCTAAACAATGAGGTGACATCACACCCACCCCAGGAGCTCTCTGTCAGTTTTGGGCAGCAACCAGTCCTCCCTCCCTCACCCCACCTCTCCCTCTTTCTTCACTCAGCTTGTTTCCTTCCTTTTTTTTTAACTATCTTCTTTATTTCTTTTCTCCTTTCTTCTTTTCTTTTCCATTTTCTTTCCTCTTTCTCTTATTTCTTTTTGTCATTTCATGTTTTAGAAGATTTAGATTTACAGGATGAGAATGAACAAAACTCAAAAAGCATAAACCTAAAATAAAAATGAAGCAATGCAACAGAGGAAGTGGGTAGAAATATGGAAAACAAAGACTGCGACGAATGTCTCACCACCTTCCCTTCTGCTGGTCATATGTTGTAGAGAGCCATATTGGGGTGTCATGTCACCTGGCAGGAACTTGACATTGACCATACAATATGTATCCGTCTCTTCTCTCTATTTTTCTTTCCCATTTCTTCTTTCAACTGACAGAAAAATGCTGAGAACCAGCTGTTTCCCCCCCTCTCCTTTAAGGTGTGGCTTAGAATTTAAAAATGAAAGCACAAGAGTCAGGTGCCTGCATCAAGTGCGGCACGGAAGTCAATCACAAGCAGCACTGTCCAATTTTCTTTCTTAATTTTTTACCAATATCAGACTGGTAAGTGAAGCAGCATGTTATTTTACACACATAAAAATTATCTCATGAAGCCATTAATGTATGATATACTACTGTTGTGCTTATACAACGAGCAAGAAAAATATAGTAGAATATTTCACAGGCTTTGGAGAGGCCTTGAAATATTAGACCTTGGCATCAAGAAACTATTAGGGATAAAACACAAGAAGAATAAACGCAAAATTATGTACAGATCTGAACTCAATTTTGAGGTCCGTTTTCATAATTCCATGTTATATTGCTCATTTGCATAGATTCAGACATATATGTGTGTCCTTTCCTTATAGGTGGAATTCCTTGGCTAGTCAAAATCCTGCCAAGTTACTGTTTTAAAAAAAATATAAAGGAAAACAAGTCTCTCAATAATAACTTTAAACATAAATGACCTTGACTCACCAATAAAGAGATGCAGATTGAGGAAGATGAGTTGAAAAGGGTAAAGATATTTGTTGCCACCAAAAAACAAAACAAAACAAAACAAAAAAACCCAAAAAACAAAAAAACAAAAACAAACAAAAAAAAACCCACCTGACTAGAAAAGATACCTTCAATTGAAAGTTAAAGGGTTAAAAACAACAACAATAGCAACAACAAAAAACAATATATCAGGTGACTGGAAAACAAAATAAGTTGACATAGATATTCTGATATCTGATTAAGTTGACTTAAAATCAAAATCAATTAGCAGCAGTAAAGAAGAGGACTACATAACAACAAAAAGAAAGTTTCACCAGGAAAATGTCATTATAAATATACTTGCATAAAATATTGGGTCTCCTAATCTCATAAACTATAATTTATATAAAAGCTCAAATGGGTCTTGATACAGTAATATTAGATGGTTTCAATAACCTACATTTATCTCTAAGTGGGTCATCAGATGAAAAAAAAATCAACAAAGAAACCTCAGATGTAAACTGCAGCATAAATCAAGTTGACTTAATAGATATCTACAGACTATTCCTTCCAACAGAAAAAGATACACATTCTTCTCAGCAGTACGTGGAAACTTCTCTTAACTGATCGCAATCTAGTGCATGAATCAGGTATTACTGAATATGAAATAACTGAGACTTTCTTGTAACTTATCAGATCACAATGCAATAAGGCGGGATAAATAGAAAGCATTACAGAAACAACACAAATAAATGGAGACTGATAAACATATTTTTTGAAGGAACTATTGATCATTCAAGAAATCAGGAAGGAAATTAACAGTTAGCAGAATAAAATTGAAAACAAAACCACAACTTAACTTTGGAGACAGCTAAGGCAGTTGTAGAGCAAAGTTTATAGCTGTGAGTATTTAGATTAAAAATTTTTGAAAGCTTTCAAATAACTTAATGATGCACCTCAAACTCATTAAACAAAGAAAGCGGCAGTTAGCAAGAAATAATAAACATTAAGGCAAAAATGAATGAGATTAAAGACTAAAAGAACCGTATATAGAATTTTACAAACTAAAGTCTTTATCTTTTTCTTTTTTTTACTTTAGCTAAAATAACAAAAAGAAAGGAAAAAATCTCAAATGAATAAAATTAAAGATGAAATGGAAGTTAGAATGCAAAAGATAAAACATCATTAAGAAGTGCTCTGAATCTGTATGACAAGAACTTCAAGTCTCTGAAGAAAGAAATTGAAGAAGACCTCAGAAGATGGAAAAATCTGCCATGCTCATGGATTGGCAGGATTAATATAGTAAAAATGAGCATCTTACCAAAAGTAATACACAGATTCAATGCAATCCCCATCAAAATCCCAACTCAATTCTTCATAGAGTTAGAAAGAGCAATTCAAAAATTCATCTGGAATAACAGAAAACCCAGAATAGCTAAAACTATTCTCAAGAGTAAAAGAACCTCTGGGGGAATCAGTATCCCGGACCTCAAGCTGTACTACAGAGCAATAGTGTTAAAAACTGCATGGTATTGGTACAGTAACAGACATGTAGATCAATGGAACAGAATTGAAGACCCAGAAATGAATCCACACTCCTATGGTCACTTGATCTTTGACAAAGGAACTAAAACCATCCAGTGGAAAAAAGATAGCCTTTTCAACAAATGGTGCTGGCTCAGCTGGAGGTCAACATGCAGAAGAATGCAAATTGACCCATCCTTATCTCCTTGCACTAAGCTCAATTCTAAGTGGATCAAAGATCTCCACATAAAACCAGACACACTGAAACTAATAGAAGGGAAACTAGGGAAGAACCTTGAACATATGGGCACAGGGGAGAATTTCCTGAACAGAACTCCAATAGCTTATGCTCTAAGATCAAGAATAGACAAATGGGACCTCATTAAATTACAAAGTTTTTGCAAGGCAAAAGACACTGTCAAAAAGACAAAGCGGCAACCAACTAACTGGGAAATGATCTTTACCAACCTTACATCCGACAGAGGGCTAATATCCAATATATACAAAGAACTCAAGAAGTTAAACTCCAGAGAGGCAAGTAACCCTATTAAAAAATGGGGTACAGAGCTCCACAAAGAGTTCTCACCTGAAGAATATCTAATGGCTGAGAAGCACCTAAAGAGATGTTCATCATCCTTAGTCATTAGGGAAATGCAAATCAAAACAACCCTGAGATTCCATCTCACACCAGTCAGGATGGCTAAGATCAAAAACACAGGAGACAGCAGTTGTTGGCGAGGATGTGGAGAAAGAGGAACACTCCTCCACTGCTGGTGGAATTGCAAGCTGGTACAACCACTCTGGAAAGCAGTCTGGCGGTTCCTCAGAAAACTGGGCATGACACTCCCGGAGGATCCGGCTATACCACTCCTGGGCATATACCCAGAGACTTTACCTGCATGCAATAAGGACACATGCTCCACTATGTTCATAGCAGCCTTAGTTATAATAGCCAGAAGCTGGAAAGAACCCAGATGTCCCTCAACGGAGGAATGGATTCAGAAGATGTGGTATATCTACACAATGGAATACTACTCTGCAATTAAAAACAATGAATTCACGAAATTCCTAGGCAAATGGTCAGATCTTGAAAATATCATCCTTAGTGAGGTAACCCAATCACAAAAGAACACACATGGTATGCAGTCACTGATAAGGGGATATTGACCCAGAATCTCGGAATACCCTAGACACAATCCGCATATCAATAAATTTCTAAAAAGATGGAAGGAGAGACCCCTGGTCCTGGAAAGACTGGATGTAGGGGAACGCCAGGACAGAGTAACGAGAGGGGGTTGAATGGAGAAAAGAGGGAGGGAAGGGGGCTTATGGGACTTTCGGGGAGGGAGGAAACGGGAAAGGGGAAGTGATTTGGAATGTAAATTAAAAAAATAAAATAAAAAAAAAGAAGTGCTCTGAAACTTGTATTTAAAATTAGATAAATTTTTGATATCTATGGCATACCAATATTATATCACAAAGAAAAAAAGTGAACATAGTCATAGAAATCAGAGCAGAACAAAGTAAAATCCAAGACCAGAGGGATTTGTTGCTGAGATCTACCGTAATGGATAAAAACCACAAATGGGGTTTCATCAACATTTCTTAAAATGTTCCACAAACTACAGAGAGAGGAAGACCACAAAACTCACTCCATGAAGCAAGTATCACTCTCATAACAAAATGGATAAGGAAACAACAGAGAAAAACAATATAGATCAATCACACTAATAAACATACATGCAAATATTTTCAATAAAATTTTGTAAATCAAATTTAAAGAGCAGTTTAAGAAGACCATAAATCATGAACAAGTTGGTTTTATTCTAGGCATCCAAGGTTCAGTATTTGTAAATAAGTAAGGGCAATTATCACATACATCGACTTAAGGATAAAAAAGACATGATTACCTCAATTTTGACAAAGAACAACATCTCTTCATGACAAGTCCCCTGCAGAAGCTCAGAGTCAAATATGACTAACGCATATATAATATAAAACATAATATATAAAATATGATAAATGATATTTAACAAATAAGCCACAGCTAACAGAATGCTAACTAGCAAAAACTTGAGAGTATTTTCTCTAGGATCTGGAATGAGACCAGCATACCAGCCCACTGTCTCTGCTGATATCCAATTGTGTGCTTGAATTAGCTGGAGCAGTATGACAGGGAAAGATACAAATAGGAAAGAAAGAAGTGAAATTATGTCTATGTCTATTTACAGACATGATTCTCTACCCAAGGTATCATAAAGATTTTGTCAGAAAAACTCATAGAACCATAACCACTTTCAGCAAATTATTCAGGATATGCAAGTCAACACACAGAAATCAGACATGCATATAACAGGAACTGAACAGAAGACCCATGGCAAGTCTATAGTAGTTACAGATTGCTTAATTTTCCACAAACTGTCAAAACATACATTGGAGGAAAATGTTAGACTCTAACAAATGGCATTGGGACATATGTACAAGAACAACTAGATACCTGTCTCCCACATTACGCAAAAAATCAATTCAAAGTGGTACAAAGACCCTAATGTAAGACATGAAACTTTAAAAATGCCAGAAAGACTTTAAGATACAGGCATGGGCATGGGTTTTCTGCAAAATGAATAAGGCAGCACAGAAAATGATTGGCCAATTAAGTAACAAAGAAAATTTGGTATGTGCATGTATGCATGCATACATGTGTGCACACTTACACACACAATGGAAGTTTTTGAAAGAAAAAGTAAAATTATGATATTTACAGGAAAATGGAAACAACTGGAAATCATGCTAAGTGAAATATGCAAGACCCATATACACATGGCATGTTTTCTCTTATATGTGGAACATGGAATTAAAATTACATATTTGTCTATGGATGCGTGCCCTCATATGTGTATGTGTGGGAGGAAAAGAAAAGGCCTTGAGTGTAGGGACAGTGCAGCAATGGAATCTAAGTGAAAAGAAAGCAAAAACACGAACTAACTAAGGGAAGAAAGATGGCCAGTCAGACTGGGGAAGACGTGCAAGGGAAGACTGTGTGTGGGGATAAACCGGAACTCAAGTATGAAGATGATAGATGCTACAGGGATGCCCATGACTCTCTCTCTCTCTCTCTCTCTCTCTCTCTCTCTCTCTCTGTGTGTGTGTGTGTGTGTGTGTGTGTGTGTCGATCTAACACGCTAACAAAAAGAAAGAATATCCTACCATGACTTCTGAGATTCAAGGGACTTTCAGAAAAGGTGACTTTAAATTTGTCCTTTCTATGCCAAATATTGCATTTTCTACGTATGAAACATGCACGAACTGAACTACACATAAATACCAGTACAGACACATGCTATATCTAAGATAAGGTCGCAGTTGGCTCAGGTGAGTGCTGCTTCGGTAAGTCACTGCTCTAAGATTGCAAATGATGCATGAGCTGAAATGACTGCCAGTTCACAGGATCAGTACTCAATAGGGTTCCTAGTGCCAAGAACATGATGGAAGGGACAATCAGCAAAGCAACAGAGAGACACCAACAGATTGTCAGACTCAGAAAGCAAGAACATCGTGATAATCTGGACAACTTCTTCAGTGGATTTGAAGTTTTTAAAGTGGATCGAAAGTCAGAATGGGAAAGTGAATGAGAAGCCAAGGCGGGGACACCTATGCATGCGTACCATGTCCTGTGTGTGGGGGTCAGAGGACGGCCTTGTCTCTTACTCCTCATCTCCCACCTTGTTCTAGCAGAAAGGGTCTTTCTTTGTTGTTCACTTCTGTGTACACCAAGCTGGCTGCCTGCAAGTTCCCAGGGATTCTCCTGTCTCCACTTCCCACCCTACTGTGGAGCACTGAGTTTACCGGTGCGTTCTGCCATGCCTGGGCTTACATGGGTTCCTGAGAGCGTGAACCTGAATCCTCCTGCTTGCGCAGCAAAGGCTTTACTTCTGAGCTGTCTCCCAAGACTGGAATTGTTGTTGATGTTGCTAGTGTTGTTGTTGTTGGTGGTGGTGGTGGTGGTGTGTGTGCGCGTCCACGTATGTGTGTGTTTGTGTGTGTGTGTGTGTGTGTGTGTGTTTGATGTATGGTGCGTACCCATGAGTGCACAACTGTGTAGGTTCATGTGTCCATCGATGTGCATGCAGAGGCCACCCCCCATTGTTGTCTGCCTTATTGCCGTGAGATGGAGTCTCTCACTGGACCAGCAGCTCCTGTTCGGCAAGTCTGGCCGACCGGTGATCTCTCAGCATCCACCTGTGTCTGCTCCCCTGATGCCGGGGTACAGTGGATATCCTGTTTTTGTTTGTGTCCTACGGATTAAAATTCAGGTCCTTGTGCTTTTATAACAAGCCTTGTTATATACTAAGCCATTCCCCAAGCCTCTAAAAGCTTGTTCTTAAGATCAATAAGCCACAGTTAGGTTGACATTTAAGAAAAAGGCAGAAATTATAAAGATTATGGGATGTGGTATCAGTAGATATTTGTTTAAATGAAGAAAATGTTCTCTTTTTTATACACTTATTTATTTTTATATGTGTGGAGGCTCTCCTGCATGTAGGCCTGTGGACCACCTGTGGGCAGTGCTGTAGAGTGTGTCTGCTTTCCTGAGATTGGAGTTACAGAGTTTTGTTAATTCCCGTGTGGATGCTGGGGATGACCTGTGTCCTCTGTAAGAGGTGCCAGCGTTCTTAACCTCTGAGCCAGAGGAAAGGTTTTCATATAACTCCAATGCAATTCATTTGATAACCATAATAAAATAGCCAAATTTTTTGAAAAACCCAAGCTACCAAACATTCAAGAAGAATTCAGAAGCTTTTGCAGAGCCCTGTAGATATTAAAGAAGCTGTAACCAGCCACTTGGGAGTCCTGGGCGGGAGGTCTGCAAGTTCCGGGCCTTCCTGGGGGACTCAGAAAGACTTTGTTTCAATGTAAAAAGTGGGAGGGGGAGTGACTAAAGGTGTACTTCAAAGGTAGAGTGCCTGCCAAGTATCCCCAAGGCTCTTAGATTCTACCCCAATACAATAAAAAAAAATAGGGTAAATGAAAGGAAAGGAAAGGAAAAGAAAGGAAAGAATATTATATTTGCATTTTTAAAATATCCACAAGGAAAACATCAAATGTAGGCATCTTGACTGATAACAACAGAAATAATGCCAGATTTTGTCCTTCTGGTTAAAATGGAGATTTCCTCACCCTTTAAGCAAGAATGGTGCTTTTCTAAAAACAACTTTAGACAAAAGTATCACATGAAAAGAAGCCAAATGTCCTACCCGCTTTCTGACAGAAGAGATTGCACAGAGAGTTCAACATGGCTGTTCTTAGTAGCTCTATTTTCAATAGCTAAAATCTGGAGAAATCCCAAATGAGCAAATAAACTCACTAGGTCTCGTCACCCAGGAAACTTCTTAACCCTGAAAAGGAATGGCCAAATCACAACAACAGAACCACGCAAAATAGTTATGTTGAGTGAAAGAAGAAAACCAGAAGAACATCTAGTGCTTTTTGAAAATTCTAGAAAATATAAACTAATTGGTGGTGGCCAAGAACACATGGAGAAGTTGCCTGGAGACCGGGACACAGAGAACACAGATGCTATTGGGAGTGACAGACACTCCAGTTACTTTAACTATAGTCACCATTACATAGGCACTTTATAAGTCAGACTTATCAATTATACAAATATGTGTGGGTTTGGTGTTATACTTCCGTAAGCTTGCTAAGATGAAAAATTAAAAGTTACTTTATGCGGCTGGAGAGTGACTCAGTGACCAAGAGCAATGACTGCACATTCAGAGGGTTGGAAATAAGTTCCCTGAACCTGCCAGGTAGCTCACAACTAACTGTAACTCTACCTTCAAGGAGATTTGCTGCCCTCTTCTGGCTTCCTCGGGAACCTGCACAGTGCATGCACATACACTCACATAGGCACACACACCCATGCACCTAGATAAAAACACACCTCTGCCTTTGTTCTACTTTTCAAGAACCATTTCAAACGACTTCCCAGTTGCTGTAGCTGCTACTCTTACTGTGCCTTCTTATGTGATCTAAATCCCTAACAACAGCTCCTGTCTTCTAAAGAAGACTAATTCTTTGCACTTAAACCATCCACCTAATTAACAGACGATTCCTTGACTCTTGTATCTTAAGCAAAGGGCATTGCCACGGATCGTTGGGTTCTGCCTGTGCCTTCCACAGCTACAGGGTCATAGGTCATCTTACAGACTTACTCTTAGCTGGAAAAGCGAAGTGGTGGGTGACAAGACTCGAGTGTTTCAGAAATTCGAAGGTGGACCACAGCTTTTGCTTTCTACAGGTGAGGGCTCAGAGCTAGGAGAGATGCTGTCTGCTCGAGATGAGGTGGTTGGGTGGGCCTGACACTGCCAAAGAAGCGCATTTATTTATAATCCAGGGAGTGGAAAATTAGGCCATTGTGTTTCTGCACAGGGGAAGAATTCATAAAAAGTCACACAGAATTATTCTTATATAACTGACAATGACATCGTTGTAAGGTGGAAACGGGCCTTTATTTGTCTTACTTAAAATGATGTATAGAGCACTTGTCTGTTTACCCCACTGCAAACAGCTTCTGCAAAAACAGCCTGGGATCCCCAGGGGTTTCCACTGATAGTTATAAGTTACTCGAGCAAAATCTCTCAAGCAACTTGCTGCCTTGCAGGTATCCATTATTCTAAATTCAAAGGGCCTTTTCTTACTGTTTGTTGTTTGGCGTTGAGTGTGGGTATTCTCCCCCCCCCCAATTATGTTTCATGCAATATTACTTTAAAAAACATAAAATGTATCAGAACAAAGCTACTTTTCAAATAGTAAGTATATGTATATACCTAAATCAAAACACTCACAGTCAAAAGGGGGGGGTTGGGAGGGGGGACTCTAGATAAATAGGCCTCATAATCAAATCTGGCTCAGGTTAAAGTGAAGTTAGTTTTATGGATTAAACCAGAGCCTCTATAAATAACAGTCTCTGTAATTAAGCTACCTTGGCTTCTCTCTCTCTCTGAGGCTCATGGGCAGCTCAAAGATAGAAGGGAGACAACCAGGAGGCACAGTTCCGAAACAAGCAGGTAGTGTGCCTACCCACATGCAGATTCCTCCACACCACTGGGCGCATTTCACAAGGAGTTGGGCTGAGTGGGGCTGCTCTTACCCACACAAGTGCTCCAAAGTCACTGAGCACATGACAAGGCCATACATGTGATGAGGAAAGGAATAAGTCCAAGTCAATACAGGCTAAAACCACTTCATGCTTTTCTGTTTCAGCACTTAGACCCTTCCACTGCTGTTGCCTGCCTATGTGTCCTTTTAAATTTTGTTTTTAATCTGTGTACATGCGTGTGATCTTTGTGTGTGTACATATGATGTATGTTACATATGTGTGCTTGTTTGTATATGTGAATGCAGGCACATATAGAATGCATGTGAATGTTAGACAACAACCCTGGTGTCCGTCCTCGCCTTCCATTTGCTTGAGTCAAGCTCTTTGTTGGATTTCAGTGTGTATAGCAGGCTATCTGGCTCATGAACTCCAAGGCAATCTCCTCTCTCTGCCTCCTCTCTCACAGGTACATAGGGATAGTAAATGTGCCCTGCAAGTGTCTGGTTTTTATGTGGGCTCTTGGGGTCCAAACTCAGGTCTTTATCCATTGCACTGTCTGCCAACTTTCTCTCCATACATCCGTATATACTAGTCTCAAGTCCTCAAGGTGTTCCTTCATGCTACCCATCCATTCACATACACCCAGTTGAAAACACTAGTACAAACAGCAACAATACCTTTGTAGCATAAAACTATGGGTCCCAATTTTACCTTGATCCTTTTTTTTTACTCTGTGCCAGACACATGAGACACGATGTAGAGAATCAGTGCCACAGGGAACTCTCTAGCTCACAGGGTAAAGAAGACATAAATTATACAGCAAATGCTAAAGTTGAAAGAAGTGGGTGTTATGTGCACACCAGGGGATAGATAGACGATTTGTATTTAACCATTTTAAAAAAGAGAACCAGGGATAATCAAGTTACTGGATGTCCTTGGGTCATAGTGTCCTTATTTATAAAACAAATGTGTAGGACAGATAGTTATACTACAATATAAGACATAAAGACTGGTGCAAAAGGTGAGAAACACAGGCTGCTGCCTCAGTGACCTTCCTTCCTGCTCCAAGTCCTCAAAGTAGAAGAATGAGTAAAGATGATCTTTTGCCAAGGGACTGAAGTCAGAATTGACTCCTCCATGTGGGAGGATGAGAAGAAGAAAGAAATGAGGATTCCTCATTTCCCTTCAATGTGATGAATGAACTCATACAGAGAAAAGCAAGGCTCTTGTTCCTTTAAATTACATATGGTGTTCCTCTTCATTTTGTTATCTTTCATGTCTACAACAAAGTACACATATGTTTTCAGTCCTGATAGAGATCCAGTATTAGCAGGAACACATGAGATAGGTACACAGAAGCAAGGCTGACTCCATGTGACAGAGTTGCTCATACACTCCTTATGGGGGATTCCCCCACCCAGCCACAAAAAGTGTGGTTAGCTGACAGTTCCAACCTTCAGGCAGACAGGCCTTAGGTTTGGAGTGTGAGTCATGAACTTTCCAAGTAGGCCAGCAGCCAGTGTCTGCTGGCTCATTCTGTCTCACTGAGAGCTGACACTTCACGCATAGCCTTTAAACTCAGTAATATCTGTTGATTATTTGCAATCAAACATGATGTAAATATTTAACCACAAGATTAGCAAATACTGTAAGTCATGTTTCACTTTCTGGGAGCCATTGTTAGACAATTTCTGGGTCACCTCATACCCAGCCAATGCCTGAACAAATCATTACTACCTCTGCCAAACACGAGAGTCCTCTAGGAAGCAATCACTGCTCTGGTGTTCTCTGTGGAACTTGCAAATCCTAAGCAACCTACATTCTGAACTGATGAATCTCTTTGTCCCATATCCCTCCTTCATCTTCTTTCCAGAGATATCATTATTCAGGAATCTTTTGCACTTCCAACCCTGTCTTCTGGAGGACAGACACATACTAAAGTTGGTACCTTGAACTGATCTAGAAAAGGATGTACTGATATGGAACTTTAGTATTGGTACTCAACTACCAGCTGCTAGTGGCTGGACAGTTGTCTAAACATAATTTCCGGTTATATCTGTGAGGGTGTCTCAAGAAGAAAGAAGCTTTGGATTGACTGACCTAGTAAAGTAAATGGACCTTTCTAGGAAGATGGGCAGGACAACAGTTACTCTGGTAAGAGTCGAAACAAACAAAAAGGTCGAGGATTGTTTGTCTTCACCTAACTGCTTGTGTAGGGACATCAACATCCAGCCCTTGGTGCTCTTTTGATCCTGGGTCTTCAAACAACGTCATCTCTGGTTCTCCATCTTGCCAACAGCAGATCGTGGGACTTCTAAACATACATAATCACTGAGCCAACAGCTTCTAGTAAATTCCTCTACCTGGCTGTAAAGCATGTGATCAGGTCTTACCATCTAGACTTTTAGCACCTTCAGGATGTGTCTCAGCTTTCTTCCCTTTCTCCTCCCTCTTTCCTCTTCTCCATTTTTCCTTTCTCTTCTTCCTCTATGTTCTTCTTCCCATATTAGGGGTTGAACCTAGACCATTATGTATGGCAGACTCAGTCTGTGTGGTAGGAACTTGCTGCATGGCCTGTCACATGCTGGTGCACAGGATGCTGAGTTTGGGCAGTTTCCAGAGAAGAGCTGTGTGGAAGTGTTTTAGTTTCACACCCTCACATCTGTTGTTCTAGCTGTCATTCTCTCTAGGCAATTGCCCTTCTTCAGTCCTCTCTTAAGTCCATCTTAAGATGTTTCCTTCCAGAATTTTCAGAGTTTTAGGTCTTAGGTCAGTTAAGATATTTGGTCCATTTGGAGTTGGTTTTTGTCTATGGTAAGAAGAAGTAGGGTTCTAGTTTCAATCTTCTATGGGAAATCAAAGCTATACCAAGAGTTCATATTGCTTTAGTCACAAGGGTTATCATCAACGAATCAACAGAATCAAGGCTGGCAAATATGAAACATAAAAAAAAAACCAAATAAACAAAAAACCCACCTATTGTTGGTGGGGATGTAAATTAGCATAGTTACTATGGGAATCAAATCACCCCACAGAGTAAAAGACAGCTTATAGACTAGAAGAAAATCTTTGCCAGCTCTAATTCTGACCAGGGATTAATACATAGAATTCATTAAGAAGCAAAAATTAATAATAATGATAAAATAACAATAATTCAATCAATAAAGAGGCAAATGACTCAAATAGACAGTTCTTGAAAAAACACGTCTCATCAATAAGTGTGTGTGGAAAATACCTTTTCACAGTTATATTTGATTCCTCTTCTTTTCACTCCTTTCTCTAGTTCTGATTTCCTGTGGTTCTCATGGCTCTTACTGAGTTCATGTTTCCTGCCATCCAGTGTCTTCTGTCTTCTCCACCTATCTCAGCTTTCCATATCTCTTCCCCCCATATCTAAGCCTCAGTTGGAGCTGACCTCCCAAATCTCCTCTTGTCCAACTGGTCTTTTAGTATGGACACTTTAATGGAGACATTGACCGTCAGATCTTGGGAAGAAGGACCTGATTTCTTTGCATTCCTTCTTTGCCCCATCGCCCCACTTCCCTGTATTTCTAGGGAGCCTGGAGGCACACTACAAATCTTTTCATAAGAGCATGCAGCATTTGTAAGCATCAAACATGATTTGCATTGACAGAAATCTATGCTTCAAAACTCAGTCATTTGTTAACCATCAGCTCAGCGCTTACCATAAGCCAGCTCTTGGCCACTTCCAAACGAGTAACTGGACAAGTATCACATGCGCAGGCCGAATGGTGTCCTTTATCTGAGCTGCTCCTCTGACCTTTTTCTTTGACACCTACGTGGGCGTGCTAGCATTTAACGTTGTCACTGAGATGATCGTTGCTGCTTTACGAGCATGTTTAGGACAACGGCCACAGGTCCGAGGAGACTTGATGGTGCTCTCTCTCATTTGTTCCCGTTCAACCTCTCACCTATCCATTCTTTTCTTCTGGAAAATCTTAGAGAAAGGAATTGACTCTACAGACTGTGCTTGAATATTTGCTTGGTTTTATTTGTTTGTTTGTTTTGTTTTGTTTTGTTTGTTTTTGAGAACCTAGGTTGCCAGAGTTTGGTGAAACTAAAGTTTTAATTAAAAAAAAAAAAGGAAAAAAAAACCCTAAGCTTTAAGGTTTTTGTTTCAAATATATGACAGCTAAAACCATCTAAGGTCCACAACACAGTCCATGTCCCCCCATCTCGTATTAATCCAGATCACTCTTATTTAGAAGAAATTTTAGTTAACTTCCTTGTTTGTCCTAGAAACTTACCCTAAATATTTTATCCTCAGACATAGCTCCCAAGCCTGTTCACTCAACCCTTTTAAGAGTAAGTGACCTCAAGGTTCTTCAAATATACATTTATTTATTCAAAATACTGTTGTAGACATGCCTGCATTCTGACATCCATGGGTCCTAAATGGTATGCCATCTCACTCCAGCCTCAACCTGCTCACCCTTTCCTGCCAAGCCCTTTCCCTCATGCTACACACCCTCTGTGACGCTCCAACCTCATCAAGGACTCATCTTGGCTCTTCATACTGTGAATCAGTTTGCTTTCTCACCAGACATTATGGTATTTTCCCAGTCAACCAGCAGTCATCAATAGCCAACCTTTAGCAGGTACCTGGCACTGTTCTTTCTTTTGTAAGAGGCCAGGAAAAGTGGGCCACAGCAATGTGTTCAGTCTGGTAGGTAAGAAAGATATATAAACTATAATACCTATGCCCGGAGGCTCCAAGAAATAGCCACCACAGCAAACACCTAAGTAACCAATCCAGGTGGAACAGAAGGAAGACCTCACTTGTCGGGAGAGGTGGTAAGGGGATTTAGGGTGTGGTAGAGGCTAACTTGAGAGCAGAGGCTTCCCTGTTTGTGATTACTTTCCTCTAACCCTCAAACAAATAGCTTCTGGAGGGGATCATGACCACATTAATGGATAAACTACATGAAAAATCCCAAATCGGAATAGCTGTTCTACTTCTTGGCTATTCTGATGAATCATGGAACCCCATCAAGAATGAGAACGGAATTCATTCCTGTCTATGTAGATGTGTATCAAGAAGGCAGAACATAGTAAGAATCTGCTAGAAGACTCCCACTCTTTTGTCCCAGGACTGTATTCCCAGTCATCTGGTACAGTCTATGAGACAGGGCACCACACCCCTTGATCACTCACCCATGCTTCCTGCAACATTAGATAAATACACCACAGCACTTGTTTAAACAAAGCCAGCTGAAATTGAGCCCCTGGCCCTCACACCTTTTCCTGGAGTCTGCTGGTAAGGTAGACAATAGAGTTGTGATGTTCCCAGTGTACTCTGGTAAATATTAAGTGCATTTAGCAAAGTAGGGTGCTTTTGTTTCTTCTTTCCAGTAATTGTATCCATTTTTCTCCCAGGAAAGTAGAGATTTAGTTTGTACAGCTGATACTTGCTATTGAAGGTACAGTGTAATTTTTCATGAGTTTTTTTTTAGCGGTAACCCCAACCTCAGAATGCTTGGAGGGACATTTGGTCACCCTACAATCTAAAACTGAATTTCTAACTTATTGTCAGTAACTTAATGAAAGCTACTGCTATTCCAGATGAGTATTCTGGGCTATGCATACAGCTTCATTGGGAGGGTGCTTGCCTCACAATTAGAAGCCCCTGGATCTGATGGCGGGGACCCCATAACTGGATGTATTGCAATCCCAGAACTCAGGAGGTAGAGGCTGGAGGGTCGGAAGTTCAGTGTCATACCCTGTTCAAGCTCAGCCTGAAATTCAAGAGACTCTGTAGTTTTTTCTTTTTTTAATCAAATACATTTTGTCGGTGTGTGTGTGTGAGTGTGTGTGTGTGTGTGTGTGTATGTGTGTGTACCATGGCATACATATGGAAGCCAGAGGACAATTTTCAGGAATCAGTTCTGTCTTTATATAATTTGAATGCCGGGGATGGAACTTGGGTGGTCTTTCAGGTTTCACCCACTTAGCTCATCTTGTAGGCCCCTGTCTTAAAAACAACAAAGCAGCAGAAGTAAATATTCTGGCTGCATTAATCACAGTCTTAAGAACGCAAAAGCATGCTGTGCGCATGGGCACTGGACTCTTAAGTCACACACACGCCCTCGGTTTCCACGCAATCCTTAAAGTTTCAATGTCTGTCAGGAATTTCCCTGAAGTTTGCTGGCAAGTGAGCCTCACGTGGGGAGAAACATCAGGTGCTGGCAACAAAGGCCTCATTCTGTTCTTTGTCAAGGTGACAAGTTCAAGAGTTCCTTACAAATGACCAAAAGTTGATCAGGGCCACATAATCCTATCAGGGCTACATCAGAGCGACCTTCTGTCTCATTAGCTCTGTTTATCTCACGGAGCGTTCGCATTCATTCTCACTAATACGATACAAAAATGTAATGATGTGTAAGTGTTTTTTAATGTCATGTAAGTGAAAACAGGTGGGTAATTTACCATGGGTCCCATAAAGCCCGGAGCTGGGTTTTGCAGCGAATGCTCAACCTTTTTTCTGTGTGTATGGCTCTTTTTATTTATTCTTTTTTCTTTTTTTAATCCTGGGTCAGATTTCAGCAACCTTGAGTTTTTAAAAATTAACTTTGTCAAGCTCAGGTAAGACAGCCCAGAAGTGATCTGTGGATTCAAAATAAAAGTCAAGACGATGCTTTATTGGGAAAGAGCGCTTCATCCAATGGCAGGCATGTTCTAGAGTTTAAGCTCACTTCTAGGAAGCAGGGACATGACTGACCTTAAGGAGATGGTATGGTTATCAATAGAGGTTGAGGGCTGGGAGGTGGTTCAGTCAGGAAGTTGTTGACTATATAAGCACACGAATCTGAGTTTGGATCCCAAGCCCCACATTAAAAACTGGGGATAGCATCATGACCTGCAATCCATGTGCGAGGGAGACAGAGCAGGAGAATTCTGGGAGCTCACTTGCCAGTCAATACAGTCAAATCCTCAAGCTGTGCTAGGTTCACTGAGAGATCCTGTATCAAAAATACATGCAGAAGAGTGAGTGACAGAGACAGCTGAGAGTTACCTTTGGCCTGTTCTCTCTCTCTCTCTCTCTCTCTCTCTCTCTCTCACACACACACACACACACACACACACAAACATGCACCCATATCTGCATATAAATGTGACACATAGGAAAACACATACACACACGCACGCACACACTCCCCACATATCTTTATTCAGTAGTGCAGCCCATGATTAAGACCATTTGCCTTGCCTAGATGCTTGGCTTCTGAGCTAGTGGGTAGTCTTAAAACACACACACAAACATGCACCCATATCTGCATATAAATGTGACACATAGGAAAACACACACACACACACTCCTCACATATCTTTATTCAGTAGTGCAGCCCATGATTAAGACCATTTGTCTTGCCTAGATGCTTGGCTTCTGAGCTAGTGGGTAGTCTTTAAACACACACACAAACATGCACCCATATCTGCATATAAATGTGACATAGGAAAACACATACACACACACACACACACACACACACACACACACACACACACACTCCCCACATATCTTTATTCAGTAGTGCAGCCCATGATTAAGACAATTTGCCTTGCCTAGATGCTTGGCTTCTGAGCTAGTGGGTAGTCTTTAAGGCACAAGGCAAGAGGGTGACTTTGTAAACATCTCTTGCCCCTATCCCTGCACACTGGGTGGTATTGATTAGCCCTGATTCTGCCAGGGTTAGAATCCTGACAAATCTTTCCATAATCGACCAGGGGTGTTTTCCCTCGGCCACCATTATCATTATCAAGCTACAAATAATCGTATTAATGTCATCCTCATGAATATTAGCTGAGCTAATAAATCCAAAGAAGCCAGGTGTGTCCTCTAAGACAGATGTAGTTCAGAGTCTCCTGTGACGTCTGCCTCTGAGGGTATGATGCAGCTAATAACCTAAGAGGATGGCGAGAGCTAATTTTGTAAGAGTCTTCTTTCTACTCCAAATATTTACGAACTCTACCTTCTCCATATCTTCTGTCTTCCCATTTTCGTATGGAGACAGAGGAGAAGCATTGCCTACCGTGTGTATTTCTACAGCCGTGTTTTGTTTTACCAGCTCACATTGCCTGTCAGCCTGTGAGTCTACATTCCAGAATGCCCTGAGGGAGAAAGAAATTGTGTCCAGACGCAGCTATGGGAATGGAATTTCCCATACCTTCAGACTGACCTCTGATTTGACCTTAAAATTAAAAACTTGTTTGTGAACTCCTGAGAGAGAAAAAAGTATATAACAGTAGCCACTGTTTAAAAATATAATTGGCAAGCCTACCATAGGAACAACACATGAGTCAGTGACAGGCTGCCTTAGATCTCGGGACTCCCCGCACAGATTTCCTGTGTTTTGCTAATCATGAATGGACAAAACACCAGTGCAAACACCCAAGAGAGCAAAAAGCTCTTCCTCTCTAACCCTGACTCCCTGGCAGCCTCTCCCAAGGGCCAGCATCTCTCACTCATTCAGTCACAGTCT
This sequence comes from Tokudaia tokunoshimensis, assembly GCA_036184795.1. Classification (NCBI taxonomy): domain Eukaryota; kingdom Metazoa; phylum Chordata; class Mammalia; order Rodentia; family Muridae; genus Tokudaia; species Tokudaia tokunoshimensis. The sequence goes on from BTHU01000017.1 coordinate 4,568,193, forward strand.
GAAAATTTGTCACAAGGCTTGTTTGTGCTATAGAACACAGATCGGAGCTTTGGCACTCACTAGAGACTTGGGTCTTAAATGTCTCATTTACCAGCCATGTGACCTCAGTTTCCTGATCTGTAAAATGGTGACAAACAATAGCGCATTATGTGAGTCCAGTTTTCTAGAGAAGGGAGCAGTAGATATCAATAGAGGCCTGCCACTAATTCTGCCGTGAACTCTCCTTGTTACAGAAGTTTAGTGACTAGTGCTTATCATGAAGAGGGCTTCGCGTTGCCCGATGAGAAAATATTCAACACGCTATGTGTGAGACTGCTACATTGTGTACTCATTTAATTACAAATGTCCTCTCTAGTGTTTAGTCCTTATAACTATTGATCCAAATGCTGCACAATTGCCTCTCTTCATTTACTGGAAGACAAGGCACAAATACTGCAAGTGACATGTTCCAGATCAGATATTATCTGTGCAGGCAGACCCTGAACGGAGACTGGGCCTACCTCAGGAAGTCCTTTGCTGTCTCAGCACAGCACGGACGAAGTGACTGTCCTTGCTGGGAATTCTAAATTGATTCTCTATCGCTGATAATCAAATAGGAGGGTCATGCAGGGTCTCCTCTGCTGGTGATCAGTAGACATTTCCATGACAACCAAGAAACATAATTTAGAGTCTACTTTTTTCCCCCTTTCCCTTTACAGTTTTAAAAGCTGCAACAATTTAATACATGGTTTGTTAGGTATCAAAAGATGACTGCACAGCCATGTTTATTGTGACACTACCCACAGAAATCAAGGTATGGAATCAACACAGACCCTCAGGAACAGATTATGAATATATAAAAAACTGAGGTATACACAATGGAATACTACTTGACCAGTAAAAAGAAAGTTTTCTACTTCTTTGCTGCAAAAATAATGAAATTGGAAGTCATCATGTTAAGTTACATAAAGTAGAAACAGAAAGACAAACACTGTACATTCTCTCATATGTTGCACTGGGTGATTTTCATTGTTTACTTGACAGGATCTGAAGTCACCCGGGGGAAACATCTTGAAGAGAGGGGTTGTCTATGTCAGATTGGGTGGTCAGCATGTCTATAATGGGTATCTGGATTATGTTGTGTGGGAGGAACTGCCCACTGTGAGTGGCACCATTCCCTTGGCAGGGAATCCTGGAGTGTATGAGTGGAGAAAGTAAGTTAAACATGGCTCTGTTCTCCTCTTCTGTCTGGGGACATGAGATGACCAGTTCCCTCAAGCTCCTGCATGTGTGACTTCCCTACCATAATGAAGTGTGACCTGGGACTGTGAGCTAAGACAAACTTCCTCCTCCTAGATTGTTTTTCTCAGAATATCTTATCACAGCAACAACAACAAATAAATTCAATTATAGATGACTGATATTTTAAAAATCAAGTGATACAGGCATAGTGGTGCACACCTTTAGTCCCAGCACGCAGGAGGCAGAGGGAAGAAGAGCTCTGTGAGTCTGTGCTACGTAGCAAGTTCCAGGACAGCCAGACCTACATACTGAGACCTGTCTTGGAAAAACAAAACCAAACCAAACAAAAACAAACCAAAGCCAAGCAGAACAAAAGTCAATGGAATGTAAAATGGCGGTTATCAGAGGCTGGGAAGATGAGGACTAGAAGGAAGGCTGGACAATTGATATTAAAACATTGCTAGCTAGAAGCAACACATTCTAGTGTCCTAATGTTCTAGAGCTCAGATGGATAACTAGAGTTCACCATAGCGTATATTCTTTGTGAGCAAATAAAAGAGAAATGTACAAATGCTCCAAGAAAAGGTAGTATGATAGTAACGTAGCCAAATTTAGAGAGTTCCCACCAAATATGTTCATCTGGAATATTGCACTGTCTGATAAATAGGTAGCATTGCTATTTAACTAAAAAAAAATTCTGTAGAAATAAGTTTCAGAGCTGCAATGCTAATGGTCTTGGTGTGATCATTACAGGTGCTCTCTTTATAGTTGGGTTATCTCATTGCTTTCTACAAATAAGAACTCTTATAATGGTAATCAAAAAGGGTGTATGCTAGATGTCAGGCTCATTTGTTGTTTTACTTTCCTCATGATTTAGTGAGTTTGCTTTTGTTTACTTGTTTTTTTGTTTGTTTTCATCTAACTAACGAATTATTGTTGAGCTCAACTTTTACATGAGCTTTCCCGGTGTAGAAAGCGATGTTCTTATCCACTGGGTGCAATCTCTACAGGTTCTATCTCCCCTTTGTTGGGTATTTCAGCTAAAGTCCTCCCTGTTGGATCCTGGGAACCTCTTGGGTCCCTGGCATCTGGGACTTTCTAGTGGCTATCCACAGTTCCCCCTCCCTCACTGCTAAACACCTACTGTCAAATTCCTGACCCTCTGTACTTCTCCCCCACCTCCTCCCTTATCTGAACTGCCCCCTTTTCCCTCCTCCTCCTCTCTCCCCTCCCAGATCCCTCTCTCCCTCTACTTCCCAGAGATTATTCTCTTCCCCCTACTGAGTAGTACTGTAGAATCCACACTTTGTTGTGATCTTCTTTCTTCTTTGGTTTCATATGGTCTGTGAGTTGTATCATGAGTATTCCGGGCTTCTTTTTGACTAATATCTATTTTTCAGTGAGTACATACCATGTGTGTTCTTTTGTGACTGGGTTATCTCACTCAGGATGATTTTTTTTCAAGTTCTATCCATTTACCTAAGAATTTCATGAAATCATTGTTTTTAATAGCTGAGTACTACTCCATTGTGTAAATGTACCACATTTTCTGTATCCATTCCTCTGTTGAAGGACATCTGGGTTCTTTCCAGCTTCTGGGTATTATTATAAATAAGACTTCTATGAACATAGTGGAGCATGTGTCCTTGTTATATGTTGGAGTATCTTTTAGATACATGTCCAGGAGTGGTATAGCTTGGTCCTCTGGTAGTACTATGTCCAATTTTCTAAGGAACTATCAGATTGATTTCCAGAGTGGTTGTACCAGCTTGCAATCCCACCATGAATGGAGGAGTGTTCCCCCTTTCTCCACATCCTTGCCAGCATCTACTGTCACCTGAGTTTTTGATCTTAGCCATTCTGACTAGTGTGAGGTAGAATCTCAGGGTTGCTTTGATTTGCATTTCCTTGATGACTAAGGATGTTGACTTCTTGAGTTCTTGGTTTATTAGCCCTCTATCAGATATAGGGTTGGTAAAGATCTTTTCCCAATCTGTGGATCCAGTGGATAGGCACAGCCCCCAGTTAAGGGATAGGGCCACCCACCTACCTCAAACATATTAATCTGCAATTCCTCCTGTTGAAAGGAAATGCAAGGACAAAGAATGGAGCAGAGACTGAAGGAAAGGCCATCCAGAGACTGCCCCACCTAGGGATCCATCCCATCTGCAGACACCAAACCCAGACACTATTGTATGCCAAGAAGTGCTCACTGACAAGAGCCTGGTATAGCTGTCCCCTGAGAGTCTCTACCAGAGCCAGACCAATACAGATGTGGATGTACACAGTCAAACATCAGACTGAGTGTAGGGACCCCAATGGGGAAGTTAGGGCAAGGACTGTAGGAGCTGAAGGGATTTGCAACCTCATAGAAAGAACAATAATATCAACCAACCTGACCCCCCAAAACTCCCAGGGACTAAACCACCAACCAAAGAGTACACAGGGGGCACCCATGGCTCCAGCTGCGTACGTAGCAGAGGGTTGCCTTATCTGGCATCACTGGGAGGGGAGGCCCTTTGGTCCTGTGGAGGCTTGATAATCCACGATAGGGGAAAGATAAGCATCTGAGGCAGGAGCGGGTAGGTGGGTGGAGGAGCACCCTAATAGAGGCAGGGGGAGGGAGGAGAGGATGGGGGCTTGTGCAGGGGAAACTGGGAAGATGGATAACATTTGAAATGTCAATAAATAAAATAACCAATAAAAAATGAAGAAGAAGAAGAAGAAAAGAAAGAGATGCTCCTCTGCCTGCTTCCTGATGCTTGCTAACTGCTTTAGCCTGATGGTGGAGAGCTGAATTTCCCTAATATCCTATTTAATTGAGGACTAGCTTCATGTTCTGAACTCTGCAAGAAACTAGGAAGCATATTTCTTTTCTTTAAAAAGGCACAACATGGTTCCTGTTACAAAGTGTTAGGAGTCTAGCAGCTATTAAATGTCTCCTAGACACATTCAGAATAAAACAATATAAAATATAATTAAATGCTATATGGTGTTTTATGACTGTCAACTACAGGAGCTGGTGGAGATGACAATTGGCCATAGCAACTAGGACAGGAGGAAGGAAACTGCTGTTATCTAACCTGCCTGCTTTACAGTCTGGAAGGGGATCCCTGTTGTCACAGTAGGATGCAAATGGAGCTTCCCTAGGGGGTTTAGGGTCTCTAGAGAACAAACATGGAAGGAGCCTTTTTTCTTATAGTTATAGCCAAATAAAAAACATTTTTTGCTGTGTATGTGTGTGTATGTGTGTGTGTGTGTGTGTGTGTGTGAGAGAGAGAGAGAGAGAGAGAGAGAGAGAGAGAGAGAGTGTACACATGTGTGTATGTGGTATGTACGTGTTTGTGCACACAGGTATTTGCATGTGTGTGTGCCCGCACATGTATGAGTATGTGTGTGTGGTAGGGTGCACATATGTGTGCTTGTGTCTGCATGTGTATGTACATATGTGTGTGTGTGGTATAATGTGTGTGTATGTGTGTGCACATATGTGTATGCATGCATGAATGCCTACAGTGTGTGAATGTGTGTATGTGTGTACCTACATGTGTGTGAGTGTGTGTATGTGTGGGACTGTGTGTGTGTGTGTGTGTGTGTGTGTGTGTGAGTGTATGTGTTTGTTTGTGTATCTCCAGAGGTCAGAAGATCTGGACCTGGAGTTATTAGAGGTTGTGAACAGCCCAATGAGAGTGATGGAAACTGTACTCTGGTCTTCTACATGAGCAGCAAGCACTCTTGACTGTTAAACAATTTTCCAGCCCAAGATTTCTTCTTCAGTAAAAGAGGAAAAGGTGATTGTTCCCTTCAGCAGTGGGCCCAAGTCTACTTAATGACAAATAAAACTTTCTTTTGCAGACTCCCTTCCTTTCTTTCTTTACATTTATTTTCTCTTCCTCTCTCCCTCCCTTCTTCCCTCCCTCCCTCCATTCCAGTTTCCTCTCTCTCTCTCTCTTTCTTTCTTTCTTTCTTTCTTCTCCTTCCTCTCTCCTCCCTGATCTCCCACTTCTTTTTTGTATAATTCTTTAATATGATTAGAAAGTAGCCCATCCCTCGATATTTCCAATAAAGAAAAGGAACATCACAGTGGATTTCCATCATGAGGGGAAGCTGTAAGTACATTCATGTCATTTCATTTTGCCCTTAGAGGATAACATGAAGAGCAGCACCATTCCCCTTCCCTTTGTTAGAATGGGAACAACCCAGTACAAGTGCAAAATCTCATCGCTACCGCCATGGGAGTCATCCTGACGCCCAGGCCCAAAGACAGCTGGGCATCCCCACCTTCAGGCAGAGAGTTCAAAGCAAGTGGATAGTGTCCAGGTAAAGCTTGGGGGTCATCACTCACCAAATCAAACAAAGACAGTGTGTATGGTCACCTGCGCATTCTGTGCTCAGAGCATGTGGTCACCTGTGCATTCTGTGCTCAGAGCATGTGGTCACCTGTGCATTCTGTGCTCAGAGCATGTGGTCACCTGCGCATTCTGTGCTCACTACATGTTGTTACCTTTGCATTCCGTGCTCTGTGCATGTGGTCACCTGTGTATTTCAAGCTCTGTGTACGTGTGATTCTGAGCATTCTGTGCCCTGCTGCAGTGCTCATCACACTGAGATGGGAGGGAAGGCATCTCAGTACCAGCATAACAGAGAGACAAGGCTTCCCTAGTGTGCCAAACCCTACCCCAGTTCTCAAATTCTGCTCATCCAGTCACAGATAATGGTCCAGGTTAGGACACCAAACCAAGTATAGCCAATTGATCATTCATTACCAGTCAGAGTTTTTTTTTTCATTAATAATGTAGTCACCAAGACAGCTGTGTGCTGACTCACATTACTGAAAGGATGAATGGCCCAAGGCTCTTGTCAATGGGACTCGAAAAAGGGACCCTTAGGAAGAATCGCTGCCACTGGCTGATTTGTAATAAAATCATCTTTGAATCCAAACCTCAGGTATTCTGCTACATGAATTCAGGTGGCAGAGGGCTCAGTAGCTTGAAATAAGAGGAGAGAGTCCATGCCAGGGTCAGCAGACCTGTGCTCAGAGGGAAGCTCTCAGCTGGTCACATCAGCACTAACTCATATTAGATTGTGGATACATGTCAACTGTAAGATTCAGAAACACAGAATGAGGATGTGTTAGTGACATGCACCCAAGCACCATGCTTGATTATAACAGTATACCATATGTTCATCTATGTTACCTTTAGTAAATCAAAAGTATATATGTGTTGTTTCAGCTCACTTTCCACTGAATTTCTCTCGAATAAATAATAAAGTGTGTTGCATTTTGTATTTCTCAGTTCTTATTTCCCTGCACATTTAGGCTACTTCCAATTCGGTGCAGGCAGATGTAAAATAAACATTATTATAATATTAGAAACATATTTATTAATACTTCTGAGTATCCTACAGAATAACTTATTAGAAAATATAATCCTTATCAATTCAAATGTAGGATTTAAAGCATTTCTAAATATTAAAATCGAAGAAAAATTAAATACAAATTGTCAGTATGTTTGTACTGATGACAGTGGAGGAAACAATTCATTGTTTCCATTTTCCCTCTTTCTAAGGATAAACCTCACAGTCCAACTGCAGATAAGACTGGTGAGAAGGAGACTGAAGAACGACTTGATACAAAGCAAAAGGGAACTGGGGTTCATCCCTCAGCAAATTCCCAAAGTACCAACAAATATGGAACTCATGGATTACAAATAGACTAATGTGGCCTTTTCCTAGGGGGGTCTCTTTTGAGTCTGGGAGCCCTCTTTATGTGACTAATAGGCACAACTACAAGCCACCTGCAGGATCAGTTTTCCAAAGAACAGGAGAGAATGACGAGATGATCAAATACACCTTTAAAAACTCCCTCCGTCTCTTTGTTTTATTTCATTGAGAAGGTTTCACAGGATGAGCGCCATTGAAGTCTATTAAGAGGCTTATTTGTTCTAACATAACACACAAAAGCACATTGGTGAATTATCAAGCTGACAATGCACTTAGTAATGAGTGAGGATTAATATCTTTGCAGAACTGTGATTCATGAATAAAAACGGGTACAAAATTAAACCACAGGCATACACAGTCATTTGTAATCTTTAAAGGAAGATGGGGCTGAGTTCTGAGTTCTTCTGCAGGGAAGTGGGGTGAGAGCCAAGGAAATAAGAGGGAACATGAGGCAGAGGGGTTAATCTCACCTCTCTAGGGTTCAGAGTCAACCCCACCCACCTACCCACAGAGTTTCTGCAACCAGCTGTTTAACTTGCTTTGGTCTGTTCAGTCAAACCAGCAGAACTACCCAGGACAGCAACAAATCCTAGAGACTGCCTTCCCTGAATCTTCCTCCTGTATTTCCAACTCTCTTCTTCAATGCTGTTTCTACCAGGATCCAGGCATAATTGTGAGTGACATTGCGCCTCCCTGAAAAAAATGCAAATGTCCCAACCATCAGTATTGTGTGTCTGGATTATTCATAAGTAAATTATTTGAATATGCCTATACGAAGATCAAATTGTTAGAGTGACTTGGTATTAGGAGTCCTGTTCAAGATGGAACACTTAGACACACGTAGGAGGAAGGCATGTGAACATTTGGATGGCTGGGTAGGATGAAGCTACAAGCAAGGAATTGTGGGAAACTGCTCATAAACTAAATCTAGGAGAGTCAAAAAAAAATAGGTCAGTCCTCCCTTGTCCTTAGAAAGAACCAACCCTGGGGCCTGTGAAATGCCTGACAGCAGAGTGTGTTCACTCCTCAGTACCCACATTAAAGAGCAGGGCATGTTGGTGTGTACCTGCAGTTCCACTGATAAAGAAGCAGAGACAGGCACATCGCTTGTGTCACTTGTGCTCAATGCCCAGCATGCCTGAATCAGTTGAGTCTCAGGACCTAGTAAGAGAGCCTGCCTCAAAAATCAAGATGGATAACTCGAGGAACCATACCCAAATTTGACCTCTGACTGCCATATGTGTACATAAATGACCATGCACACATACACACACACACACACACACACACACACACACACACACAGACACACACACACACCACATGCAGGCATGCATGCACACGTGCAGACACACACACACCCCACATGCACATTCAGATGAGTGCACAGACTCTTACTGCTGCCACCTTTATTTCAGATCTACCCTGTAGGACCCATGAGACAATAAATCTGTGCTGTTTCAGAGTGAGACCTTGCAACCAACACTACACTGCTTCCGGACGCTGTACTATCTTGGTCCTTCGTCTTCATTCTCCCCAACTTTTACCCCTACCTCTCCCAGAGGCTCTGATTTCCAACCTATCACCTTCTTACCTGACACTCATTCTAGATCTGACCCCTAGCTTTTCTTACTTTCGTCCAGTCATTTCTGGCTCTCCTCTTCTTTCTCCCCCTTAGTGTGTATCTTCGTGTTAGGGCAGGGAAAAGAGTGTATGTGGCCAGGCTTGGGAGTCGATATCCTACCAGGTGAGCTAAGCATCCTGAAATCAGATGTCAGCTTCCGATGCCTCCACACACTGCAGGAGAAAGAGGCAGGTATTAGTTCTCTACTAGAAAGCATTTTCCACTGTGTATTGCTCAGTAAGTCACCCCCAGTGTATGAAGATGGTTAAGATGCAGCTGGTGGATGAAGGTTAGATCTGACTCTGTCTGTGTGACCCAGGACAAAGGACCTTTCTATCCCTCAATTTCTCCATCTATAGAATGAGAATTACAACATTTTCAACATCAGAAGGTCTATTCAAGGATTTAAAAGTCAAGTCAAAAGTCAAACCAAAAGTCAAGATGTGCATGAAGCTAAGCCTGGGCACAGTAAGCAGTACAAAGTGTTTGTCTGGGGCTTGACTCTTTTGAAGACTTTATGTCTCAGTTTACTTAAGAGTCTGTCAGTTCACAATTCTGAAGCTACTACCTCCAATGTTTCCCCCACCTCACTATCAAAAGTCACCCACATTTATTCTGCAAACCAAATCTCTCTGCTCCTGAAAAATGAAGCCATTCTCGGGGTTCCTTTTCCAATACTTGCACATGGTTCCTGCTCCTAGCCAGAAGCGAGTTTGTCTGGAGACAGCTTGGCTGAATGCTGATCATCTTCCCACAGCCTAGGGAACCTATACCATCTTCTTTCTGCTTGTCCTCATAGCTGTCTTCACCTACAGCCTCATGATGGTTTGCCTAAGGACAGCGTGAACTACCTTATCAACTGTAATGGGTACACCACAAAGTCCATATGGGTGCTAACTATATAGGCAGAGAGAACGCATGGTCTAATGAACAAGTTTTCAGTGTTACTGAATGACTCTTGAAACCTATCCTCTGTCTGGGACTCTTTTTGGTGACACCCTCGAAATTCCTTCATTCTCCTTAAGTGAATCTATATTTATTCTGAGGTATGGCCATGCTCACCTAGCTCCACATTCCAACTGGGTCTTTTGTCTCTCTTCTTTCCCTTTCTCTCTCCCTCCCTCCCTCCATCCTCCTCTCTCTCTCTCTCTCTCTCTCTCTCTCTCTCTCTCTCTCTCTCTCTCCATCCCTCCCTTCCTTCCCTCCATCCCTCCCTTCCTTCCTTCCTTCCTTCCCTCCAATGTCACAGGGTTAAATGTCTCCTTCATAAGAGGAAACTCATGTCTGCTATGAGTTTCTAGTTAAGATTACATGAAGCTTAAGAAAGAAGACCAAAGTGTGGATACTTTGGTCTTTCTTAGATAGGGTACAGAATATCCATGGGAGGAGATACAGAGACAAAGTTTAGGTCAGAGACTGAAGGAAAGATCATCCAGAGACTTCCCACCTGGAGATCCATCCCATATACAGTCACCAAACCCAGACACTATTGTGGATGCCAAGTACTAGCTGACAGGAGCCTGATATAGCTGTTTCCAGAGAGGCCCTGCCAGTGCCTGACAAATACAGAGGGATGCTCTCATCCAACCATTGAACTGAGCACGGAGTACCCAACAGAGGAGTTAGGGAAAGGACCCAAGGAGCTGAAGGGGTTTATAGACCCATAGGAGGAATGACAATATGAACCAACCAGTACCCCCAGAGCTCCCAGGGACTTAACCACCAACCAAAGAGTACACATGGAGAGATCCATGACTTTAGCCACATAGGTAACAGAGGATGATGGCCTGGCCAGACATCAGTGAGTGGAGAGGCCCTTGGATCCATTGAAGGCTCATGGCCCCAGGGTAGGGGAATTCCAGGTCATGGAAGTGGGAGTCAGTGGTTTAGTGAGCAGGAGGAGGGGGAATGGAATAGGAGGCTTTCAGAGGGAAAACAAGGAAAGGGGGAAAGGAGATAACATTTGAAATGTAAATAAAGAAAATATCTAATAGAAAAAAGTAAAAAAAAAAAAAAAGGATCCATGGCTGGGAGATCGTCGACCACAGCCTACTACTTTTGATTTGCTAAATGAACATAGATCAAACTGCTCTCTACATCTGTGTCTCTCTACCCACAGATCACTGCAGCTCTCAGATTTTTTGGAGAGGTTTCTTTGTTCTGGTGTGTGTGTGTGGAGGGGGGATGTTAGTCAAGGGAGAAATTCACAACTGGTCAAAATACAGAGACTAAGCATTCTGGAGTACTGCGCTACTACAGATGGGATGGTTATAGCACAGCCACTCACCCCTAATCTGAGAGACTACAGAGGAAGACTGCATGAGAAGGTTGTAAGAGCCGGAGGTCAGGGAGGACCAGAGAAAAAGAGCATCTCTGCACAGGATGGGAGCACTGCCCTCAGGACCTCATGCTGCTGCCACTGCCTGCACAAGACCTGCCAAAGAGCAAGCCAGCCACAATCTAGCACAGAGGAGAGGCTCACAGCCCAACGCCTAGCTGACAAGCTACTGGCTGTTAATGACTTCTAGAGGAGAGAGAATCACCTTTCTCTAAGGATGTGACTCCCAGTAGATTGACCACACTCCACTGGATGTCCCCACACCTGTGAACAGGTAGGCAACACAAATTGGACCTGAGGATTTATTTTTAAAAGAGGACATGAGTTTGCAGGAAATGAGGAGTATATATGGGAAGAGTTAGGAGGACTAGTAGAGAGTGAATATAATGAAAATACATTCTATGCATATATGAAACCATCAAAGAATTAGTCACATTGCATTTTAAAAATAACCAAATATAAAAAAAAGGTAATCAGATGTAAAAAAAAAAAGTAACCAGATGTAAAAAGCGTAACCAGATGTAAAAAAGTAACCAGATATAAAAAGTAACCAGATGTTAGAAACAAAAGTAATCAGATGTATATTAAAAAGAGAGTAACCAGATGTGTACATTTTTTAAAAAGACACAGACACAACCAATGACTGGATTTCTTGTCAAAACTGCCTAATTCCTAAGAAAATGCAGCAATCTCTGCACAGGACAGAGGAAGAAAGCGTCCATGCAAACTCCATCCTAACACACATGCCTTGCAGAAGTGAGATGACAAATGGGTATTCCACGCAATAGAACTCAGATTTACCCCCTCACCTGAAAGCATCTATTGATAAATTTCAAAACTGTGAATATTATGAGAGATAAAGGGGCCAAAAGGAGTCGATTCATCACTCGGGGATAGAAGAAACTGAAGTTTGTGTCCCTAATAACAGTTTCATAATGTGTAATGCAAAAATAGTGAGCAGAAATAGAGAAATGGTTAAAAGGGGTATTCCAGACTCTTTTTTCGTTGTAATTTATAGAAGCAGCAGACAGAGCTCAGGATGGTCTAGACCTGACAGGCACTGTCAAGGCACTTGACACAATGGACTTTCACAGAATATTTCTCTGCCATGACAACAGAATGCAAAAATCTCTTCGATAACAAAAATTCTGTATATCAAAATACGTCAGCCATGGCTTCAAAAGAACTTTGGCAAAATTTATAGCAATAAATGCTCAAACTGGAACAGAAGAAACATCCGTAAAGTCCATGGAAAAGAACAAATGAATGATGCACACATCATTACAAGATAAGCACAAAATTCCAGCTACAGAGAAGATGCATCATGGAGTGGTGGCCAAGAGTGCATGGCCAGGCCTGAGAGGATGCTGAGTGGCCCAGAGTTCTTGGTGTTTGTGTGGGGGACCCAGATTCAGATTCAATTCCCAACACCTGTGTGCCAGCCCATAAACTGTAACCCCAGCTCTGGGAGACCAGAGACTTTTTTTCAAGCCTTTGTAGGCACCACACAAGCACCCACAATGTGTGCATACATATAGACAAACACACATAGTAAATAAAAATAAGAGAATCTTTTTTTAAAAAAAAAAAGACCATCATGAAAATCTGTGAAATGGAAAAACAAAAGCATGATTGAAAAAAAAAAGGCAACAAACCCATGACAAGTTTTTTGTTGACTTAAGTGGAAAAAAAGACAAGGAAAAATGACTGATAACAGAAGTGTATAAAATAAAATAAAATAAAATAAAGGTGGCTTCTGTTTCAGGGATGCAAGGTTGGCTCACAACTCAAATGAAGATTCATATAACTTGATGAAATTTTATGAAAACTACTATCACCATCTCCACAGGTGCTGAAAATGACTTAATTTTCATATTTTCTACTTGTCTTATCTATGTTCATGTCCGTTGGTCTACATGAATGAATGCCACACGCATGGTAACATCTGCAAAGGGCAGAACAGGGCATCAGACCTTCTGAAGCTACAGTGCAGGAGGCTGAAAATTGCCAGTGTGGGTGGTGGGAACTGAACTCATGCCTTTTTAGTAACTAACCACTGAGCCACCTCTCCAGTCTGCTTTAAACAAAGCATTTAAACAGAACCCATTTATGATGACAAGTTTCAAGAAGCACAAGCAGAAAGGCAATAGGGAGCTTCTTCAAAAGCACACATTTGTACCACATTTAACAATAACGGACTTTACTTCCGGGGATAGAGGAGAGAGGAATATATGCCTTCCCATAAACACCATTTCCCTTTAGTACTGTGTTGGCCTCAACCTTTCAGCAAAGGAAATAAATAGAAGGTATACGAATGGAAAAGAGCAAGTAAATTTTTTAAGAGACTGCATGATTGCTGTATAGAAAATTATGAGAAATTTGGACCTTAGAACACAAGCATGCAAAAATACACAAAGCACACGTATTTACAACTCCGAAAACAACTTAATAGAAAATAAATATGGAAAAGGTTTGGCTGTTATGTTGATAAAATTTTTCACAATGGTAAACAAAGACATGAAAAGATGTTTTACGTGACTACTAACGGTCTTGAAATGCAGATTTTATCACAGCGTAGCAGTGGCTCATATTCCCGATAGAATCGAGAAATGAACAAGTTTGACAACATTCAGTGCTTGTTGGGGCTCAGAACATAAACTGGGAGGCACACACAGTGTTCCTGGGAATGTAAACTGGCTTTGGAAAAATCAGTGTACTCTTAGCATTTGACTCTCCAAGTCTACTCTTGGAAAATTTGCTAGCTAGAAGATGAAAACAGACCAAGGGCACACATGTGCTCAAATGCTCAGAGCTACCATATGTTTCTCTCTGCCTCTATTTCTCTCTCTCTCTCGCTCTCTTTCTTTTGCTCTAGCTCTATCATCTCTAGTTATCTCTCTATCTAGTTCTGTCTCTGTCTCTATCTCTATCTCTGTCTCTATCTCTGTCTCTAGCTCTGTCTCTGTCTCTAGCTCTGTCTCTAGCTCTGTCTCTGTCTCTAGCTCTGTCTCTAGCTCTGTCTCTAGCTCTGTCTCTAGCTCTAGCTCTGTCTCTATCTCTGTCTCTAGCTCTGTCTCTAGCTCTAGCTCTGTCTCTAGCTCTAGCTCTGTCTCTAGCTCTAGCTCTGTCTCTATCTCTGTCTCTAGCTCTGTCTCTAGCTCTAGCTCTGTCTCTAGCTCTAGCTCTGTCTCTAGCTCTAGCTCTGTCTCTAGCTCTGTCTCTAGCTCTAGCTCTGTCTCTAGCTCTAGCTCTGTCTCTAGCTCTGTCTCTAGCTCTAGCTCTGTCTCTAGCTCTAGCTCTGTCTCTAGCTCTAGCTCTGTCTCTAGCTCTAGCTCTGTCTCTAGCTCTAGCTCTGTCTCTAGCTCTGTCTCTAGCTCTATCTCTGTCTCTGTCTCTAGCTCTAGCTCTGTCTCTAGCTCTGTCTCTGTCTCTAGCTCTAGCTCTGTCTCTAGCTCTGTCTCTGTCTCTAGCTCTAGCTCTGTCTCTGTCTCTAGCTCTGTCTCTAGCTCTGTCTCTGTCTCTAGCTCTAGCTCTGTCTCTGTCTCTAGCTCTGTCTCTAGCTCTATCATCTCTAGCTCTAGCTCTGTCTCTAGCTCTGTCTCTAGCTCTGTCTCTAGCTCTAGCTCTGTCTCTAGCTCTGTCTCTAGCTCTGTCTCTAGCTCTAGCTCTGTCTCTAGCTCTAGCTCTGTCTCTAGCTCGTCTCTAGCTCGAGCTCCAGCTCTATCATCTCTATCTCTAGAGGTACTACTCGCCAACACAATGGAGGGAACATAATTGTGGCAACAATTGTACAACTACACTTGCATGCCAAAACAAGTGCTTTCTGGGCTGCACAATTTTTATCTCACTAAAGCCAGCATCAATAAAATCTATAGACACTGTGTCTATAGAATAGGTACATATGTGTTTACTGAAAAATGCATTCAAATGTACCTGTCAATTTTGAGGAATCCTGAAAAGAGCACAATCTGTTAGAGATGAGGACAGTGCTACATGCATTACGTGAGTGCATTCACACTGTCGGAGATGATGACTATGGGGTGGGTTGCTGCTACTGCTGCTGCTGCTGCTGCTAGTGTTGTTAGTGTGACCTGCACGTTCCACAGATTATGAATGGTTTACTGAGTTCTCATCTATTAACAAGTTAAATCCATCCCCCCTTTAGTTCACCGAAGCCTTTTAAACAAGCGATTGTCTGAGAGTAATGATCAAAGGCCATATCTGCCCTGCAAAATCCATGTCTTATAGGCACAAACATAGAAACAATGCCAAAGCCAGTACAATCCTCAGAGGGATAATTTATTAGATAGATATAACTATTGATTGGTGGGTAGGGACAAGGGAAATGAGTGAATAAATTAGAGACTAATGAAGGCAAGAATCCAGAGGCCCAAAGAAGGAGGGTGGGCGGGATGACCAAATGAACCCCACAGTCTCTGTGATCTTAACTGTCTATTATTTTGTCATTTGATGGAGTTGAATGTACAGCCTCAAAGGCTTTTTAATTATTAACTTCAGAAGTGAAATTTGCATTCACAGATATATTAATAAATTCCTTATGCTAATTATGCCAAAATTAACACAGATTAAAAAAATAGAAACATTAACTCCCTATGACCAAAACAACCAGAAGACCTCAGGAAAAGACCTTGCTTCAAAGCAGGAGGCTAGCCTCCAAGTGAACTGCCCCGGCAGCACCACACAGATTAAAAAGCCAGTAAAACGCATGCGACCGATGTGACAATTTTTTATGCAAGTATAATTTTATTCCAGATAGGCAACAATTCCTTCTGAAAATGAAATGACTTCAAAAATCTAGCAAAGGAGCCAGTAATGACTTGCAAGGCCTCTCATATTTCTTTTAAGAAATTAAATTAAATCGTTTTTCATTTTGATGGAGAGAGCAGAAAGGAAAAAATGCCCTGAAAACATGAACATTTTGGGGTTTTGGAAACAGGAAGCAAGGACTATCTTCTCTTCCACTCAGATTTGCTCCCCAGGTGCAGCCCTGTCATTATAGAGCATACGCACATTTTTATGGCTTCTATAAACCCATGAATTCCAGGGCTGGTGACAGAGAAACTAAACTGCCTTTAACAATAGTGACATGACCAGTGACTTCAGATAGTATATGCCAGGCTGCATAAAATAGATCATAATATTGTCAAATTAGATATTAGCACTGAAGCCTCCATGTATGTAAATATTAATGAAAATGGCAGTCTTCGTGAACAGATGCATGGTGGCGGCTGTGCAAATCAACTTAGCAACTTAAGAGTTGAAGAAGAGATTAGCATGATGCATCTGAAATGCTGCCCTTGTCCCCATGGTGATAGGGGCAGGGAGTATGCAGCAGGCAGATGGGTGGGCTTGCAGTAAGCAATGGGGTCACCTCCTTCGTTTCCTGTAAGATCACCTGTGGCACCTGACTGGGCTTTTCGCTCCAGTCTAGCACGTAACATTCTATAGAATGTGCTTGGCAAATCTGCAGGAAGGGTATAGAGGCATCATTTATCAAATCTTAATTGCAATATACAGTGATTATTTTGGAGAGGGTATATTTTTAAAAATTATAAACCATGGCTGGAGAGGTGAACAAGACAGGGGGTGGGGTATGAGGAGCAGATGGCGGGGGTGGGGGCAGGGGAATCAAGCTTTCCAACTGCACACAGTGCTGTTTTGCTCTGTTACCTCCTATGATGAGCAGGAGTGTTTTAGGAACTGTTTTTTTCTGCAGCAGGTCAATGCTCTCTATAAAGAGAAGCAACAGGAAGAGGGCAATGGTTTTGCACTGTGTGAGAAATAGATGGACACCCGTTAAAGAGGAAGACACAGAGAATAATATTCCTTTGGGCTTCTTCTCTCCCATAGCTTTTCTTTGTACCTAAAAAAAACATGATTTCAAGGGCAAATAATTGTCTCGTGGGATGAGACTAGCCTAGTATGGTACTTTGAATAGCAGAATAGAGATTTAATTTATTTTTCTCTTAGAGTTATTTTTTAAGTACACTTGGCTCTACCAACCATTACTCAATGTTTATCAAATCTATTTGGGACAAAAGCCATTTAGGATATTTAATCACAAGGACATTGAGGTAAAGCCACTGGGGAAAAAAAAAGCCAGCAAGCAGTTACTGAAATGGACCCTGAGGAAGTTCAACACAGATGTATAATCTCAGAGAAGATTCAGGATGTAGGATGTAGACTCGGGCAATCAAGAAAAGGGTCAGAAACAGTACAACAGAAGACCTAACTTACACATGCTTTAAGGGAGGGCACTTCTTCAAGACAGAGTCTGGAGGGCTCAATATCGCTAACTGGCTTTGATATGGTTAAAACTGGGTATTATAGTGGTGGCATTTATCTTCAAAATGCATCTTTCCACCAAGGCTCTCTATATGCCTTGCATCATACTGACAAAAAGATGCTCCCAACAACAGCAGCTGTTAAGTATTTGAACCAGTTGCCAAGGGAGCCTGAAGTATACATTTTAAAGGTCTTCAACATGGGGGTGGCATATGATTTTTGTGACATTGTTGGGATTCAGTGATTTTAAAGCTATTGGAAGGCTTACTAAAATCTGGATTTCTAGAGATTCTGATTTGGTAAGTGGAGCCATTGGGGTTGGTTAGAAATTTTACATTTCTAGAAAGTTCTGAGTAAAGTAGATCCAGGGACTTAGTGTTGAAGATCATGCATTGGACTCCAACTCTTTATACTGTTTTAGACAGACACTACCTTCATCCTCATCATTCTGGAGGCAAAACTGAAGATGAGACATCCAGACCATCACTCAAATAGCGCAGTAAGGAAAGGCAGCAGGCACATTCAAACAACTTCCTTGAATCCTTTCCTCTTTATATATGTATATTATAAGTACTGATGTCTTACTTTTCTGTTGCTGTAAATATACATCAGAACCAAAAAAACTTACAAAAGAAAGCATTTAATTGAAGGTGTGCTATAGTTTGAGAAAGCAAGTCCATAAATATCATGGCTGGGAGCATGGCAGCCAGCAGGCAGACATGGTGCTAAAGCAATAGCTGAGACCTGACATCTAATCCACAAGCAGAAGACAGGGAGCCAGAGGCTAGGAACGGTGTGGGCTTTTGATACTTCAAAGTCCCACTACCAGTGACACACCTCGTCCAACAAGACCACACCTCCTAATCCTTCCCGAGCAGTTCCACCAATTAGTGACCAAGCATAAATATACAAATGAGGCTATGAGGAGGCATCCTCATTCAAACCACCTCAGCTGATTAAAGGCATGGGTGTGACAAACCGGTAAGAAATGGTGTCAGGTTACAAGCCACGGAAAGTCTTGGGGCAAAAGTATAAGCACAAGAATAACCTGACCGTAGTTGATCACTAGGGGTTGCGGTATTAGGGCTTCACTTTGGTAGGAAAATCATACCACTCTACCGATATTTGCAAGATGATACAGAGATCAGAGTCAGCTATTTGATACCAGTCTCCATTCTGGGCTTTTCCTCACTCTTGGCATGATCATAAATGAAGATGTCTAGAGACAGTAGATTTCATAAGAGATGGAGGGGAGAGCTCACAAAACATGTACTTGCCTTTGCTCTGATGGCCAGTTAGCTCTGTTTGCTCTTCTCTCTTGATTTCGTCTTCTCTTCATCTCCTGTTCAGGATATAAACTATATACCTTGTGCATATGTAGGGTTTATTCCTTCCTGGAAACTGAACACAGACCAGGTATGTCCAGGTACTGGACATTGACTTTATTCCACTGGACTATGAAAACTCTTTTATCTTTTAAAATGATCTCCCCAGAAAGAAATGTTCCTATCAATTGCTTGCAATAAAATATTCTCTTTATCATTACACAGGGATCTTAGACATAATCCATAGTAGTTCAAATGGAAGATTTAAACACCCCAGATCTGTACTGTCTCGTGAGGCTCTTGGGTACATAAAAAACATTCAAATTGAGTTGTATCAGAATTGTAAAATATATTTGAATTTTGAAGCTTTCATGTGACAGAAAGGATATGCAGTATCTCATTAATAATTTTATATTGATTACTCTGAAATGATAACATGTGAGATATACCGGGTTGAGTGGACTCTCTATTGAAATAAATCTGATTGCTTTCTGTTTTCGTAGCATTTAAAAGTGAATTTAGCAGTATGCACGTGACTAGTTTCATATTTCTTTGGACAGCTCTGCTGTAAATCTTAAGAACTAAGCAAATGGACATGAACAGGCCAAATGAGGCCGGCTCTTTCAAGTCAATGGAATAAAATGTCATTTGCACTTGCAGAAGAACCAGAGGAAACTCTATTGTATACTCATCTCCTCATGGCAAATGTCAAAAGCTCTGCTCCTAAGCTATCGCTCAGGAGGAGAATGCAACACTGGAGCCATCAGACAAGACTATATTCCAAACATAATTCTTCCTTCTTTATTTGATACAGCTCATGTATTATGATATGTATTATGAATTTGATGAATGAATGTTAATTATCTGCCTAAGTTGCAAGCACTCGGGTAGCAAGATTTGTGTTTTGCAATTCGCTTGTCTTCACTGTGTAATACCTTATACACAAGGGCTCAGTCAGTATTTGCTGAAAGAAAGCAACAGGAACCAGCATGGAGCAAGACACTGGGTAATGATGAAGGCCACAGTATCTGGGAGTATTTGGTTTGGTAGGACACACAGAACCATGAACACACTGGAAAGGCTTGGTCCTGCCATCATTAAAGCTGCAAGCTGAGGCATTTGCTGCCATTGTATTTAATTAATAAATGTGAGATTCAGCACAACATTTAATGTCTGGAGTCGATTTTCAAGGTTCGATTTGTATAGTAAGAAATGAATCTGAGGTATACATGTTCCTGAAGGAGTTGAGCAGCTGCAGAAGGGACCTAAAACTTAAACCCTCTGTGAGTCCTACAGTGCTAGCTACAGAAAAAGAAAACTTGAATATTTTGGAATTTAAGGGGCACCAACAAACCAGCCCAGGGCGAATACAGTGTTTTCCTAAATACTTCCAATAACTTACAGTCTTTAAAACAACTTTTATTCAAAAACAAGGGAAATGGGTTAAGGGAAGTAAGTACAGTTTGTCCAGAAAAATGCTGATGAAGCAAACATTTTATAAAAATAAGATTAAAACAAAACAAAACAATAACCATAGCTCCCAAGCCTTTACTGTGTCAGACATCTACTTAGACCACCAACAAACGCTGCACAAAAGTCAGGTGCTTGCTTTTAGGCTGTGCTTTTTCATAGCTGAGTAAAACTGAGGTATAATCATGAGATCATAAAACCCTCACTGGGTTTACTGTTCCTCTGCTGCTCGGGGCAAAAACTTGGATTCAATCTGAAGATGGACCCCATAATTTCATAACATTTAGGTTTTTCTTTTTAAATATTTTGGTCCGTGTGCATGTGTACATGTATGTTGGTGCACATGCATATGTGTGTATGTGCATGTATGTTACATGCATGTATATGTACAGGCATGCAGGTATAGAGATAGGCAGGTAGCTTTTGCCAGCTGTTTCCCGTCTTTTTTTATCACCACCACCACTACTACCACCATCATCATGATGGTGTTGAAGAAAGGGTCTCTCACTGAACTTGGAGCTTACTAATAAGCTAGTGAGCCTCAAGGACCTGCCTATCTCTTTCCACACCTCTAGTGCTGGGGTTACAGATATTCACAGCCCAGCATAGCTTTTATGTGAGCACTGAGGATCCAAACTCAGATCCTCATGCCCATGCAGTGAGAGCTGTTCTCATTGATACATCTCCCAAGCCCAGCCCTGTGTTGACCTGAGAGGTCTAATTATGATATATTTTTCACATTTAGAAATACTGGGAGTCAGGTCAATATCACAACATATAATATTTAGCACTATAATTAAATGTAACAGTCATCATATCACCGGATAACCTCAAGGCGTCCAAAGCATGTGAAACACAGAATGTCCCAGTCAGGCTGCTGCCTAAGAATACATGATTATGACTGTCAGACAACACAGATTCTCAATAATGTCTCTTAATGATTTTCTTGCAGAAAACCAAGGAAACTGAATCAATAAACAAGATTTTGAGACTGTAAGAATATATCAGGGGTTTCATTGTTAGTTCCATGAAACTGCTCTGAATAATGCTATTATCGGTGGGCACGCATAATCAGTTATTTAGAAATCCTTACACTTTTGATCTATAAGGTTAAATGTGATGGTTTGTTCATGGATCAAAACAAAGGTCACATGGAAAAGAGATGTCAATGGAGAGGATATTGTGGTTATGACAGAGGGGGGTATAGGAACTCTGTACATTTGTCTTTCATTTTCTGTGAACCTAACTAGTTGAATCTGTTATGTGTGTGCGTGCGTGTGGGTATGTGTGCGTGTAACCACACCCACATTCATATCAGTCAAAAACTATTTTCTATTTGATAAGATATTCTTGAACTAAGAATGGTGAGAAATAGATGATTCCTATTGGCAGCTTTACCATCAAAGAACGGAAGGGAACATAAGCACCCTGCTTTGCAGACTCAGAGATTAAAAAGGCAATCCTAGGACTGGAGAGATTGCTCAGTGGTTAAGAGCTCACCAAGCCCTTGTAGAGAACCCAAAGTTCTTCCTAGCACTTACATCAGGGCAACTTACAATCACTCTTGTGTTCATACCCTCCCCAAAACACCCACATAATTAATTAAAATAAAAGAAAGCTTTAAAAAGTGTTCTTAGTACATCAATCACTTTCTAGACATGCTTTATCACCAAGCTCTATCCTCAGCCCTAAAAAGTAATCTTATAGAAAAAGGGAGAGAGAGGGAGGGGGAGGGAGAGAAGGAAAGAGAGAGAAGACAGGTAGGAGGATGAGAAAGAGGACAAAGATGATGATGATGGTGGTGGTGATTGGTAGGAAGGGTCACAGAATCAGGCTGTCCATAGGAAACACTGATTGTTGGTGTGTGAGTCCAGGATGACAGAATTAATCCTTGCATGACCACTCAGATCATGTCCTCAGAAAAGTTGAACATGATGTAACAAGCATAGTCTACAAATCAGAGAAATAATGGCATCTAGATTTCTACTTACATACAGGAAGAGCAGACTAAGCCCATGAATGAATCAAACAGTAATATTCATCGAAGTAGCAAAGGGGAGTGAGTTCCACATGGCAGCCAAGAACAGATGTATTAATCCATTCTTCCAAAGAAATGGACTGAAATATGTGTTTGTACTGTGATGCTAGTGTTGGAACGCATGTGTGTGTGTGTGTGTGTGTGTGTATGTGTGTCTGTGTACATGTTTGTGGCCATATGTGTGTATGCAGAGGGTAGGAGGATTTTGGGACTCATCTTCTATTTCCCTCCATTTTAGTTTTGATATAGATTCTGTCACTAAATCTGAAGCTCATGTTGGCTGAGTTGACCAGTGAGATGCTTTCTGTTACACACACGGCCATGCCTAGTTGTCAGATCAGTGCTGGTGATTTAAACTCAGGACCTCTTGCCTTTACAGCAAGGTTTCTTACCTCCTGAGCTGTCTTCTCAGCCCCAAATGCTAGTTCTTAAAACTGGCTGCCTGTGAGGTAGTTTTGGTTCTGCATTTTGTTTTGTTTTATTTGGTTTTGTTTTTCCTCACTAATAAGATAATCTCAAATAAGGAAAGTTTTAGGCTGAATGTTAAGGGGAAAAAAATGGACTGGGATACAAGGTGACCTCTCCAGGGAAGGGGGTAAGCTGCATTCATACTGCTCTTGAAATAGGTTTGTTAGTAAAATTCTATTCCTTTTCTTAGTTGGCTAGCTGACCTTTCAGTAACAGAGTCAAATAACTCATGGGTTAGGTAAGAAGAGTGCTTCTTACAATTGTCTTTCAAAGTCTCTGCCAACAATGGTGAAATAGAAATACATGTGCTTCTTATTTCATTCTTTGGGATAAAGCCTGTCAGGGTTTACAGTGCAAATCTCTTCCTCAATATCTTTGTATTACATTTTAAATGACCAGTGATATCTGTAGAAAGGAATCCTGGGAGTGCCAAGAGAAGATCCTGTGAGCATCGACTAAAGTAATGAAGACCGATTGTGTCCACGGTTCATTCAAAGTGGTTTCTAGGACCTTAACCATCCCTTAGACTTCAGATAATGACCTTGCTAATAATACACTGTATTAAAACCAACAACAAACCAAATGACTTAATCCTCATGGAAGCAGAAAGTGGGAAAAAGCAACCATTAAAGTAAAAGAAGGCTTGCAGAGAATCAATAAATTAAGAAGTGAAGACTGTGACATTATTACCCTGTAAATACTCCTTAGTGGATCTTCCAGGATCTCTTCAAACAGAGAAATAAGAAACTAACAGCAACGTGTCCATGATTAGTGTAGAATGGATGTTATAAAGGCAAGGCACCATAACTCTCAGGGCCTGCGGTACATCACGGTGTATTCTTGTTCCCTAATATTTTAAATAGAATTATTAATGTCATCAAGAACAAAAGAAGGCTGAGAGATGTGTCCAGTTAGATGGTGCAGTTTGAATGTTGAATGTAGAAAGCTGTCCCATAGAAAACTCAATTACCTGTTTTTGGCTTGAGAAGGGTATTTTTAGCATCTTCTCTGTCCCACTGGCCTCTTGTCTGCAGCTCCAGTCACTGCAATCTATGAGCATCAAGGACTTACTGAACTCTAGTAATACTTCTTGCTTAGACAAAAAGATTTCTGGCTTGCTTTTGTCGTGTGTTTGGACATGACCACTTTCAACATATAATCTAGTTTGGGTTTTATTTCTTTTTTTAGTTAAATATTCACAGTGCCGATGTCCTTGGATTCACATGTATATGGAGCTGAAGCTTGGTGTATATTAAGACTAGCTGAAAAAAAAACCAAACACTGTGATCTATATTGACTACTGGAATTCAAAGGACAGAAGAAACCTTGGACGAAGCAAGAGAGATAGCTGCTGATTCTCCTTGCCTCTTGCTACAGTGCTCACATTTCATGGAAAGGAAAACTGCCACATGCTGGTCACGTTCCTGCACACTCATTCAGCCATCACAAACTGTTGGTTGGGAATTTAGACATAAACAAAAGCAAAATAGAGGTTGCTGTTTGGAGACATAGAGTCCAACTCCACGAACGCTTGGATCTTAGGTCCACTAAGGGCTACATATGAGACTTGCAGGAACTCGGTTTTCTTAGGAAGAAAATGGGAGAATATTTTTTGTAAGTATGTTCAACAGATGCATATCTTATGCCAGAGCCCAAGTAAGTGTTCTCTTAATGCTTTCTTCACAATCTTCGCAATCAAATCTATGAATCATATTGTCATTTGCATGTACTCTGTTGAAATTCCAGAATCATTTATCTAGTCAACATTACATAAATGCAGGAAGCATCTCTCTCTCTCTCTCTCTCTCTCTCTCTCTCTCTCTCTCTCTCTGTGTGTGTGTGTGTGTGTGTGTGTGTGTGTGAGTCTGTGTCTATGTGTTTGAATCTCTGCAAAGATCTAGTATCTGATACCCACATTGTATTTAATTTCAAAGCACAAAGAGAGAGAGACAGAAGGCAGACAGAAGAGGATGTTAACATATTTCTGGGTTTACTGTAAGAACAAATTGCCCACCAGTGCTCTGTCAATCAATAACCAAACAGCTTATGAAGGAAGAGTAAAAGGGAGACATACTCCATGAATGTATCAAAAATCACTTTAATATCCAATGATTTTTTTCTGTATTCATTGAGAAAAAAATCCAAGTAGAGATAAGAGTCAATTAAAAATGTAGCCATGATATCAGAAACCACAACCAAATAATTATGCAGAGCTATGCTGTTGCATTCTATTATCAGTAAGGTTATAATACACTACATTGAAAAACAATGCACGTAAAAATATGCACAATGCTTCCTTAGAGAGGATTTCTTAGCATATATTGACTGAGCCCAATTAATGTCAGTAGGACACAACTGGACATTGGATCAGAAATGTCCAATTACTGCTTTGTATGACGCTATTTCTCTTGATAGTGGAGGAAAATATTTGAAGCCCTTTATCTGATCAACGAATCTACTCAGCATGTTAGACATAGAGAAGTGCATGATCAGAAATACAGTAAGATCAGCAAAAAGTTCCTTCACCCTCTGAAGTGTGGCTGGGAAGACAAATAAAAGCACAGTCCAGTTTGCATGGGTATCCGGGAAAAACATGGAAGGAAATGTCAAGTTAAAGCCTGAAGTAGGAGATTAGGTGATGGAGACAAGACAGGCCTCTTAAACAGAGACAAATGCCCATAGGGCTGTGTGTGTGTGTGTGTGTGTGTGTGTGTGTGTGTGTGTGTGTGTGTGTGAGCACGCGTGCATTTATGAAAGAAAGAGAGAAATAGTATTGAGTTGGAACAATGCAAAGAAAACAATTATGTGTATACCCTGGTGTGATTAGTCTGCACATGGTTGTGGGAAAAGAACTGAAGAAGAAACACTGAGGCAAAAGGCCTGTGAGGGGGACGAGGTGAGGAGTTATAAAGGGAGAGGGTAAGGAAGAGACATGAGAGCTTTACAAATTGAAATCAAGTGAATATAGACCTTGTTGACTGTCTAAATATGGTAGGTAGGGAGGAGGGAATTCAAGACTTTCTCATAGACTGAACACATGGAAAGAGGCATCCAGAGAGCCAGACTCGAACTACATGTGGTAATAATGTGTGTGCACTGAACTTCAGACACTAGAAGAGAATAATAAGCCTGACCTCAAAACTACAAGGGATTTTCAATACAGAGCCCATCAATCAGCCCTCCTAACTCATGGGGAAAGGAACTGAAAGTGGGTACAAATTATTTAAATCACTTTTTGAAATGAATGCACATATTGAAGACTGAATCGTTCAGTCTAAAGCAGGTCCTTGAGCATGTGAATCTGGGGGAATTGGAAGAGCATTCCCCCAAGCAAAACTCTGTGGGGGCAAACCCTCTGAGTAATGGAGGAGAACACTGGGTGGTGGCGAATGATGCATTGGCCGTTGGGCCCAGAGAGTAGACAGAGCCACACAGGAAACCAGGCACACCTGCGAACGGCATTCAACACTCCAAACACAAAACAGCAGTGGCTCTTCTCACCAGATGGGAAGCAAGTGATGGATGAATGTCTCAAAATTGCCCCTAAGTCTTAACAGTTACACACACACACACACACACACACACACACACACACACAAATTGTCATGCAGCCTAGCACATATCGTCTTTTCATCCCTTCCATATCTTCTTTTGGACCAACATGGCACCCATTTCTGAGTCACTCCAGCTCTGGGAAGAAGCAGGTACGGCCTCATTGGCCATCTTTGAAAGTTTCTGGTTCAGACAGCTATACCATTAGTGTTTCTATAAAGAAACCCAAGCTTCCAAGATATTCAACCTGTCTTCTTTCAGGTTTGAGCATACATATTTCATGAGTCCCTCAATAATAACTGTTCTTAGGTGCACTGCCTCTCTTAGTGACCTTCAAACACTGATCCTAGGATCGGGAAAAGTGAACAAGCAGTGTGTTGGGAAGATGGAAACATGTCAAGGGGAAGGGGAGAAGAGGAGGAAGGGCTGGGAGGCAATGAGAAGATGTGCTGTTTTTCTGCCTCAGTCACTCTGCCTTAGTGCGAGTGGCTCAGCGTTACCCCATTCAATAGGGGGAAAGCTGGCATCATCAGTCAGATCGGCAGATGGCTCTGGGTGTGTTGACGAAGGCTACTACCTGGACTTGTGGCTCATTTTGGCTTATGAAATATGAGTGGATGTAAGAGACCCCCATGCCTTCTGAGGAGCCCCTGAGTGTTCTGTGCTCATTCTTATTCTCCTGCCATGACAAGAAGCAATATTTGCGTTAGTAGCTATTTTTTTCTTCTCAGTCTCAGAGAAGACATGGTTTCTTTCCTATCTCATAGAAACCATGGTGGCCATGAGCAGGAATGAATCTTGGTTTTCTTTTCCATTGGTATCTGAAGATTGTTATTACTATACCTTCCTCTTTGGTGTGACTGGCTTTATGTCAATGCTTCTTTCAACTGTTGATTGTGGAGTGAAATATTTAAAAAGGTAGAACTCCCTCACTTGTGCCTCTAGCTCTCTGCCCCAGCGGGCTGGCTGGCCATTGGAGATTTGTGGAGATTCACTGGTCTGGAGCTCCCAAAACATGGCCGCCCAAATCGCTAGGTTCCCAGTAGCAGGTCACTACCACACCAACCCCGTGCTTCAAATCCCCCATGGCCTTTGTGGTGCATATCTGGCAAACCCACGCTTTGCTGCCATACCTTTCTCTCTTGAACCCAGATGAGCTACCACATGAAGGAAAACAAAACACAAACTTAGTTCAGAAACAACGGTAACTCCATCTCTAGGCACTACAAATAAAATCCAATCTTGTTTTGATTTGCATTTCCCTAATGACTAAGGATGCTGAGATTCCATCTCACACCAGTCAGAATGGCTAAGATCAAAAGCACAGGAGACAACAGTTGTTGGCGAGGATGTGGAGAAAGAGGAACACTCCTCCACTGCTAGTGGGATTGCAAGCTGGTACAACCACTCGGGAAAGCAGTCTGGTGGTTCCTCAGAAAACTGGGCATGACACTCCCGGAGGATCCGGCTATACCACACCTGGGCATATACCCAGAGGCTTTCCCTGCATGCAATAAGGACACATGCTCTACTATGTTCATAGCAGCCTTATTTATAATAACCAGAAGCTGGAACGAACCCAGATGTCCCTCAACAGAGGAATGGATTCAGAAGATGTGGTATATTTACACAATGGAATACTACTCTGCAATTAAAAACAATGAATTCACAAAATTCCTAGGCAAATGGTCAGAACTTGAAAATATCATCCTTAGTGAGGTAACCCAATCACAAAAGAACACACATGGTATGCAGTCACTGATAAGGGGATATTAACCCAGATTCTCGGAATACCCTAGACACAATTCTCATATCAATAGATTTCCAAGAAGATGGAACCCCTGGTCCTGGAAAGACTGGATGTAGGGGAAAGCCAGGACAGAGAAGTGAGAGGGGGTTGAATGGGGAAAAGAGGGAGGGAAGGGGGCTTATGGGACTTTCGGGGAGGGAGGAAATGGGAAATGGGAAATGATTTGGAATGTAAATTAAAAAAACTTAGAAAATAAAATAAAATTAAAAAAACATCCAATCTTGTAAACCTTATTAAAATCTGATGCCCCCAGTGGCAGATACTTTTAGACCCGTCATGATACCAGGAAACTCTAGCAGCTATATCTTACCCATCTGCTGTCCCATTTCCAAAAGGAAGTCACCCTCTCCTGCTTCTTCTCTTCCTCTGCCCAACCTGGAAGTCCCTTCTTGCCCAGTGATTGACTCCTTTATTCATTAGGGGATTGGTTCACAACAATAGCACCAGGCCCATCCACAACAGCTGATTTTGATTTGAATGAAAGATTTAGTTTCATTCAAACTGGTCCTTGACTTATTATATCAATAGACCCATTTCCACAAATAAATTATTAAATAGATGATTTAAGATTTTTCTCAGTGATGGTTCACTAAATGTTTATTTTGTGCGAAATATTCAAGTAGTACTTAGACACTTGTTCCTAAATGACTTTGCAGTTGCAAAAAACATTTTTTATGACTGTCTTAGATATTTTTCTGTTGTTGTGCAGACACCATGGCCAAGGCAGTTTATAGAAGGAAGAGTTTATTGGGATTTAAATTTCAGAGGGTTAGAGTCCATGATCATCATGGTTGAGAGCAGGGCATCAGAGAGGCAAGTATGACACAAGAACAGTAGATGAGAGCTTACATTCTGATCTCCAAGCACAGGCAGAAAAGAGAACTCAGCCTAGTGTGGACTTTTGAAAACTCAAAGTCCCTTCTCAGTGATACAGATCTTCCAATAATGCTATACCTCCTAATCCTTTCCAAACATTTCTACCAACTTCTACCCACTTGGGGATCAAACACTCAAATATATGGAGTCTTTGGAGGCCCTTCTCATCCAAATAACCACAATGACCATCACTGATAAATTGATAGTCTAGAAATCTATACCCAGGACAAATGGTGGATGGTTTCTTTGTGATATTTACTCTTATTCTGTAAGAGGGTAACTGTGGAAATGATTAAATGAATTGACTCCAATTAATGGACAGCAGAGACAGGTCTACCATTGCTAATCATTCTTTTATATTCAGTAGGAGGTACTAATTTCTCACCACAAGGAGTTGAAATGAGATCTTAACCTGTGATTTAAGAGGTTTGCCTGAGCACCTGCTTCAGGACTTCTCTAACATACCTGCTTCCAGGTTGGTAGCTGCTTGAGTCCCCTTATCTGGACCATATATCTCATCAATGTGTGCAGCATGCATGCAATAAAAGTCAAATGCACATAGTTATGCTGCATCCACAAAGAACAGCTTCTCTTAGCAGCTGTAATTCAGAAACTGGTTAATTCCGGATTCCTGTAGGATAGAGTTGGGAGAAAGACAACAAAGCGGTAGATGTTTCCAGAGACTTCAGACACTCTGAATGCAATCGTAATCCAGATAGTAGGTGGATTATGGTGACCTAAGCCCCGCAAATCAAAGAAACACAACTTCACTGTAGGAAATACCTAATCAATAAACTACTTTAAAATTGCTATAAATGTAAATGAAAGACCCACTTAAGACATTTGGATTATGTCCAAGGGCAACTAAAGCATCAAAGAGAGTGAAATGACTTAGTTTAGTTTTGCAGAACCTGATCCCTAACACGTAAACCCATGTACCTTTCCCTCGTTTCTAGGACCCTATGAAATTGATAATTACAAGTTGGTCCTTTTGTTCTCATGTGGATAAGTTTTTTTTATCATATTGATCACTCCTGGACTTGTACGTGCTTGCTCATATGTCTGGGTTCTGCTATCCAACATACTGGTTATTGGATTTATCCATGTTGTATATGTCAACCATACATTCCATGCTATTGCTAGAGAACATTCTACTGTAGGCATGGGCTTCTATTGAACTATTGAAGAACAATGGTTCTGGGTAGAATTCAGCTATCTTGCCTCACATGCATTCAGATATGTGTTTTTATTTCTCTTTGGTAAATATAAAGGCATGATCACCCTTGGGGAAGTATCTGTGAAGTTTTATATGAACCTTCCAGTTTTCCAGATAGGTTTTTTTCAACATGCCATTGGTGTTTTGCCTGCATATACATCTATGTGAGAGTGTCATGTCCCCTGACTCTGGAGTTACAGTCATGAGCTAGAAACCAGACTTGGGTCCTCTGGAAGAGGAGTCAGTGTTCTTAACCACTGAGCCATCTATCTCTCTAGCCCCTCTAGCTAGTTTTAATATTACGCTTTGCTGCGATCCAAGTATGGAAATTCCACGAGGCAGACACTCTTATTAACGTTTAGCAGACAGTGTCAGGTTTGGTTTCTTAGGACAAGCTGCATTACTGAAAAGGAGGTGATCTCACTCTTCTGATTTGCATGTTCAAGGAAGTGGTGAGTCTCGGCATCTTTCTCGTGTATTTTGGCTAGACAGGCACCCTTATGGTCTCTTCAGGTCTTTGCTTTTGTTGATGGAGGGAGGAGTTGTCTATGTAGACAAACATGCATGTTTTGTCAGATGTGGTTTACAAACACCTTTCCCCAGTCTGTGACTCACCTTGTCATTCTCATAACATTTTATGTAGCTAAATTTATTTTTTTTTCATTTTCCAATAAATTGTTGCCTGGGTCCTAATTATATGTTCATGTTTTCTTCATTATCCCAGTTTTCTAGACTTGTAATAACCTCACATTAATTTTAAATATATATTCCTACTTGCAGATGAACATGCGCTGAATGTGTAGTTTGTATGCATATACACAATGAATGTATATAGTTTGTACCCAATCAGTTAGATGCCAATTGTTCCAGCACAATTTGTTAGACAAGTTTCTGTCACAGAGCTAATTGAAGCCCATGTGAAGACCAACCTACCATAGTTTACAGCTGACATCTACATTCTCTGTTCCACCCTCTGTGCATCCATTTGTGTTCCTGGTGCCAGTTCCCTGGAGCTTGATTACACTGACTTTATTTTAGGTCCTGAAGCAAGTATTGTAAGTTTCCAAATTTGTTATTTTTTTTAAAATTAGTTATGGTTCTCCTATGTACTTTTCACATGTATGAGAAGTACGGTTTACCCTCCTGAGAGAGGGATGAAGATTGTGCTACATCTCAATGCCAATTTGGGAGAAAATGACATTTCCTTAACATTGAGACTTTGGACCCACTGCGGTGGGCATGTCTACTTTTAAGAAGTGCTGCCCCTCAGCAATGCTTTACAGTGTACAGTGCTGAGCTCTGACACTGTGTTTAAATTGAATCACACTGGATTTCATCCTAGGTATATGATTATTTTTTGCTGACATTCTAAATGCATTATTTTAAATTCATTTTTTTTTCAAGTTAGATATTAACCATGTGTTTGGCAGCCATGATACAAAAGCACTTAATATAGTCTTATTGTTCTAGTGTTGAATTCCCTTCATGTTTTCTGTGTATATGATCATGCCATTTACAAACAGTGAAAGCTTAATATCTTATTTATCTCCCTTGCTTTAGTTTATTGACCATAACAGTGCTCAACAGAACTGGTAAGTCTTTTTCTGCATGTGTGCTGAAACCTAGCAGTTCTGTACAGCATTAATAACTCAAACAGCTCAGCGGGGTGTTTCTACAGTGTCACTGTTTTGTATGTAGGAGATAAGCTGTGTTTTGGGGAGAATATGATTCTCTAAAGGTCTCTTGCCCTGTCTCCAGGTATTAGGATGTTACCTGTGTGCACCCAACAAAGGCTCATGGGAAAGAGCTGGGAAGTCAGAGATGACATGGTCAGTGCCTGGGGCACTTCTGAACTGCCACCGTCCTATCAGCTCACATGCCACTATTAAATGCTTGTGAAACATTTGCTGTTAGACATCACACTAAAATGAATCTGTTACAGACTTCCTAAAAGATTTTTTTTTTAATAGTAACTGACTGGATTATGTGGACTCGATTATAAACTGAAATTTAGTACATAGTAAAGATGGTATCTCAAGGATATTTAATACCTAAAGCTTATATTCTTTATTCCAAAGAGTGATGATAAAATGAATTATCTCCTCATGCCCATTATTCATGTAATACAGAAAGTAAATTTGAAATACTCCAGAACTCTAAATGCAAAAATAAATAATAAATAAATAAAACTGTAAAACATACAGGGGCTCCTAGACATCTGAGTGGAAGAAAGATTTTCTAACCATGACTCAAAATCAAAATCCAGAGACAGTACAGAAACACACACACACACGTAAATGTAATTAGAATAATATTGATAATAATAATAACAAGCTCAATTAGTTTCACGGGAGAGATTATCCTGAAAGGTTAAATAAATCGAGAGTTCAGACTAAGAGCTTCAGCAGCCTGTGAGAGGGCATCCTGTTGATTTATATGTGGAAGATAGAAAAGTAGTCGGCCAAAGATGCATTTTCAGAGACAAGCTAACAGGACTTCCCAATGAATTACCTAAGTAATAAAGGGCCTGCAGTGCACTTGAGATGCTGTTTCAGGAGAGAGGAACCTCTTTGAATCAGGAATCTCAGCAGGAGTGGGGTGGTCAACGGCGAAGCTTCTGGGTGTGTGTGCTCCGTAACTTAGCTTCATACCCAGATGAACACAGCAAGTGAACTCTCAGATATCCAAGGGTGGAGCTCAGAGAACCTGTATGAGCTGGAAATTCTAACCTCCTAAAGCTCCTGTGTTTGTGTGTGTGTGTGTGTGTGTGTGTGTGAGAGAGAGAGAGAGAGAGAGAGAGAGAGAGAGAGAGAGAGAGAGAGTAGTTACACTTGAACATGAGTGTACATGCATGTACGCATGTTGAGGTCAGCCATAAATGTGTACTATTATATTCAGTTACTTTCTTCATATTCTGAGATGAGCAGAATCTATCAATGGACTTAGAGCTTGCAGTTCTACTGGTCTGTCTGGTCAGCAAATGCAAGGAATCTTCGGTGCCCTTGCTCCTTAGTAGAGTTATCACAGGTGTGGGTCACTGCCTCCTCCAGCTTTTAGATAGGCATTGGGACTCTCAGGTCCTCATGCTTGAGGCCATGACTGAGCTCTCTCCCCTGCCCTATAAAACCCCTTAATCAATGCCTTTCCCAATCCCCCCTTTCTCAGGACCTTCCTCATGCTGAGGCTGTGCCTTGGCATAAAATCTCATGTAATAGTAACGTTCCAAGTCACCAACCTAGCAAGCTCACCAGTTAAGTGTCAAACCCAAGCCCACTGGACTTCCAACCATCTCACTGTACTTTGCTAGAGGAAGGAAACTTCGTTAACAAAATACTGCATGGCAGT
This sequence comes from Tokudaia tokunoshimensis, assembly GCA_036184795.1. Classification (NCBI taxonomy): domain Eukaryota; kingdom Metazoa; phylum Chordata; class Mammalia; order Rodentia; family Muridae; genus Tokudaia; species Tokudaia tokunoshimensis. The sequence continues at coordinate 4,601,506 of BTHU01000017.1, forward strand.
GCAGCAGAGTTTGCTCATTGGTCAACACACCATGAGATACTAGGAAATTCGCCAAAATTCCCACTTCATGTTAGAGCTCCATGGCTGTATCTGAACTGGAGACTTGATTCACCTCTTTGTGGCAGTTGGTAGTATAGCACCATGAGCAAAAACGTGGGCAGGTTGAACCAACCATCCAAGCTCTGCGAGTCCCAGGAAATGTAAGTATTGAGTGATTAGAACTGGCCATTTGGTCTCTGTGATATGCCCATAAGTAATAAAAACCATCCTGTCTGTCCTGTTAAGACAATCAAACCTACAGCCCTCTTGTGTCATTGCATGGCTCAGGGATGTTACATCTATGACCCAATTTCTACCAAGAAAAGAAAGAAGACCAGCATGCACTGCTTGAGCAATAAAACAAACCATCCAAGGAATCTCCCTGCCAGTTTAGACCCACTTTCTCCCTCCAAGTCACTCTCGCCGGGCTCTTCATTATGTATTTAACACCCTGGTACACCTATTGCCTAGGACAGAAGAGGTCATTTCTCTCCAGTGATAAAGGGCAAAACCACAAGTTTATCTTAACATTTTTAAGATCACCATTTACTGTGTTTGGGAAGAACTCTATTTTCCACCAAGTACAATTATCCCAGAAAGAATTGTGTTCAGCTGCTGATATCCTACAAGCCTCTCACTTCGATACAGTATTAGGATTAGCAACCCTGAGGTTGTCATGCGGTAATTAAGAGACTGTGAAATGTTATATAAAGGCTCACAGCTGGCTGTTCAAGACAGTGAAATTGAAAGGCAGATTGCTATCACCAGGGGAGATCAACTCTTCCAGGACTAGAATATTAAGCCCTGGTGCTTGCTGGAAAAGTTACAAGTATGTCAAGAGTTAATTTCTGGCCATTGTATGACCTTCCTAATTTTCCTGTGGTGGGTCACAGTCCTGAAAGAATACTGTTATTACTGAGGTGGTATGTGAGTGTCTGCCAAGGTCTAAAAAGCACTTGGGCTTCGTTCTCTGCTTTCTGGTCTTTTACACATGCTCAATGGCTGAGTCTTAAGGGCAAATGAGAAGGCATTCTCAAGATGAGAAAGTTCTATGCCCACCTAACCCTCAGCTCAGAAATATGAAGTTGCTTAGCAAGTCATTATTATGCTCCTCGGGGCACCCCGCTGTTTATATTGTCATTGAGTCCCTGACAGTGTTATTTAGAAATGGAGAGAATCGCTGTCAGTATACTGCACATGAGATAGAAAAATGTTTCCACAATAAGCTAAGAGTCAAAGCCAACATTTATTCCATTTCTGAGGTTGTTTATTGAGAGTAGACTATAAAGTTATAAAGATTGTTACTGTTAAGAACAAGTCACAGAGGAGAAGTCTCTTCCCTAGAGAGCAGGGAGATACTCCATTACACTAACTCCCAGCCCATATGTTCTGGGTATTTCATGACAGACAGGAATCCAATGAATATCTATTGGTGGCTTTGGTGTAAACATGGTCATTTTCACCAAAGTACCCTTACCTCTAGAGTATAGGTTTCCCTGTCAGAAACCCTATAAAGTGTAGAATTGTCCTGACTTTTATCATTAGTTTTCCCAGCAGCTGGGTTGCAACCACACTTTTTCTGAAATGGTGGAGGTGGAGGGGGCGATTGGTAGTAAACTGATTCCGTGGACCTGGAATTCTACTTATAAACCCAGCCGTACCTAGATACCATCAACACAAGCATTGCAAACAACTTAGCTCTTTGCATTCTTGACACATGCATTTTACAAGCAATAATAAGTTTAAAATAATGCAGTGAGTTTTAAATAAACTGCAGCCTAGGACTAAAATAATTTGTGTCTATAATCTCTAGATTTGTGTTTAAAGCTGTATCAAGATAATCTTTTTATTTGATGCCTAGCATTGAACCATGCACAAATAGGCATTTCTTAGATGCTTTCTTAAGGGGAAAAGTAATAAAATTCATTTTAATTATAAACTCTGTAAGAGAATCAGAAACCATGTTAAAATTATTATGTATCAACCAACAGTTTTAGTTCAAATATGTTTTTAAGACTGAAGAATACTTTGTATGTCAAAACATTTTTCGCAGCCTATTGAAAACTCTAAGGGTACATATGAAATACTAACGTCTCTTCTTCCTCTAATTGAAAAAAAATACATTCATCCGAATGTCTTTAATATTGAAAGGAAGATATGAGACAATGACACAATCAAGAAGGGTGGCAGATACTTTTTATATCGTATGCCAGAGCTGCTAAATTAATAATGCCTCTCTGGGTTAGGAACTAGTCTGTCTTGAGTCTTTAACGCTGTGTGGGCACGAGCCATGAGATCTATTATCTAAGTTGCACAGGAGGCGATCAGTTGGAATTGTTGCCAAATGGAAGGAAATTGAGATGTGATTTGTTATAGACTCAAGGAGTCATTTCTGAAACCTGTTTATATTTTCTGTATTGATCATGGGGAAGAAACCAACATAGGAGCTCTGAAGGTTTGGTCTGACTCTGAGTTGACTTTAAAGAATGAGAAAGCAAGAAAACATCAAGATTGTCCTGACAAAAATCATGGGGACAGGTCACTGCTAGCTAAATGCAAACACACACTTGCACGCATACACCCACTCACAAACACACACACACACACACACACACACACACACACACACACACGTAGTATTTTAATTAACTAACATAGTGATTAAAATTATTATTAGAAACATGTGAGTATAGGACAGAATGTGTTGTGTTGTCTTTGAACCTCTATGCCTTTGAAGTTCAAAGCAGAGCTCTAAACTATTGTAATCACGTGATGGTGGAGAGCTCAAGTTCTGGGTCTCAGTCTTTCAAGAATATTAGCTAATTAAAGTGTTGACAATTTCATGTATATAAAGTATTTGGATCTAATTCACCCAGTATATTCTGTTGTCAACTCTCTACTCTCTCCAAACCCCTTCCTCTGTTCCTCTTCAACACTAGTCCCCCTTCTTCTTTGATCTCTCTCCTCTCTCTCTCTCTCTCGCTCTCTCTCTCTCTCTCTCTCTCTCTCTCTCTCTCTCTCTCTCTCTCTCTGTGTGTGTGTGTGTGTGTGTGTGTGTGTGTGTGTGTGTGTGTGACTCATTGAGTTGAGTTAGAGTTGCCTGCACGAGCAAAGGGCAGTGGTGCAGGTTTATTTGCAGGAGCATTGGCAACTTACTAGTGTCTACTTCACTAAGAGAAAATATGTCCTTCTCCCCCACTCCCCAGTATCCAATAACAGCCTATAGATCCCTGAAATGGTGGGACTCATTAACTCATTAACTGAGTAGGTTTCTACCATCTCCACAAGTCTTATCTCTGAAAGTTAAGCATATTGATAGTACCTAAAAGACTGCACGGGTGTCTAAATGGCACTTGGTATCCAGAGCACGGAACACTAGCTGGATCTTAAGAGCTATCATTGCCATCCCAACTGGATTAACCACAGGTTTTAGGAACAAACAGAAGGATAGTCACGTACGTGATGGCAAGGGAGGATTAATCAGGCTTCATAAAACACCTTCTAACTGGGCAGGGTAAGGAGAGGTTGCCTGAGGATGCAGTTTGGGAGAGTGAGCTACAATGGAGGCAGAGATTTCCCAGCAGAAGCAGTAGAGCCCCAGCCTCCTGAAAGAGTATGCATACTTGACACCATGCTGGAGTTGACTCCAAACCTTGTGGTTCCATCTGGTCACTACCCAATTTCTCATGCATGAAGATGTCATTTTTTTTAAATTGAGCTTCTACTTCCAGGATTTTAATCATTTAACTCCCCGTAAAGTGTCAAGTGCTCACTTCTGTACACAAAGAGGATAGGTTATTTTAGAACCAGTTTTGTGAACCCCCTACACTTGCCTTGTAGTCTACTCTGGACCCTAGCTTTTTAGGAGTTAGTCAACTACCTGGGTTTCTGCCTTGACTTTTTGAGTCCATTTAACCTTTCTCACTGGTGAAGTCCTTGTTAGGTGAAAACTGCATGGCGACCTAGGAGGACAGTTCGGGCTAGAAACAGAATAACTCATTGCCTGAAGTCTTGTGGTGGCATGCAGACATGGAAGCAATCTACAACCAGGTAGTATTCAGCTCAAGTGCCAGGATCACTCACTCATACAGAAAGGATGTTCTAGAGTGTCTCATCAGCTGGATTCCCCCTGACTCTTCCCAGGGATGGGAAAGTTGCCGTGTAAGGAAGAGGGCTGTTGTAAGGACAAAAGCCACACATTGTAGCTGAAATACATTGTTCTCAGTGTGCAAGCGTGGGGAGCAACTTCACAACACCTGTGCAAAACCTCCTGCGACAAACCATTGTACAAAATCAAACACTCTGGAGGGAGGGGGCAGGGCCCACCAAGGTAGTGAGGACAGAATGTAGGTAAGAATGTGAATGGCTAAGGCACATGGCTAGAGTACGTTCTGGCTTCTGAAATGTGCCCATCCTACCCCCACCTAGGCAAAGAGCTGCTACAGACAGAGTTAAGTGCAGGTCTCCAAGGGAGTTAGGAACTATGCAGACTAGAGTGAATCACAATCAGAAACAAGGATTAAGTTGTTTAATTCTGAAGAGTTCTCTCCTAATTTTCTGAAATAAATGTCACTTCCAGTGATCCCTGTTCCGAACATTAATATAATAAGCAAGCCAGCTAATAGAATGCACACTAATAATGGAGTATTTCAGCAGCGAGTGTATCTAAATATCCATTTCAGGAAATAACATTTGTTAAAATGTGAAAATGGATAAAAAAGAACAAAAGAAAAATATTGCTTTTTCTCTTGTGTTCGATGGAGTTTCATTAAAGCTGACTACTTAGCGTGATCAAATGCTCCCTGGGAATTAGCAGTCTCAGGATTTGTAAGCATGCTTCCAGCATCCGAAAGCTGCCGCCCCTCTGCTGTGGCTTCCAGAAGAAGGATAGTAGCAAGACCACTGGCAGGGGACTGATACCCTGGTACCCTGAAGTAAGCACGGTGGCAGCTAGGAGGTGAGTCCTCCTCCTTGCCTGTGGTATAAACTATTCTGTTTGTTAACTCTTATAAATGTGCACTGTGATCTGTCTCTGTTGGGAGAGAAGGCACAAGAGACCCTCACGGCATTCTAAGTCTGTGCCATTTATTAAAGGAAGGGGTGTCACAGTGTGATTTCTTTCTCTTAAAAAAAAAACCACAATGATCAAACGAATAAACAAAATAACCTCATTCTCAAGACCAATAGCAGCAATGACATAAAGGAAAAACATGGCCACAGTGACATGTCATAGCTGTCCGTGATTGATGGATCATGTAGTGTTCACTCTGGGCAGGTTATGTGAAGACAAAACAAAACAAAACAAAACCAAAACAAAAAAACAGAGAGGCCTGTGCTTTTCATGGGGTTTCCTTAATCTAATAGTGGTAGAGTGTGAGAAGGGCTGAGAAAGGTCGGATGATCTAGCACCCATCCGTGCAACTCAGGATGGGAAGGTTCCCTAGACCCTAAAGCTTGGAAAGATTTGGGCAAATTGGGATGAGTTAGAGGTAAGTAGATTAGGCCAGAGAATGGAAGGTTTCTACACATGCAGAGTCATCTGGCCTTGACTCTTTTAGTCAAGCATACACTGTGTTTCTGTTCATGTTGGTTCTAGCAGAGTCATATCTCTTGTGACTCATGGTGAGCTCATAGAAAAGAGATCCACATACTTCCACTCCTCTCTACTTTGGGGTGGCAAAAGATAGAATCCTGTCACTTCTTCTTTTCTGAGGCAACATTTAGTTTTTTTGTCTTTCTCTAGAGCTATAAGCCTATGGCAGCTTAGAATCATGGTTCATATAGAATGGAGTGTGTGTGTGTGTGTGTGTGTGTGTGTGTGTGTGCATGTGTACATGTGTGTACATGAGTGCATGGGTATGTGTACATGTACGTGTGCATGTGTGTGTACAGATGTGTATGCATGTGTATATGTATGTGTGTGCACACACATGTGTACAGATGGAGACCAGAGATTGAAGTTAGGTACCTGTTTTCACTCTTTAGACAGGCCTTGCACAGAAAAACCTAGAGCTTCCTGATTGACTGGGCTGGCTGAACAGTGAGTTCCAGGGATCCTCCTGTTTCCATCCTCCCAGGGCTGTTACATTACAGATGTTTACCACTGCAACAGGCTTTTTATATGGGTTCTGGGAATCTGAATATGGGTCCTCAACCTTGCACAGCAAAGACATGATCCATTGAGCCATCTTCCCAGGTTCCAAACCCCAAATATGAGATTTTTTTTTAAAAAAAAATCTACATTTAATACTGTCACATAGTATATTTAGAAGCAAAATTAAACTATGATGATAAAACCAGGACCATGGCTATTTATGGGCAAGATAAGTGGGAGAGGATATTTTAATATTATAGGATTGCAGAATTATGCTACATGTTTTAAGCATGTAAGTTATACAAATGTGTGCACTTTTGAAACTCAGAAAACTCTATGCTAAAGATTTTAGTATTTTACTATAAGCAAAGATTTGAATATTTTACCATTAGCAAATCACACCACACTAAAGAACATTTAGAAAAAGGATGAAAATTAGCAATGTTACCCTCATTCCTTAATTTAATTAAATCTTTGGATGTGTTCATGATTATTGCATTATGGTAAAAGAAATCATGAAGAACTTGGGGAATATGTACGTATTCCATAGCATCATATAGCTGGCCGGTGATGGGGGAAATCTACTTGCTCCACAGTAGGCAGGAAGCAGAGAGCAGGAGCTTACGTCTCTCACACTAAGCTGTGACTCCATAAATAGACTAGCCAGTTCATGAGTCCAAAGCCTTAATGTTTTAGTTAGCTTCTGAAATTCTACCACTGAGCGTTGAGGACCAACCTTTTGACACATCTTCGGTGGGATAGTTTCTTTTCAAGCCAAAGCATGTTTTCAAAGAGCAAGCATACCTATCACAGATTCACCTGGTATCATACAAATATGAATGGCATGACTTACTCTGAATGCACAGAACATAGTTTACTTGAAAACGGGGAGAGCTGCTCCTCCACAGTGGTAAGACAATCAGCCTGGCTTCTTTCAGGAGTTTTTCCCTGAACACCTTGGGTAAGCACATAGTGGGACTGCTGAGTGCTGGAGTGTGCACTTACTCCAAAATTCTCCTTTTCGCTTTCCCTGGGCCACACAGCTTTCCAGGTTCAGTAACAGGACAGGATGTCAGGGTCATGCTTTGAGTTCATGCTCTCTTGCCAAGGCACACCACACAAACACTTCTGTGAGAACTACTGAGTTGCAGCCTACTGGAAGGCATGCCAATATCTCCCTCCCATGTCTTTCACTGTTTTCCTTACTCTCCAATGCCCACAAATCCTCTTCTAAGGGCTGAGGTTTTGAACTTCATAAGCCAGAGAGTATTGGAGAATATTTCTGTTTCCCACCATTTCCATGACCGAAGCAAAAAGGAATGTTGAGATGGTCAACACACAGCCACAACCTATATTAAAATCCTGGAGTTCAAATGGCTAATAAAGAGATGTATGTAGATCTTAGTGTAGAATAACATTCTCAAAATGGGGTCTGTAAACTGAATTTGTACAAATGTCACCTTATGCCTGGCCACAGCTGAGACCCCAGGAGACCCAGAACTGGCCAGTTAAGGATGACACCCACCTCACTCTCCCAACTACCAGCATAATGCATGCTGGGAAGCTATTGACATGAGGCATTTGACCCTGCCATTCTCAGTTATCTGTGTAAATGGTAACACTTGGGTCACCCTGAGCCTCAGACTCTAATCCCTTCTAACCAGGAACCTGTGCGTGGAGAGTCTGCCAACTTTCAGGGCTGATTGGAGCCCAGCCTCCTCTGGGGCTCTGTCCCCAGTCTCTGGTGGAAGTGTTAATGACAGGGAAATAGATACCAGCAGGAGGGACAGGGGAAGGCAAGAAAAAGCCACCGATGAATGGTGCAAAAGCCAATAATTAGCTTTTGGATAATCACAGTTTGAAAGAATCAGAGTACTTTCAGGACATGTGGAACTCTCAAGGGATAATTGTCTGAACAGAAAGGAGGGAAAGGACAACCACCCAAGCTAAAAGAGCCAGGGACGCCTGCTGCCACATCAGCCCATTTCAATGACCTCATCTCTTGTCCTCCTTCTATCAGCACTGTGAACTTGAGCTTTGGTGGCTCCTATGGTCACACAGCCTCATAATTAGGGAGATGCATGACATCTTGTACCACTGATGCTCTTTACACAGTGCTGGTATAAAGTAGCTTCCCTCCCCTCCAACACACATAACAGGAGATCACAGAATTCAATTTGGCATAACCTTGATGAATCAAACATCACTGCCTGCTCTTGGCTACTTCCCACTCTCTTCTTTCTGTTTTAGAAGAAATTACCTGGGTTAGGTACTATATGGGCCACCTCACTAAATATTAAAAATATACTTGTCACACTCAACACTAAAAAGAAGGTTGTCTTGTTCTGTTATCTTGATCTGAAATTAAATTCCCTTATTCTGTCTACAACAATCTTGACATCTGACAAATGATTGATCACCCCACACACCCTCAACACCCCTGACTATAGTTCACCAACCTTCCTCAAATGGAACTGAGTACAGAGAACACACTCCTTTGCTCTTTTATCTTTGAGGGAAGATGAAGTCCCTGGGAAAGCAGACATACTTGAATACAATTATAAGGCCCTTATTCTGCCTGATGATCAGATTTCCTTTCTGAGCCTAATGCTACTTAGTGCCTGCCCATGTGGGCAGAGGGGAAGAGACACTGAGAGACAGTAAGGCCCGTTCCTTTCTGGTAATGTCCAGCAGTTCTTAGAGAAAGCATTATGGCACAGCAGCACTTGAAATGAGTATTATTGACTCTGAAACCCATTTTAAAAATCTATAGTTACCAGCAATAATATCGATGCTTTTGTCTATTAAAAAAAAAAAACCTTTATCTCATATCTGGCTGGCTATAAAAGAGGCATGTGACGTTAAATTCTCTCTGTCTCTACAAGGTCAAACTCACTCACAAGGTATAGGGAATTAGAAGAAGCTGGATGCTAAAGCTCACAGACCCTTGTAGGGATTAGCTTCCCAAAAGTCTTCTGCTACTGTTGCTTCCCTGAATAAAGTGAGTGACTTACAGCACCTGTCCTCACCATTAGGATGGGGGTTAACCATGAGTGGATTCTCTAAAATCTATCTTGAGCCCATTGTGTTTGACACACCTTGACTAGGTGGATCTCCCGGTTTTATTTATTCATATCACATGATGGGTGATGCCAACAGGATGCTCATTTGTGAAAAAAAATTATAAAGGAACAAAGATCACTAGGAGAGACTTGGGCTCTAGCCTCTGGTGCTGTCAGCTCCACAGGCCTGAGTCTCAGTTTTAGTTTCCTTGCCTCTGAAGTGTAGCTAAAGTCTTAAATCTTCTTAGCTTATAGGACTACTTTCTTTCCTCCCTGCAGAGACTTTGCACTCTCAAATACCTCCAGAAGTAATTCTGAAGCAAGTGCAAGTGACACTTATGCCTGTGTCAGGACATCTAGGAGTCTCTATGGCAACATCATTGTATCCCTCCTCTTATGGTGCAATTAGCAAAGATCTCTGTTACTGATTGCCACTTTAGTGTCTGCCACATGCACATGTGCACACACAAGAGTGCATGTATGCCCCTCCAACATGCAAGGACACAGATGATCATGTATGATACAGCTTAGCAGTTGTCAAAAGTGCTGGCTGGGAATGGTGGTTTAGATCTGTAATTCTTGCTACTCAGGGTCTGAGGCAGGAGGATAGAAAGCTCAATACCTGCTGCAGCATTGTGGTGAGTTCAAGGTCAACAAAGACAAGTGAGACCCTGCCTCAAAATAAAAAGTTAACATAAAAAGTTAAAACAGACCTAGGGTTATGGCTCTGTGACAGATCATTTCTTTGCTTCATACCCACAAAGCCCTAGGTTCAGTATCCAGTAGTAAAGAAATAATTTTTTAAAAAGTTTCTGGCACTGAGTCATGATCAGGTTGCTGCTGATGTCCTTTCTGCATGTGTGGGGTCAGTACTGCTGGCTCCATACATGGGACGCACTTACTTTAGCTTCCCCTTCTGTTATTGGCTTAGCATAGTAGCTGCTGCCTTCAGTCTTCATTTCCACTGACTTCAATCTTAATACATGGTCTCTGTTCTCTGTTCCAGTCCAGTCCAGACAGGAGGCTCCTTCACTCTACAATCCCCGTAAACTGAGCATCCTATCAGCATCCTATCTCCCTTTTCATCCCCCAGTGTATCTTTTAATGAAGTAGTGAAGATGTTACCCCTCGTCCTTGGTGCCTCCTTGGGCAAAGACATGATAGGAAGCAGACAGTAGTGGTACAGGACTGCTCTGTCATCGCAAATTCAAAGAAACTCGGGCATACGTGGACTTCAGAATAGTCTCCTATGGGTTAGAGAGCTAACTCAATGGCTAAGAACACATTCTGTTCTTACAGAAGACTTACATACAGTTCCCTTTGCCCTTATAAGGCAGCTCACAATTGCTTGCAACTCTATCTTTGGGGAATCACATGACTTTACCTATAGCCATGTGCCTATACTCACACTGGCACACACATCCGCATACCATTTTAAAATGATAAAATAAAAACTTTTAAAAGGATATCTTAGCATATCTGACTCTGGCCATGCTATTAAAAAGCACTACATGTGACTAAGGATGGTTCTCTGCTTTTCTTTTGATTGGCTTCCATTTTGATCCTCGCATTTTGGATCCGACCTCCTTACCTTTCTCAACCCTTCCCATCTCCTGACACCATCTGCACAGAGATGCACAAAGGCCCTCCCACGAGCAGCCCAAATCCTACTACAGCATGGCTTGAGCTGGTTCTGAGCTGTCTAGAGGGTCTCTGCTCCACTTTTCTCTTTGAATGCTGACCAAGATAGAACTCTCTGGAATACTCTTTACCTCTCATTCCCATGAGAACAATAAATGGCTCCCCAGAATTCCCAGAGTTGTTCATTCATTTAGCCAGTGCCCTGCTAGCTAGCTCTTAATTATTTATGTGTCTGTTTCCTTTTATGGAGTGCATACTTCTCAGGGCCATGGAGTCCGTTTTGTTCCGTATTACTGCACACAATAGAAATGTAACTATGTGAATGCAAATGTATTTGTCCAACATAAAACTCTGTTTCATGTTCATCATTTCCCTTTCTGCTGTACATAGCCATCTACATACTAACCACACACACACACACACACACACACACACACACACACACACTGAAATGCTTAGTGTATTTATAGCTGACCATGTGCACTGCACACACCCACAACATTACAACCCCGATCTCTCCTGGTGCTCCACGTGAGTATTTTATGTTTTCTTACTCTGGCTGGCTTTTTTTTTTTACTGCATTTACAGTGAGAACAGGTGTGTTTTCATTCCCCTCCAAATTCCATTTTCTCCTTTTCAACTTTGTTCTAGAAGAAATAGAAGTAGCACTAACTAAGGAATTTCATTTGGCACCTGCTGTATACCATTTATCATGCTCCCAAAACACATAAGTGGATGTTGGAGGCTCACTCCCTGGTAGAGAACCAAGAGTGACAGCCTCTGGCAGAGGACTCATGCATAGGATTGTGCCCTTATCGAAGGGACCCAGGAAAGCTTTTCCCTTCTACTACATGAGAAGACAATTGCTTAAGAACAACAAAGATGTCCTCGTCTGTCTGTGAACCAGAGAACAGATGTCATTGGGTATTATATCTACTGCCTTCTTCATCTCAAACTCCCAGCTTCTAGAATTGTGAGAAAATGAATTTATGTTGTTGGGAATTTAGTTTGTGGTATAGGAGAGATGAAGGTGGGACAATGTGAAGGCATCAATGAAGACTTCAGAAGTCTAGACCAACAATGGCCAACTGTTCGGCTAGATCGCTCCAAGGAACTAGAAATGAGAACCGAGAAACCTGAAATTGGGTGTGGTAGCTCAAACTAGGGGTGGAGGCAGAGAGACCTGACGTTTCAGGTTATCTTTAGAGATGAGGATGGTCCAAGGGCAGCCTGTGCTCTCTGAGATGGTGTCTTTCAAAAGAAAGGAATGGAGGAGGAGGAGGAGGAGGAGGAGGAGGAGGAGGAGGAGGAGGAGGAGGAGGAGAAGGAAATGAATTGACCTGAGCCTGGGGAGACTGCTGACTTTTCACGGAGGAAAGCTTACATGTCTCTGGACCAGCTGCTTCTGCAGCATGTCATCTGAGAGTGCATGTCCTTCACATCCCCACCCAGTCTCTTTGCAGCATGTGCATTTGTGTAACTATGTTACTATAAATCTGAGTGGCATATTGGCTGCAAAAAAAAATGATCTTATTGTGACTTCTTTTTAATCACTATGACGCACGCACGAGTCATTGTCCTAAAGGAAACTGGCTGACTGTTCCTAATCATGGCTGACAATTATTTTACCACTCTGTAACCACTAACTTCTCCTCTGACTCCCGAGATCCCTCTCAGTTATGTTGTCTTTTCCAAGAGAGCATAATCTAATTACATCATCTGACTACATTCCATTCCAGCCCAAGAACTACATAAAAAATTATGGAAAACAATTTTCATACAAGAACCAAAGGGCAGCCCTGGTCCATCAGGGACAAGAATCAGAGGACTCACTTGAACGGCGCCTCTCCCCACATTTTTCTTCATTTTTGTTTTTTGGTTTTTTTGGCTCACTGCTGTATTCCTTGTTTTCACACACTGTAAGGGTGAAGTGGCTTTAGGCTTCTCTCTGAAACATCTACAAGCAATTTCAACAGTCTACTTGTTCCCCAATACGAAATTACCCCAAAAGAAAATCCAATGTATATATTAGTTGTAGAACATAAGTCAATCAATGAATAATCATTGGTTGTGGGCTGGAGAATGGAACAGAATTTGGAAAAGCCCATTCAAGAGGATCTGTAAGGGAGAATAGATTCTTCAAGAACTTGGATGTGGTCGGTAAAAGCTAGGGAACTTCCTTTAAGGGCCAATCAGGTATGTGTACCACAGTCTCTGTGCACTTACTAAATTCTATCAGTTGTATTAAAAACTCCAGAAAAGAACGTGTAAATCAATGAACATGATCGTGTTAAAAAAAAAAAAAACAAATAATAACTTTCCTTAAAGAGGGCAGGCTGGGACCATCCCACAGACTGATGCTTCTAACCTTTCCTCAGTTAACTATAGGGATCATTACCCATGGTATTTCACAGTAATGGAACTTGTAAAACAACACTCTTCAAAACAAACACTTTCTGTTACTAAAGTATCACATGTCTCTTGTAGAATATTCATATATGTTAAAACAAGAAAATGAACACATTTACTCTGACCACTAAGAAATCAAAACATAATCTACAGTTCGGTCTTTGTGTATGATTTTTCCTTTTTTTTTCTTTACTTATTGGATTCAAATAAACATTAGTTTAGAGTCTGACGTTCCAACACACCGAATGAACAAAACAAAACAAAAACTTCTCACTTTCTCTTGCATTTGCCATGATACAGGTACTGCTAATAACAAATGTCCGGCAGAAGAGTGCTGGCAACTGCTTATCCTACTCTCTGGAGGGTCGGAGCAGCCTGCATTTATAGAATTTTCCAATTTCCATGGTGTAGATATTCCCACCATGGTTGATTTCAGCTCCCTACAGCCCACCAGATGCCTTGTAATACTCAAATTTTACCATCTGACACTTGGCAAGTCAACAGGAATTAGCTTCATCACATGAGTGAATGTATTCCTGGTGAACACATTAAGATTGGGTCACTCCTGACACATGCAGGTTCTCTCTCCCTCTGTTGTTGGGAATGGAAAAGTCTTTCACTAGACTGGCCTAAAAAAGGAGTGTCTGGTCAAGTTTCACGCAGCATTTTAAGGCTTTAAAATCTATTGTCAGGTACACACATAAAAACATGGCCAATCTTCGTTCTCTTGGATAGTGAAAGGAGAGATAGTTTTGACCACAACTGGATTGAGATTAGCATTTATCAACATGATAAGCTTCAAAGGGTCTTTCCTTATTGTGAGAATTTCATTCATTGACTATTTTATCTGCAGAAAATCTTCATATGTTGCAGTTAAGTAGCTATATAGTCTTTTGTGTGAAATTTGCTCAGTTCTTTCCCCATCTTCATCTCAGTAGATGTTCATGTTGTTTGGAATCTGAACTTCAGGAGAGCAATTCTCTAACATAGGGATTGATTGTAGATTTTTTTTAAAGATATGCTTTATTAAAATATAGCTCATACAGCCAGCCATTGAACTGAGCACAGGGTCCACTATGGAGGAGCTAGAGAAAGGACCCAAGGAGCTGAAAGGGTTTGCAGCGCCATAGGAGGAACAACGATATGAACCACCCAGTACTACCAGAGCTTCCAGGGACTAAACCATCAACCAAAGAATACACATGGAGTTACTCACGGTTCTAGATGCACATATGCTGCAGAGGTTGGCCTTGTTGGACATCAAAGGGAGGAGGGGCCCTTGGTCCAGGAAAAGCTTGATGCAGCAGTGTAGGAGAATACCAGGGTGGGGAAACAGGAGAGGGTTGATTGGGGAACAAAGGGAGGGGAGATGGGTTATGGGATTTTAGGGGGGACCAGGAAACGGGACAACATTTGAAATGTAAATAAAGAATATATCTAATAAAAATATAGCTCATAAAGGTTTTATTTATATGGTTTTATCTTTATATGTAACTGACATGATTCACCTTATATTTTAAAATCTGTGGTTTATGTCATATTTACATGTTTTTAAAAGTAAATCTCATATGTACTCATGTTTTTCCTTTTATTTCTTTCTTATAGTTGATTATTTAAATTGTTTGAAAGCCATTTGGCATGTCGAGCAATGCTCTAATTTTTTTTGTCTACCAAACTTCCTAAAGCACAGCTATTTGGACAATTGATCTTTTAACCAAACTTTTGGAGCATTGAGCTTATTACATTTTAAATTTTGTACTCCTTATCTTCGCATTGGGGGATGTCAGATTTATAGTCACATACTTTCTGGTTTCAGACACTTTGAAAAGTTCTCTTAATATAAAGTGACTAAATTCCAGATATACATAAAAGATCATATCTTGGCACAGAGAAAACAGTTTTAATTAAATTTTCTTTGGATTTTGTTGTTCCTTTGTTTTTGAAAACAAGGCACACTATGCAGCCTTGGCTGGCCTAGAATTGGCTGTGTAGACCTGGCTGGCCTTGACCTCATAAAAGCACATCTGGATCTGAAGACTTGGAGTGAATGTCACCATATCCAGACAGTAGTTACATTTTTTAACAATCCATATTTTCACATTAAGTTCTTCCCTCTATTTTTAAGAGAGTGATTTTTCTTCTACACAATTTCTTTTTTCAACTTGTTATTGATTCTTTCTGAATTTCACATCATACACCCCAATCCCACTCATCTTCCCATCTCTCCATATCCATCCTCTGCTCCAAAAGAAAGCAAAAAATATAAATGAAAATAACAATTAAAAAAAAAACCTCATAGTGGAAGTTGTAGTGTGTCACAATGTGTCCCACAGATATCCTTTTGTCCACACATCTTTACCTACAAATGTTCATTGTAATGACTCATTGGTTTGGTTCAAGGCTGCTTGCTTCTGATACACTATCAATACTGAAACCTCACCAAGATTCCTCTCAAACAACCTGTTGTTGCCTTTTGACAAGGAGATCTGCAGCTTTGATTCTGCAGGACTGAGCCCTTCTAGCATTCCAGCAGTTCATAGATGAGGTCGATGATGAGGTGGGCCAACTCATAGCTCTGGATCTAGGTCTGGGTGGTGGCTGTGTTGTTCAATCTGACAATTCTCCTGCTCCTGAACTTCCAGGGCCTGCTGTCCAGCACGGCCAAGGTGAGGGGCAGGGTCAGTTCTCCTACAGGTGGCAAGCAGTGGGACTGACTTTCATGGAGACAGCTCCCCCGAACCCAGCTTCCAGGACCTTTTTTCCAGCACTGTCCTGGCTAGCTCACCTTACTCACTCCCTCAGACAGCTCATTCGTTCCACCAGGGCCAGCTCTATTACGCTTCCTACTCTGCACAATTCTTAAAGCTAGTCTTGAGTTGTAAGCAAGACATTTCCAAATCTCTGAACACTTTTAGGAACAAATTCTATTACATTGATTTTATAAATTTTGTAATACTCAATTCAATATCTCTTTTTTTCACTTACAAATGTTCCAGGTGTGTGTGTGTGTGTGTGTGTGTGTGTGTGTGTGTGTGTGTGTTTAATTATTTAGAGCTTAAGAGTAAACCTGGGATCTTGCGTATGTTAGGCAACTGATCTACCACTGAGATATATCCTCCATCCATTAAAAAATTAGTGTTTGATAGAAAGAGACCTGCTTACAGTGCCTGGCAGAGGCCCAGGCTGACCAACTCAGCTGCCATCCTGTCAGCTTTGAGTTGGTCCACCCCAGCATCTTCTCTATCTACAAGCTGCTGGAGCGCATGGAAGAACTGGTTCTGTAGGGAGTGGGTCCAATGCTAAGGTCCTGTTTCCCAATTGGTTCTTGATGCCAGAGGTCAATTGCTGGGCAGAAGGATAGGTGGGACTTCCAGGTCCCTGGAGGGAAGGCAAGGAGACACAAGGAGAGAAAGGGAATTATTTTGCCATTCTTTGGAGGAGCAAAAGGTGACTAGCCATTTGAGATTTTGGGCAGAGCAGTCAAAAGGCCACTTCTCTAGGGGGGAGGTTAGGGTGTTGAGCTGGGACTAAAGGTAACTAAGCAATTAAAGTTGAGGGGAGATTTAGGGTGCTGAGCTAAAAATATCGGGAAGGGTACACTAGCTGTGGGAGATTAGTAGCTCTCAGCAATTGAGCCAAGAAGGCAAGTTGAAATTGAGGAATGTGTGTGTGTGTGTGTGTGTGTGTGTGTGTGTGTGTGTGTGATTTTCATCCATGGATCTGAAGGAATAGGGGTGGGGGCTGGTAGTGCAGCCATTCCCAGAGCTTAAAACAGGGTAGCAAAAGCTACGAGCTACAGGTAGCGCAGAACCAGATGTCATGCCTGAATAAGGTCATTCCTGCCCACCACCAAGGTCCATCCTTCCCTGCTTGCCCTACTAGGAGGCAGAGCCTGGGGCAGTGGTTCTGCCTGAAGGCTACAAGCACAGAACTTGAGTTTGGTGAGCCTCAGGGCAGCCAACGTCAAGGGTGGGAAGGTTTGTGTCAGTCTGGAGTTTGTAGAGACCTTCTCCCAGATGCCTTGTCTAGCCACAAGATCACCCTGACTCTGGGCAACAAAAAGCAGTATATCCAAGAGGAGTCTCAGCAATGCTCCAATATTTATAGTGTGTTAGAAACCAGAAACCTTGAGCCAGACCAACAACTGGTTGCAATGAATACTTGCATGTAAAGCTGCTTGGACAACAAAAAGCTGCACAATGTGCCACAGGCCACTATGACAAAGGAATGTGACATGGAAAAGTGAGAAAGATGGAGGAACTGAGTGGTGGTAAGGGTGGAGCTAGAGACCTGACAAGAGTCACAGGGGTGATAGAAGGCTGTGATTATAGGGCAAAGATATTGTTACTGAGTAAGGTCAGCAGCATGGGATGTAGTGTTGTAGACTGGAGTTTAGGAAGACTCTGCTCCAAACACACTACTAAGCTACCAGAGCACCCTAGCTCTGAGAAATGTCCAAAATGAAGACTGGTTCATTTCCTGGATTGGACCCCTTGAAAGACCTCAATAGTCTGCTTCCCCAGAGGCTATGTTGGTATCTCTGGCCCACTGTCCCAGGCTGTGTTGAAGCCTGAGGTCCATTTAGATGTCTGTTGTCTAGGCTGCCACAGGAGACTATGTGGATGTCCAAAACCTCTGCTACTGCTGGGGGCCAGGTGGACATCCATAGTCTGTGCTGCTGCCAAAGGCCATGTTGGAGTTCATGATTCTGCTGCAGCCAGGGGCCCTGCTGTGTATGTATGACTTATGTTATCATTGAAGGACACGCGGATGCCTGTGGTTTGTGTAGGCACTTGAATCCATATTGATATCTGTAGTCTGTGCTGCCACAGAGGGCTATGTCTGGGTCAGTGGTCCTACTACAGCTGAAGGCTGTGTTGATATCCATGGCCCATGTTACCAGCAGATGCCATGTGTATGTCTGTGCTATCTGCTGCAACCTGAGGCCATGCAGATGTCTGTGGTCTGTTTTGCCATCAGAGACCGTGCTGAGTTATGTAGCACAAGCTGAGACCAGAGAACATGTGGAGGAGGTATAGTCCTTGCTGTCACCAGAAATGATGTAGAAGTCCATGACCCATGCTCCTGCTGAGCATAAAGGAAAAGGGAGCTACTTTTTCAGTGGCATCACTGACTGTAGACTCACCGTTGAGAGAGGGTCCTAGAAGGCTCCTGTGGCAACCCTTTCTCCCACCCCATGATGCCTGCAAAAGTAACAGCCTAGACAGAAAACAATCTAAGAGAACTGATAAGGATGTTCAAGTGTAGCTCTCCATAATCAATCGTTGGCTTCTGGCAGGGTTGAAGGTAGAAAGGACTCATTTTTCTTTGGGGGACTCACCCCTGGGAGGTTTATGTGCTTCAGTGAGTATATGGGCAACATAAATTTGACATTTTTTTTAGAGGGTCACAAGGGTTGGGGACCAACTTAGGAAGACTGGGAAATGAGTGCAGTCAGATTGCATCATGTGAAATTCCCAATCAATAATCATTAAAATTATCATTTGACGGAAAATAGAAAGAGCAAATGTATTTGAATACTAGAATCTATTCATCACAATCTTAAAAATACAGAGGCCCAGAGCAAACTCTATCACACCGTAAGAAAGAGATGAACAGCAAGCAGAAGGGCAAATGCTTTGCTTTGGTCACTCTATCACATGTGAGTAGATTGTGACCCTAGCAGTAGAGAGGAAAGACACTGTCAAACAACCTGCAATTTGGAATCCATATTCTTCTGTCACTAATGATGGAGCTGTAAATTTCTCAACCTCTCAAGGCCTTCATTTTTTCATTAGTAGAGTGGAAATCCTGATCCTTAGCGTCACACTGTGAAGTCAATCAGTTAGCCCTGTAAACACTGCACTTCAGGTTAGCCACTGCATGGGACAGAAAGATTACTCATTACAGGTTTCTTTCCCCCTTTCTCTCCTCCTCAAATACTACACGTATTTGAGGGGTGCTTGGTAAGTTACCATTTGGCTTAATATCTGAAGTATCACAAGGAATAGCATATGCCTGTTGCCCTGACAAATCCGCCCAAGTTTATTCTGTATTGTTTGTTTACAGACATAGCCATATGCTCCCTTAGTTTGTTACAACTCCTTTCTTTCTTTCTTTCTTTCTTTCTTTCTTTCTTTCTTTCTTTCTTTCTTTTTTTGTTCTTTCTTTCTTTCTTCCTTCCTTCCTTCTTTCTTTTCTTTCGTTTTGTAAATTCACACACAGTAAAATGCATTATTTGTGTATGGACTTTCATACTAATGAATGTATTGTACTGAAAGTCCCCCAGCACAGCCCAATCTTGAGTCTAGTTTTCTCTCTGATTTTTCAATATTTCTCCCCATCCATCCCAAAATGTCAGATGAATGGTATCATTCAGGGATGATTACATTTTGGCTAACTATCATGTGACAAAGTTGAGAATTATCAATGCTGTTTCATTCATCAATGACCTATCCATCGTATTAGCTCAGAAATCATACTCCACCATACTGACCACTGTTTGTTCACTAGGCAGGTAAAGAACAGCTGGCACCCTCTTCCCAATTCTGACTGGTTATAAAGAGACTTGCTGTAAACATTTCAATAGGTTTTCTTGCAGCTGTAAATGATCATTGCTCATGGGTAAATAGTTAGACATGGTATTCCACATTACAAATATGTGAACATTTTATTTTAC
Organism: Tokudaia tokunoshimensis; assembly: GCA_036184795.1. Classification (NCBI taxonomy): domain Eukaryota; kingdom Metazoa; phylum Chordata; class Mammalia; order Rodentia; family Muridae; genus Tokudaia; species Tokudaia tokunoshimensis. Next base: position 4,621,430 of record BTHU01000017.1, read on the forward strand.
AATAAAATGCCAATTTATTTCCAAAGTGCCTACACCACCTCTGCCTTGGTGCTGGTAAGAGGCCTCTAGCATTTTATTTGCCTCTGCCAGCACCTGGCATATGCACCAGGGACTTTATGTCATTTGTTTATTGCACTAATAGACACACCGTGCTAGTTCCTTGTGCTTTTAATTTGCCTGCTTTAGTAGCTAAGTAATTATTGAATTTTTCTGTGCTTTAATTTATTACTTACATATGTTTTCAGAGCCAGGAGCATGCAAGTATTTTGTTAGTTTTTCTTAGGTTACTGGTCTTCTTGAGCTTTAAGGTTTTCAAAAAAAAATAGTTTGGATTTGACTTTTTGTGAAATGGATGTATCATTTGTCTAAAAATAAACCTGTTGGGTATTTTTATTTTCTTAACATTGTTCTTTGTAGAGTGATAATTTTAAAAGTATCTGTGTGTGTGTGAGGTATGTGGGGGGTGTGCATGTGTGTGTGTATATATATATACACACATACTTGGGTGTATGGAGCCCAGAGACCACTTATTTGACTAGACTGACCTGAAAGCACCAGGAATCCACCAGATTCCTGGATGATGAGATGAACATACCTTTAAGATTTTAGGTCTTATTGGAGAATTTTCCCTTTTATTTTGTATAAGTAGCAGTATCTCCTTATGATACCACTACTTAATCTGCAAGCTGCTTCTGCTGACACTAATTAGCGTACACATCTTTCACTGGATAGGATTAGAATGGTATTGTTTTGTGTTCTTTCATCCTTTATTCACTATGTTTTTCATATTTAAGGTAAATTTCTTACATGCAAGTCCAGTTGGATATTACTTTTTAAGTCACCCTGACATCTCTGTTTTAGGTGTTGTATTCTGAGACAATATAATCGCTGCTTTGGTTGAATGTAAATCTGGAAGTGTGCTGCCTGCTTTTGATTCACCTATTCTAATTTTTCCTTTTCATCCTTCTCTGCCTTACATTGTTTAATTGATTGTTTTCAAGACAATCACTATATTTACAAGATGCTACAGGATTCATAACCCGTGTGTTGAATTGATCAAATCAGAGTGTATTTTTAAATAGTATTGTATACATTTGTATATGAACATTAAAAGAACATATTGTATTTCTGATTTCTTTTTTCCAATATATTATTATGATTTTGCTAAAGATACAGAACACATTATGACAGGTAAGGAACCATTTAAATAATATTACAATACAAATTACATTAGTAGTACTAATGTGGTTAGTAAATCAAGGAGTTAAGATGGATTTTATAATCTGTACTTACTTCATATCTGGCAAACTTTCTTTTCTTGTATATATTATATTTCTTTCTGAAATTGTATTTATTTGTCCCAAAGAATTTCTATTATTTCTTCTTAAAATGTAGATCCTTTGGAAATTAATTTCTTCCATTTGATTTCCTAAAAATCTCTTTATGCCTGACTTACTTTTGAAAGATCCTTCTCAAACATAGGCTTCTAGGCTACCTTTCTTTCTTTCTTTCTTTCTTTCTTTCTTTCTTTCTTTCTTTCTTTCTCTCTCTCTCTCTCTCTCTCTCTCTCTCTCTCTCTCTCTCTCTCTCTCTCTCTTTCTTTCTCTTTCAATTTTCAGGAATTAAAAGATAGCATTCTAGTGTCAGGAAACTTAAATAAATTTGTGTAAGAAGTCTGCTGTAATTTTTTTAATTCCTCTTGATCATCTTTTAGCTACTTTAAAACTTTGTTATTGTGAAGTCAAAATATGAAATTTTTACCTTGTAATTTTTAAAAAGGTTATATATTGAGGTTTCTATATCTGAGGCTTACTGGCTTCCCTTAATTTTGGATATTTCTCTAGTTTTTTTCTATGTTTTCAGTCATTTCTATTGTTGACTGGTTTTCTTCTTGGCTCTATGACTCTACCATTGGGCCCGCCAAATGCAGTCTTCATCTGTGTACTGTACTGTTTTGTTTCAAATATTTCTACTTTATTTTTTCTTTTCATTTTTATTTTTCTATTGAAGTTCCTTAATTATTCTTCACCTTTCCCATACTTTCCCCATTGACTTTTTAAGTACTTATCAAAATTACTTTAAACTTCTTATCATTTAGTTAAATGCTTGTGTCATATTTGAGTTGATGTCTATTGTTTGATTTATGTGTTGGCAACTTTTTTTTCTTTTTCCCATATGCAAAAACTTTCATAAATTATTGCTGAAAACATGGTTTCCTGTACAGGGAAGTACATATTCAGGTAAAGTAAATAAAATATTTTAAATGGAATTGAACACATTTTATTTTCATGGTGTTTAGAATGCCTTTGAATGCACTCTGGAAGCCATGGCCTTTAATGAACTACTCTAACCTTGTATTTTTTTACTGGAGTTGGAACTCTCTGCTCCATCCTTAACATCTGCTCATGCTTTATATTTACATGTCAGACAATCTCTAAATTTTACCAACACTCCTGACAGTACTCGTTGTTACTTGAACTCAAATCATCTTAGACCGATTATAGATGGGAGGATACTAGTTAGTTTTTCATCACCATGACAAAAATACCTAGAATACATAACTGAAGAAGACAGGGTTATTTTGGCCCCCAATGACAGAGGGTTGAGTTAGGGTGGGAAAAGCACAATGGATAAACTTAGCTACATCGTGATGGACCAGGTAGCAGAGAGAAGAATGTTGATATGTACTGCCTTTCTCTTTGCCCTCCTTTTATTAAGCCTAGGCCCCAAGCCAGTAGGACAGTGTGGTTCTCAATCAGAGTAGCTCTTTCTCCTTCAGTCAGTTTTCTCAGGAAAATCTCACACTAATACAAAGATGTATTTCCTAGGTGATTCTAAACAGAGTCAAGTTGACAACAAAGAAAGACCATCATATGGGTAAGGGGAGTGTTCTTTTCTGCACTAACTAAACTACAGTCTTGTATAGACTGTGCATATGGAATCCCAAGAGTGTGGTCTCCTCAGTGTCCTGTGCCCTCTTGCAGGTAAAGCCTCCTTTTCCCCAAGAACAGCAGTTCATATTCCATTACTTTTGTTTGGAACTGGAACCCTCAGGTTGATGATGCTCCTAACCTCCCTCACTATAGTATAAGGCTTCTTCTTTGTGTCTGCCTTGTAGCAGCTGTTTCTCCTTTCTCTATGCCCCATCCCACAGGGATAGCTCTCTGGAGCTTCTCCAATCTATTTTTGTGCAATCCACAGAAAAGAGACTAAAAGCTGGAGCAGATGTAGTCTGTTTCTGTTGTCTAAAGAAAAGAAGAAGCTACAAACTTTCTCTCCTAGTCTGTCCACCTCAGTTGTCACTGATATATCAATAATCATTATGAAATTTGGTATTTGTGTTTGACTATATCTGCCTGGAACACATGCCAAGTTCCCATCTTTCTAGAAAGTCTTTGAATATTGTTTGCTTTGAGACTAGTTGGTTTCCAAATGACCTTAGCTTGCTCACGAATTTTACAAAATTATCAACTTGAGACATGTCCAGCTTTTGTGTGTGTTGGTCACAAGTGTGAGTGGAGATCTTTCTGTCTCTTTATGTTCTAAGTAGAAAGTGAAAATTGCTTGTTTTTTAATTTATTTGTCTTTCTCCTACTCAAACATTTTTAGCTCTTGGCTATAAATATTTCAGAATTCTCCCTCTATTTTTGATGGAGTATGATGATCCTTCATCTTTTCTGCTTATGTTTTGCTTTTGATTGGTAGACTATAGTGCCCTTATTGACATTTTTGAGCTTCTTCACTTACAAAATATTTCAAAAGTATTTCAACAACTGTCTCTAGTCCATCACACAGTGCTAATGAGCAACACTGCCCGTGTTTGGAAGATAGAATTGAAACAGGACAATGTTGCCATTTGTCTAGGATCAGGGCAAGGCCATCTACATAGTTGAAAGCTAATGCGTTAGTTATTTTGCACATCTGCTCTGACACTTCATTGGGGCAAAACTGCTAGAACATTCTTTCACCAGAAACACTGGGAGAAATAGTGCCTCATTGGAATAGTTACAACAGTAAATTTTAATGTATTGTGAACATTAAATTTAAATCAACCCAAATAAAGCATCTCTGTGGTTTTAGAGAACTTTGGTAGTCTTTGCTTTGATATTGTCTTGAGAGCAGGGCGGGCTGTGGAAGATGTAGAAAGGCTTCAGTCCCTTCTTATCTTTGGAGCCTAGAAGGAAACAGATGAAGAAATAGTGCCAAGAGGGGCCAGAATAGAAGAAAGAGTTTCATGCTGGGCTAAAACCAAGCTTCTTTATTTTACCTGAGGGAGTCTCTTCCTTCAAAGCCATGGGCATTCTCTGTAATCAGGGCACCTAGGTTCCTGCAGCTCTTGGGTGAACCACCTTGGGTTCCAGGCCCTGTAGTTCCAACTGTTGATTTCACTTTGAACTCCTTTGTATTCTACTTCTCAGTGTCTTACTAAGATTACATTTAGACCAAATCATATTAACAACAGAGAAAACTGGTACTGAATCCTAGGGCCTGAGAGAAACAGAAGCAGGCAGTGAAACTCTTCAGTCATCCAAGATCAATCATTATTTTGTAGTCCATTTTTAAAAAAAGTTTTGATTTTTAACAAAGTAAAAAGAGGGTTGAAATAAGAAGACAAGTTGTCCTTCCAGTTCAACTCTGCCTGGGGCAGACTGGGTGCTCCAGACCCCTTCCTGCACCCAGAGATAGTCTGACTTCCAGGATGTTGGCCATAATAGGCTCACACATGAGACCCTGCCCCTGTGCCCCAATTCCTGGCCTAACTGGGACCCCCACAGGGCCCAGCAGAGACAGGATGTATCTGCCCTGTGGGAGATACATCTTCCTTCCAGTCTTAACTCCACCTGAGGCAGATCAGGAACTATAGCCCCAACCTTCCATCTCCTTCTAAACAACTCATGCAAAGACAGCCTGAAGCCCAGGAAGTCAGCAGTAACCAGGGATAGCAGATCTGTCATTAGCCAGTATCACAGGAGCCCTACCCTAACTAGGGACGCAGGAGGCTCCCATAACAAGAGATAGCACTGTTTGGTTCCCAGAAGGCCTGCTCTAACCCAGTTCACAGAGTTCCACATTACTACAAGGAGGGTAAGGCTCAGTTAGAGACAGCAAGGCCAGTTGACACCAGCGATAACCCAAAGATGAGAGGTATGTGCAAGAACATAAATATTAGAAACCAATACCACTTGGCACCATCAGAACCCAGTTCTTTCACCACAGTAAGCCCTGGATACCCTAACACAGCTGAAAAGCAAGTTTCTGATCTAAAATCTTATTCCATGAAGATAATAGAAGACTTTAAGGAGGACATAAATAACTCCCTTAATTAAATACAGGAGAACATAGGTAAACAGGTAGAAGCCCTTAAAGAGAAAACACATAAATCCCTTAAAGAAATAACAATCAAACAGGTGAAGGAACTGAACAAAACTGCCAAGGATCTAAAAATGGAGATAGAAACAATAGAGAAATCACAAAGGGAAGCAACTCTGGAGATGAAAAATCTAGGAAAGAGATCAGGAGTTACAGATATAAGCATCACCAACAGAATACAAGATAGGAGAGAGAATCTCAGGGGTAGAAGATATCATAGAAAATATTGACAAAACAGAGAAAATACAAAGTACAAAAAGCTCCTAAGCCCAAAACATCAGGGATTTTCAGGAAACAAAGTCAAGACCAAACCTAAGAATAATAGGAATAGAGGAGAGTGAAGATTCCTTTAAAGTGCCAGAAAACATCTTCAACAAAATCATAAAAGAAAACTTCCCTAACCTAAAGAAAAAGATGGCCATAAATGTACAAGAAGCCTATAGAACACAAAATAGATTGGACCAGAAAAGAAAATCCTCCTATTACATAATAATCAAAACACTAAATACACAGAACAAAGAAAGAATATTAAAAGTGGTAAGGGAAGAAGGCCAAGTAACATATGAAGGGAGACTCATCAGAATTACACCAGACTTCTCAACAGAGTCTCTAAGAGCCAGAAGATCTTAGAAAGATGGCATGCAGGTCCTAAGAGAACACAAATGTCAGACCACGCTACTATACCCAGCAAAACATTTAATCACAATAGATGGAGAAACTTAGATATTCCATGGCAAAACGAAATTTAAACAATGTTTTTTCACTAATCCAGTCCTACAGAGGATACGAGAATGAAAACTACAATACAAGGAGGGAAACTACCCAAGAAAAACCAAGAAATGAATCATCTCACAACAAACCCAAAAGAAAAGAGCCACACAAACATAATACCACCTCTAACAACAAAACTAACAGGAACCAACAATCATTGGTCTTTAATATATCTCAACATCAATGAACTCAATTCCCCAATAAAAAGACATAGGTTAACAGACTGAATACATAAATAGGACCCAACATTTTGCTGCATACAGGTAACGCACCTCAATGACAAAGACAGACACTACCTCAGAGTTAAAGACTGGAAAAAATTTTTTCCAAGATAACGGTCTCAAGAAACAAGCTGTAGTGCCATTCTAATATCCAATAAAATAGACTTTCAACCAAAAGAGATGGGAAGAACACATCTTACTCATCACAGGAAAAACCCACCATGATGACCTCTCAATTCTGAACATCTGTGTCTCAAATGCAAGGACACCCACATTTATAAAAGAAATGTTACTAAAGCTCAAAGCACACATTGGACCTCACACAATAATAGTGGAAGATTTCAACACCCCGTTCTCACCAAGAGACAGGTCATGGAAACAGAAACTAAACAGAGACACAGTGAAACCAACAGAAGTTATAAAACAAATGAACTTAACAGATATCTACAGAACATTTTACTTTCTTCTCAGCATATCATGGTACTTTCTCCAAAACTGACCATATAATCAGACACAAAAGAAGCCTCAACAGATACAAGAAAATTGAAATAATCCCATACATTCTATCAGATTACCATGGACAAAGGCTAGTCTTCAATAACAACAAAAACAACAGAAAGCCCACACACTCACGGAAACTAAACAACTTTTTACTCAATAATAACTTGATCATGGAATAAATAAAGATTTTTCTAGAATTTAACAAAAACATACATATATACCCAAACTTATGAGACACAATGAAAGCAGTGTTGAGGAAAATTCATAGCAATAAGCACCTTCATAAAGAAATTGGAGAGATCCTACACTAGCAACTTAACAGTACATCTGAAACTTCTAGAACAAACAGAAGAAAACGAACTCAAAAAGAGTAGAAGGCAGGAAATAATCAAACTCAGGGTTGAAATCAACCAATAAGAAGCAAAGAGATTGATACAAAGAATCAACAAAACTAAGGGATTGTTCTTCGAGAAAATCAACAAGATAGATAAACCCTTAGCCAAACTAACTAGAGGGCACAGAGACAGTATCCAAAATTAACAAAATCAGTAATGAAAAGGGAGATATAACAACAGAAACTGAGGAAATTCAAACCATCATCAGATCCTACTACAAAAGCCTATACTCAACAAAACTGGAAAATCTAGATGAAATGGATGATTTTCTAGACTTATACCACATACTGAAGTTAAATCAGGCTCAGATAAACTATCTAAGTCCCATAACCCCTAAGGAAACAGAAGCAGTCACTAAAAGTCTCCCATCCAAAAACAGTTCAGAGCCAAATGGTTTTAGTGTAGAATTCTATCAGACCTTCAAAGAAAACCTAATACCAGTACTTCTCAAACTATTCTACAAAATAGAAACAGAAGGAACACTACCTAATTCATTGTCTGAAGCCACAGTTATGCTGATACCTAAACTAAACAAAGACTCAACAAAGAAAGAGAACTTCAGACCAATTTCACTTATGAATATTGAAGTAAAAATACTCAATAAAATTCTTATAGACTGAATCTAAGAACACATCAAAATGATCATTCATCACAATCAAACAAGCTTCATCCCAGGGATGCAGGGATAATTCAATATATAGAAATCCATCAAAGTAATCCACTATAAAAACAAATGCAAAAAATCACATGACCATTTCATTAGATGCTGAAAAAACCTCTGACAAAATACAACACACTTTCATGTTAAAAGACTTGGAAAGATCAGCAATTCAAGGCACATATCTAAACATAATAAAAACAATATACAGCAAACCAGCAGCCAACATCAAATTGCATGGAAAGAAACTTGTAGCAATCCCACTAAAATCAGGGACAAGACAAGGCTCCCTCTCTCTCCCTACCAATTCAATATAGTATTCAGAATTCTAGCTAGAGCAATTAGACAACAAAGGGAGATCAAAATAATACAAAGTAAAGGAAAAGTCAAGGTATCACTTTTTGCAGATGATATGAGAGACCCCAAAAATTCTACTGGAGAACTCCTACACTTGCTACACAACTTCAGGAAAGTGGCTGGATATAAAATTAACTCAAACAAATTAGTAGCCTTCTACACAAATAATAAATGGACAGAGGAAGAAATTAGGAAAATAACACCCTTCACAATAGTCACAAAAAATATAAAATACCTTGGTTGTAACTCTGACTAAAGAAGTAAAAGATCTGTATGACAAGAACTTCAAGTCTCTGAAGAAAGAAATCAAAGAAGACCTCGGAAGATGGAAAGAGCTTCCAGGTTCATGGGTCTGTAGGATTAACATAGTAAAAATGGTCATCTTACCAAATGTAATCTACAGATTAAATGCAATCCACATCAAAATTTCAACTCTATTCTTTTCAGAGATAGGAAGAACAATTCTCAACTTCATATGGGATAACCAAAATAAATAAATAAATAAATAAATAAACAAACAAACAAAAAAAACCCCAGAATATCAAAAACCATGCTTAACAATAAAAGAACTCCTGGGAGAATCACCATCCCTGATTGCAAGCTGTACTTCAGAGCAATAGTGACCAAAAAAACTCATGATTTTGCAACAGAGACAGGCATATAGATCAATGGAATAGAATTGAAGTCCTGGAAATAACCCCCCACAACTATGGTAACTTGATCTTTGAAAAAGAAGTCAAAACCATATTGTGGAAAAAAAGAAAGCATTTGCAACAAATGGTGCTGGTTCAACTGATGGTCTGCATGTAGAAGAATGCAAATTGATCCATTTTTAATCTCCCTGTACAAAGCTCAAGTCCAAGTGGATCAAGGACCTCCACATAAAACCAGATACTCTGAATCTAATAGAATTGGAGATGGAAATAGCCTCGAACACACTGGCACAGGGGAAACTTTCCTGAACAGAACACCAATGGCCCAGGCTCTATGATCAAAAATTGATAAATGGGACCTCATGAAACTGAAAAGCTTCTGTAAGGCAAAGGATACTGAAAATAGAACAAAACTACGATCTACAGATTGCAAAAAGACCTTTACCAAACCCACATCCGATAGAGGGCTAATATCCAGAATATACAAAGAACTCAAGAATTTAGATTGCAGAAAACCAAATAACCCAATTAAAAATGGGGTACAGGCTGAGGTCAAAGATATGTAGTCCGATTTCTAATGGAATTCTGCCATGCCCAAAGCTCAGAGGAGTCCAGTTAAGGCAGGATGGTGCTTTTGCCTCCCATTCCCAAGGCGGGCTTTTGGGCCATGCCGGCCATGGACTCCCTCCCAGTACTCACTGTGCCCATCTAAGTCCTGATAGCAAGTCTGCTAAACTGCCTAGAATGAACTCATGAAGTAGTTTTTAGAACAGTGCCACTCATGCCTCATCTTGACACTTGCCCCAGGGGTTTCTGCATCAAGTATTATAGTCTTATAGATTGGATTCTGAATTAACTGACACCATGAGCATCCTTCAGACATCAGATCACCTACTATGAATTGCATTGTCCAATCAAGACTCCCTATTACCTTAAACACATTTAGCAGTTGCTAGCTTGCATCAGTAACTGTATCAAATTCAGGACAAAGGACCATTTAAGAGCCTCCAGAGGACTTGCCTAACCATATCACCACAATCATTTCCTGAGGGATCTACTTCAACATATATATTTTATGTATTTGATAGGGAACAGCTTCAAACACTCAACTACATTTAACATGAAAGAGATTCCCTCCCCACCTTCAGAAAATGCCTGCGACATCCTCTTAATTTCCCTAGCGAAGCATTCCTAGTGATTCTATGGTTCTTTCCACATGAGAGTATTGTGGGCAGATCTGTCACTGTCTAGAAGATTTGGACAAACTTGCTCCATAGCATTTGGCTAAGCAAAGTCCGAGTGCTAAGCCTGAAGGCAGTGCCTCCCCATCATTGTGCAAGTATGAGACAGCTGAGCAGAGGCAGAGGCCCAAACTCATCCTAGGCTTAAACTACTCCCCAAATCAATTTCGAAGCATTATCTTCAGGTTGCTTTCAACTGGATCTGGGTGTTTCCCTTCAGTTAGAATATCACCCCCTCCACTGGAATCTTTATTACATCACACTAATCTAATTTAAATGCATTTTTACTGTACTTGGCTTAATGAATGTGGAATGTGTCACTATGAAATTGCACCATTAATTTGATAAATAGGACTTGAAGGTATAATTTTTTCCAGCATTGCAGACTAATGAAGCTAAAATACATATATAATAAGAAGTGTAAATAATAAATTATTCTTAGGAGCAAAAAAAATTAATTAGATCTTACCGCAAATTGCATTTCAATGTCATTCCCCCCTAAACAACCAACTTTCAAACTATTCAGAACACCATTGTAAAGCTTCGAAAGTTTCTCAAGTGACTTCCTTTCTGACCAGGGAATCTGCCATCAGAAACTGCTATTGTTCAAAAAGTCCTTTTAAGATGCCAGCGCAGATCCCCTGTTGTCTTTTCTACTGGGCATTTAGAATATCTAGATGAATTAATCTTCTCTTTAAGTTTTGTGATTTTATTTATCCACAAAGACTTCTGGAATTCTTTCAGATATTATTTTTGTGGGAATGGAAGAAAGAAGGGGAGGGAGAGGGAGAGGGAGAGCGAGAGGGAGAGGGAGAGGGAGAGGGAGAGGGAGAGAGTGAGAGAGAGAGAGAGAGAGAGAGAGAGAGAGAGAGAGAGAGAGAGAGAGAGAGAGAGAGAGAGAACTTGGTATTTGTAAGCAACGGTGAAAGACTTCTGTGAAAGTTGTTCCAGAAAGCTTGCTTTTCAGTAGGAGCAGGTTTGATTCTCCCAGAGGCTAAAGGTTGCTTTGCCAGCAGAGGGTCACACCCATTACCTTTCAGGTGCACATACTGTGGGAAGACAGGCTGGGGATCAGCTGACTAAGATGTACCCAGAACTCAGAGAATGTTCCTCTGAGAGTCTCTTCCTTGGGTGGAAAAGAGGGCACTGTGGGGTTAGCTAGCATACCTGGATTTGGTTGGGTTTGGCCCGAGGGTGGTGACTTTCCAGTGGTCTACATCAGCCAGAAATCCTCAGAACTGTACTTAAAACCTTTGTAGAGGAGATCAGATGCTAACTGTCAGTTGGCTTGGACACACAAAGCCTGCAAAAGCCAAGATGCATGGCACCAGGCTGCCCACTTGGAGTCTTTGATTTTAGCATCTCAACGTATGTAGTTTTAAAATCAACGGTCGTCACACAGCAATCAAGTTTTTAAAATTATCAGATGAGGAGGTTTTAGTTTCATTGTCAGGCAGATAGTAAATGACTCCTCATGGAAATGTTCCAGAGAAAAGGAGAAGAAGCTGTTGGAGCTAGAACGAGCACTATGGGGTCCAACACCCCTCTTTTGATCTCCAGGTCTGCACAATCACAGACAACATCATCATTATCATCACGCTGCTCCTTCCCAGGCCAACATGGGACCGTGGGCCAAACACTGTCTTGGGTCTTATTTTCCATTCCTAATGTGTAGTTTAACAAGCAATGTTTTCATTCCTTGTTATTTGATTTGGAGCCAAAATTCTGACGTGGTTATCAGTTTGGTTGCCAGATAATGCATTAAACCTTACTAGGGGTAAACATAATGATCTTCATTAAGCCTTTCAACGAACCACCTCCTGTTTCTTCAGGTCGAGAAAAGCATTGACAAGGAACACCATGGAAGCCTCTTGGAGCTATTTTCTTCTTCAGACCGGGGGAGGCAGACATGAGTGGCAGCTTTTAGGGGCAAATGAAAGTTAGGTAAACATAAAAGGTTTTGTAAGATTTCCTTTCCTAATGGCAAAGTTTTCCAACAATAAATCACCATTCAGTCAATACCATTACTTTTGGAGCATTATATCCCCTCATTAAAGTGCATAAACAATTATATTTATTGAAGGTAATGTACTGTGTAGTGCATTATAACGATGCTCATTAGCATACGTAATCATCATTTGAATGGGCTCTACTACAAAGTAAACTGATAATGGCCTGATTACACACTGGGTTATTAACTTTTCAGTTTTAAGATAATAAAAGGTGATATTAGTAACAAAAAGCACACACGCATGGCCTTCATCTATGAACTCTGCATTTCTGACTGGAATCCGGAGCTCAGGTACTCACACTCTGGAGCTATCTATTTATTGCCTGTTGTCTTGACAGAAAGCTGAGCATCACACCTTGTTGAAGGGTAGGAGAGAGGGAGGCAGGAAGTGTCTCAGCCCCAGTTCTAAAGTCTACTCCACAGGTGACTCTTTCTAACTGATACGGTGACTTCATCCTCTCATCCTCTGGAGCACCAGACTTCGACACAAGATTCTGACAATATTGTTCTCTAAGGAAAATGGACAGATTCTTTCAAAACCGTGCCTTGGAAAACACCCTTAAGAGACATTTTTGCTTATGGGAAAACAGTGAGAAAACCCTGAATCAAAGGACAGTTTACAAAAGAGATAGTCACGAAAAATAAAAGATAAGAAGATAAAAGACAGGTGTGTGAACTCATACTTGTAATTCCAGCACTTAGGAGGGTCTGGCAGAGGGGATTTCCAGGAGTTCCAAGACAGCCAGGGCTATGGAGAGAGATCTCATCTCAAAACAAGACAAACCGACAAAAATTCCTGTACCTGGAGAGAAGGCTCAGCAGTTAAGAGCACTTACTGCTCTGCCAGAGGACCCTCAGGTTCAGTTTCCAGCACCCACATCAGACAGTTTAAAACCACTAGGGACACCGAGGACCCAAAATTTGTCCTGCCTGCAAGATGCTCTGGAATAAAGATGGAACAGAGATTGAGGGAATGACCAAGCAATGACTGGCCCAACTTGAGACCCATCCCATAGGAGAGAGTCAACTCATGACACTATTAATGATACTCTGTAGTGCTTGGAGATAGGACCCTAGCATAACTGTCTCCAGAGAGGCTTCATCCAGCAACGGATGGAAGCAGATGCAAAGACCCACAGCCAACCACCAGGGGAAGCTCAGGAGTCACGTGGGAGAGTGGGGGTTAGGATTGACCGATCTGGAGGAGTTGAGGGCACCACAAGAAAACCTACAGAGTCAGCTAACCTGGGCTCATGGGGGCTCATAGCCACCAACCAAAGAGCAGGCACGGGCTGGATCTAGGACTCCCCACATTCGTAGCACATGTGAAGCTTGGTCTTCATGTAGGTACCCTAACAATTGAAAAGGGGGCTGTCTCTGACTCTGTTCCCTGCCATTGGATCCTCTGCCCCTACCTGGACTGCCTGGTTGGGGCTCAGTGGGAGAGGAAGTACTCAGTCCTTCTGAGACTAGATGTCCAAGGTTGGAGTAACCCAAGGGGGGCTTCCCTTTTCAGACAAGAGGAGTCAGGGAGGGATTTGTGACGGTGGGACTGGGAGGAAAGAGGGTGCTGTTACCAGGATGTAAAGGAAAGAAAGAAAGAAAGAAAGAAAGAAAGAAAGAAAGAAAGAAAGAAAGAAAGAAAGGAAAAAAGGAAGAAAGGAAGAAAGAAAGAGAGAAAGAAAGGGAGAAAGAGAGAGAGAAAGAAAGGAAGAGAGAAAGAGAGAAAAAAGAGAGAAAGGAAGAGAGAAAGAGAAAAAAAGAAAGAAAGAAAAGAAAAACACCAACTGTAATTCCAACTCAGGAGGCTCTGATGCCCTCTTTCTAGCCTGTAAACACCTGACATATGTGGCAAGCAAACACGCACATGCATGTACACACACACACACACAGACACACACCAATAATTCTTCAAAAACAATAACAATAATATAAAGACTAAGAAACTGTTCTTAAAGATACATAATAAGTATGCCTAGCACAGAGTCCACTTCCCTTCTGATGTGAAGGTACCAGTGATGTGATTTGACAGGAAGTTAAAAAAGTAGAAAGGTGTTTTCAAAACTACCAGGCAAATAAATCAATAGCTCTCTATCAACAAGGCGTGCATCATGCATGGACTTTAGGCAGATAACCAAACTTGAGGGCTACATCACCTGGATTAATGTTTTTATTAAATTATATTCATGTTGGCACAATCGTTACTATTATTATGAGCACCGAGGACTTTTATTCACTGCAGGGTATAGCTTTAAGAAGTTTTCAGTTGACTGACAGCTGCTTGTCAACATCCAACTCTGGAGAAATTCAGGAACTCAGCTTGTAAAGCTCCAGGGACTCTGAGATGGTTAATGGCTGTCCATTAGCATGAGACCCAGTGGAGCCCAACAGAGCCCGGGAATCTGTTAAGTGGGAAACTCTTGTTGCAGAAGGTCATATATTCCCTACTGCCATCTGTGAGAAGTGGGAAAATTCAACCTGAAGCAAAGACTGGGGTACTATAAGTTTACATACCCAGAGAAATCACTCCATGCAGTTTGGTCTTACCATAGACCATGTTTTATTTATATTCTATACTGGATGTGAAATTGAATACTCCACTATTTTTTGGCAATGGAAACCTGCCTTTTCTCCCAAACTGGGCAGAGCATCAATACAGCAGCTTGCAGCCTTTTTGACTATGTATTACAGAGCGGCTTCTGTGCATTATATATTAAATCCGATATGCACTGTGAGTTTATATGCCACACACACTACATTTTTCTATATTACGTCCTGCAATCTATCATATTAAGTGAGAAGGTGATGGAGTGAGCCTCAGGTAATGTAAAGAAGATTGCTAACAGCTTGCATGCTGTGCTGAGAGGAGGTGCGTATTTCTGCAGTCACCCTCTGTATACATTCCGAGTGAGAACAAGGAAAACTGACCACGTAGACAGTTCAGCATGTTCGGCAATGGAATTAGCCACCTATATCCTGCTAAAATTACTTGCTAGCTCCAAACACCATGACTGCCTCATTAGCAAAGCCAGAGAGGTTTCATGAACCAAACCATTTTTCCCATAATAGGGAATCCAAACAGGAAGTCTGTCTGTTAAAGGAAAAGCCAGTCCCACAAAAGCTCCCAATCCAAGCTAACAAAGGCACATGAAACATGAGCAAGCATTCAGCCATCACTACCTTGAAGCATTCTTCCATTCTTGGATTGCTTAGATAAAACAGGATAGGCTTCATTGTCAACTTCTCTGAATCTACAATCACCTAAGAAATAAACTCTCCCTCGAGGTGTGTCTGCAAGGGAGTTTTTAGAGTGATTGAACTATCCCATGGCTGCCAGTCCTGGACAGAGTAAAAGGAGTAGGCGAGTGCAAAGCTAGTGTTCATTTCTCTGTTCCATGACTATAATGTGACCAGCTGCCCAACAGCTCTTCTGTGGCACTCCTTCCTCACGTTGACGGACCACACCTATAACCCATGAGCTGAAGGAACCCTGCTTTCTGTCAGGAGTCAGTGATAACAATGGAAAAAAAAAAGGTAGTTAGCACGTGTGAGTGTTTACCTGAAAGACACATCTCAAACAGGCTGAATAAAGAACACCAAACCCACAGTTACTGCTGACTGACAAAGGGCAAAGTGCTGACTGCCCTTTTTGAAATAAAAGTGCACTTTCTAATGGTCTGATTTCCTACAACAAGAACTGTGTTACCGGCCTCAGGTAAAGTTTCTTTTTGGAACTTCCTGTGGTGAGGAGATTCCTGCAAGCTGTGCTGATGCTTTTTAGTATGTTTATGACATGCTAGAACCCCACTGGGCAGATTCTTTTCTGTGACAATTATATGGTTCTGCTTACTCATTAATGTAAAGGTGTAAGTACCTTCCTGTGACCCCACAGCTAGGTATGTATGCGAACCTATTGGGACATTGACCTTGTGTTCAGCCACGGTGGGCTCGCCTGACTCCCTCTCTGAGAGCCTCCAGTCACTTTAATCTATAGTTACTGATCTTGGAATTACACCTAAGAATAGAAGACAAGGCTTGCTATTAGACACTCACGACTAGGCGCCAGAATCTCCTACCTCCTCCTTGTTAGGACAGAATCTGTTTCTGGGAGTGTGGCAAGTATTCATGTGGGTGAAGAATCTTTGCTCCAAATCTGAGTGAAGAGGGGAACCACTGAAGGTGTGTGTAATCACCCTTTGTTTCTATTCTTCCTGTGCTAATACGCTTCACGCATTGAGGGGATTGTAGCTTTTGTGGAAGGAGACATTTGGCCTTGAGTATCTGGCTCTACAATACATCTCTGGTGCAATATTATCAGGTGACACAAATTCATCCCAGAGCATTTTACAGCTTAACAGAAGGTTCTGATTTCCTGGTGGATTCTTAATTGATTCTCAATTCTTTAGCATTCAACGTTCCTCGTGATGACTTATAAGGTTTAATACAGGAAATATTAAGTTTAAACAAAGAAGGCCCAGAAGGGATACCTTTGTAGACTGTCAGAGATATTTTTCATTCATAGGTGGAAGCACCTAGTTAGTTAAGCAAACTTGGGTTTTGTTTAAGGCCACCTTACAGATTTTCCTGGCCATCCCTGAGGGAGCGAATCCAAACTGTCCATGATCCTTCTCTCCGCCTCAGTCATGCCAGAGAGACAGTGATAAGGCCAGGAAAGGTAGCAAGAGTTACTTCTAGCTTTCTTCCACAGGGAAAGCAGCTGAAACTCAAAATTCTAAAGATGCAGGCCTGCAGGGAAACAACATACCTAGCTGGCTAGGAGAGACCCAGGAACTGCATGCAAATGGGCTGACTCTGAAACCTGATTGGCCATCAGATTTGCTCCAGATGTAGTCCTAATACAGCAGCAGCCTGTGCAAACCTTCCTGTCTTTAGAAGGAGTGATTGTAAGCAAGAAAACAGTGCATATATAAAATCAACCCTGGTGGGACCAGTACTCCCCTCGTGAGAATGAAGACCTAGGGATCTATCCCATATACAATTACAAAACCCAGACACTATTATAGATGCCCAAAGTGCTTGCTGACCGAAGCCAGATATAGCTGTCATCTGGGAGACTCTCCTAATGCATGACAAATACAGAGGGCACAGGGTCCCCAATGGGGGAGCTAGAGAAAGAATCCAAGGAGCTGAAGGGGTTTGCAGCGCCGTAGGAGGAACAACAATATGAGCCACCCAGTACTCCCAGAGCTCTCAGGAACAAAACCATCAACTAAACAGTACACATGGAGGGACCCATGGCTCCAGATGCATAGGCAGCAGAGGATGGCCTTGTTGGACATCAAAGGGAGGAGAGGCCCCTGGTCCTGGAAAGGCTCGATGCAGCAGTGTAGGGGAATACCAGGACAGGGAAGCGGGAGGGGGTTGATTGGGGAACAGGGGGAGGGGAGATGGCTTATGGGATTTTCGGGGGGGGGGCAGGAAAGGGAACAACATTTGAAATGTAAATAAAGAATATATCTAATTTAAAAGAAAAGACCCATGGTATGCAGTCACTGATAAGGGGATATTGACCCAGAATCTCGGAATACCCTAGACACAATCCGCATATCAATAGATTTCTAAAAAGATGGAAGGAGAGACCCCTGGTCCTGGAAAGACTGGATGTAGGGGAACGCCAGGACAGAGTAACGAGAGGGGGCTGAATGGAGAAAAGAGGGAGGGAAGAGGGCTTATGGGACTTTCGGGGAGGGAGGAAACGGGAAAGGGGAAGTGATTTGGAATGTAAATTAAAAAAATAAAATAAAAAAAAAAAGAAGAGACCCTGCACTTCTAAGTGCCCATTTATGGGTGGGAAGGGCAGTGAGATCCTTTCCCTTCCTTCCATCCAGAAAGAACTCCCTTGCTCCTCAAGCACATAGATAGTTGGGGGCTCAGTTTTCTAATCACAGAGGAAGAAAGGACTCAATAGGAAAGTCAATCATTCTTTAGCTAGTAAAATAGAGTCCTCGAGTGCTTCGACTTTCTCTCAGTGTGATGCAGATGACAGGAGACAGTGTTGCCACAGCCCAGTGAAGGACAGGGTCTTAGTCTTCTCTGTGGTACCCTACAAACCAAACCGGGTTCACCTGACTCTTGTTCTCTGCTCCCCACAGCCCACACACAGGCACGGTTTCCCAATACACAACCTTTTACCATTTTTTACATCTAAAAAAAAAGTTATGAATTCAGCAGCTGTCAGAGATGTCTGGAAAAGCCCAGGCATTTGATACTGAAGGTGCTATTAAGCTGGGAACATACCAGGGTGGCCACAGATGGCTCATTTCCACAATGGACCTGAGGTTGGAAAAAAAAGTAAAACTTGTTTTGCCTGCAGCATAAACAAGATATATTCTCCTTCAGCAAGTAGAACAGGCTTTTCAGAGACACAGCTCCAATCTGCCTCACTAAATCCTGACACACACACACACACACACACACACACACACACACACCTAGAGATGTACCTAAGACAGAGATGTGAGTCTGAGACTGAGACCATTACCTCTGGGGCTTGACATTACAACAGTGCTCCTCATGGGAGTCATAGAAGAGTTTTAAAAATTAACGATGGTATTTTATTGTAGAAGCAACACATGTTCATTCTGAAAATTTGCCACCTAGTGAAAAATTCTCTCATAATTTTGCTGCCCATGGATATTCACATATTTGGAAATTATATTGTATATTATATTACATGGATAAACAAAACTATGCCAAAAATCATTATATATAATGAAACATGTCAATAAAAAGCATGGTCTATAAATAAGCTTTTATTACATATGTACACAGTTACACATATGAATTCATGTGTACACATACCTTTTCTATATATATTTATATTTTAAACACTATAATCATGTGCATGTCATGTATAAATTTATCTAAATAGTTTGTACTTGAGTAATATTACATGTATATATGAAAACTATCATCTTACATTTTTTACTTAATAGTATATTAAAAGAGTAATTTCCTATGTTTGTTTCACCAAACATCTGTAGTGACCACACACTATTTCATAATTTTTCCTCAAGTCACCCACTATTATAGATCTCAAAAAAAGTTTCCAGATTTCTTGGTTTATTTTTTCATTTTCCTTCTGACATATTCACTGCAGGTAAGAACTTCTTCTGTTAGGCAAATAACAAGGTTCATTGTAAATGGGCCAATGTGAGATAAAGGATGTAATTTCAATCTTCCATACTTGCTGGATGTGTCTATGCACTAAACACAATCAGAAACAGAGCTCTTAAGTCTAAGATGCCTTTGCAACAACTCTTGGCTTTCATGGGCTACTATCCCAACCCATTAAAACTGCAGCACAAACTATCATTAGGGAAACTAGATGGAATTCTGCCCTCCAAAATCTCTTAGGTTGGGGAGATAGCCCAGTGAGTAAAGGCTTGGTTCTCATGCACATGGGCCCAGATCTGCCCCTGGCTTCCACGTCAATGCCAACAGTGTACCTCTATAACCCCAGTCATGGAGCAGGGGGTATTGGTAGATCCTGGGGCCTCAGTAGCTCTCCTTGGCTAAAATGGTGGACTCCAGGTTCAAGGAGAGACTCTGCCTCAGAAAACAAGGTAAAGAGTGATAGAGAAAATACCTGAAATAAATCAACCTCTGGCCTCTTCATTTACATATACAGGAGAATGTATGCACATACATGTGTACATGCGCACACACATACATGCACATACACACACACACATGCACACACACACACACTTTTTCTAGCTGACCATTGTAACCATAATGGCTATGGAGATCTTAGAAGACTCCCACCCTCAGAATGGCCTGGAAATGGCACTCAGTGGATAAATCACTGACTGTAGCTCCAGATGACCCGGCTTGATGGTTTGATTCTCAGCACCCATAGGATGATTGTGATGGATTGAAAATTCATGGTCCTCATAGACTCATACGTTTGAATTCTTGGCCCATGAGGAGTGGCACTATTATGAGGTGTGGCCTGGTTGGAGGAAGTCTGTCCCTGTCAGGGAGAGCCTATGCTCAGGTTCTGCCCAGTGTGACTCAGTATCCTCCTTGCTATCTTTGGATCAAGCTGTGAACTCTCACCTCCTTCTCCAGCACATGTCTGCCTGGATTCTACCATGCTTCCCATCATGATCACCAGGGACTAAACCTGTGAAACTGTAAGCCAGCCCCAATTAAATGTTTTCCTTTATAAGAGTTGCCGTGGTCATGGTGTCTCTTCACAGCAATAAAACCTTAACTAAGAAGCAAATTTCTGGTATACCTCCAGTTCCAGGGAATCATCCAACACCCTCATCTTGTGTTCAGGCCCTATATACATGTTGCTTACAGATATGCATGCAGGCAAAACACCCATACACATAAAATAAAAATGATTAAGTCTTAGTGTTTTTAAAGGCATTGCTTTGCTCTTGTTGTGACCACCATCTTTCCTTGAATGTATATTTCTACTCCTTGCCTTTTAATGTCATTTCCTGACCCCTTTCTCTGTCAAAGAATTCACAGAGCTGAACAGTTTGATTGGAAGGCTATAGGAAGAAGCCTTGTTCACCACAATGCACAAAGCATTCTGGTTCAACCCAAGGAGAATTGATGCCTTTCAGGAGACCATGTTAAATCCTCTTCTATCTCCCACCCACACTTAAGTCTCCTCTGAGACTCAGAACAATCTGAAAATTGGGGAGAACTGCATGTATGTATGTGTCTACTGTTAATCATAGGATGCCATTTTTATTTCAATTTTGCGGCATTAAAGTCCATCTTCTATGTAAACCTCCTTCCAGGCAGGTCCTCTGTTACTGATTATACCTTCATTTGAGACACTAAAGCTCTGAACAGATGACAGATGGAGCTCCTTGTGGCTCTGCACAGAGTGTGGAATGGAACCCAAGTCCCCTGAGCTCATTTCCAACCCCTCTAATTTAACCCCTCCCCTACAGCATAATCTACGTTCTTTTGTGGAAAGTTTGATGTATGAGGATAGCTAAGGCACTGACCTGAAGCCCCAAATCAATAAATGTATGAGGACTGGATGCTCACAAGTGGGAAACAATTTAATTTTCTAGCTATTAATTTTTTCTTTTCCAACACAGTTCAGGATATAGTATGTGAAGTCATTAAATCCCAGCTACTGTGTTCCAGACCTTCAAGACAGACATCCCACCAGACTGAATGAGGGTCCTTTCTCATTGAGTACCTCAAGCAACCTTCCCACCATTTATTTATTTAGAAAGACTGAGATAAGACTCTCCCTTACATTTGTTAGTTATTGTCTACAAGAAATATTATGTAGTGTTTCATCAAAAATCTATGTATTATAGATATTTCAGATATATTTGGTGATGAGAGTGTGATAAATCCTTTTTTACTTATCTACTCTTTGCTTTCTTTTTACCCCATTTTTATCACTGTCGGGCTATTTTGTTTTTATTAATGCTATTGTTTGTTTGTGCTTTTAATTTAAGAATTCTGACTGAATTTATGGGGAGAAATGGGTCCCACCTGATAAAAGCAGTTCAAAGATTGTGATGTCAGGAGCATTTTTTTTCCTGAGATTTTCCTCTGTTTGCTCTGAGATTCATCCATTCAGTCAATGTTCTGAGGTAAAATATGTGAAGCCCTTGTAGTCACTCTCTCTTGAGGTCATCCACCCACCTGGGTCACTTCACTCTCCAGTGTGTGTCTCCTGTCTGAACATGTCACCCTCTTCCAGGTAAAGCCGTGTGTGTGTGTGTGTGTGTGTGTGAGTGTGTGTGAGTGTGTGTGTGTGTGTGTGTGTGTGTGTGTGTGTGTGTGTGTGTGTGTGAGTGTGTGTGTGTGTGTGTATAGAGGCAGGAGGTCAACATCAACACTACTCTTCCTTAGCTTTTGAGACAGCCTCTCAATGAACCTGTAACTCACAGATTAGATAGATGGTCTAGCCAGCAAGCCCCATGCATACTCCTAGCTCTACCTGCCCAGTTCTGAGGTTACAGGTTCATGTTACATTACCTGGTTTTTTAATGCAGGTTCTTGGGCTTGAACTCAGGTTATCATGGTTGCATAGCAAACAGATTGACTAAGACATTATTCAGCCCTACAATATCACGCCCTGCTTCTGCTCACCTTTCCAACTCCACCACACTCCAGACCACACTAGAAAACAACAATCTATCATCTCCCGGCTCACTCCAGTGGCTTCTAGGTCAGCCACCCAATGCCCATCTCTGCTAACTTCTGATATAGAATGTCATCTTTCACAAACACAAGCAGGCTATGTCATTTTATTTCTGAAAGACGGACAATGGCTTCCTGTTGTACCTAGAATCCACACTCCTTGACCAATACCCTGTCCACTCTGGATGAAAGCAACTTCCTGTCTATCTTCATCTTGCTCCTTGGCTTCTCCTCAGCTTTCCTTGCTTGTACACCTTTGCACAAGCTGCCTGCTCTACACAACCCTCTCTACCTCTGCCCTTCACAGTTATCATCTCCCTGTGTTCCATCAACCCAGCTTCCATATCCCCCCTGATAAAACAGTGCTATCCTGGAAGCTTTATTTAAAATCTGATCTTCTATTGTATCCTCCTTTCCTTCAAGCTGCACCAACGGCTCCATGAAAGAAGGGATGGTTTCTCTTTTGCTCATCTCTCTGTGACATTCTGGGACAACAAGTGCAAGTGAAACTATAAAACTGTATCAAAAGAAAGACTGAGTGTATTGCAAGACAAGGAACAATATAATCTTATTTTAAGAATCGTATAAATAGAAGACACTTTTCTGAATGATAAAGATAAGTCTTACAAAAGAGAAAAATTATAAAAGCTCCTTGGGGCTTTGGCACATTGTGTGAGGCTCTGAAGTATTCTAGGGAGTAACTATATTGTGCAGAGTCAAAGTCAATAACATAAGTCGAGTAAGACCATTGGAAGGGTTATTTGTACCCATAGACTACCCTCTCTCTGCCTTCCTTTCTGCCTGATGTTCCACCATTAGCTTCATGGCTTTGGATGAAACACACATACATGTCCACGGCCCACCAAATACAGAGGCCACATCTACTACTTCCTAGTAACCTACTGCCGTGATTTGAAAGTGAAGTGTCCTCATAGGCTGGTGGGCCTTAGCTGGAGGAAATGGGTCACTGTGGGCAGTGGGACTTGAATCTTGCAGCACAGATCTCCTTCCTGTTCTATCTCTGTAACCTAATCTGTCCATATGTGAGTGAGCCTCAGGACCCTGCCCCACACCTTCCTGACTTTGGTGAGTTATCCCTTCAAACAATGAGTCAAACCAAACTATTCCTTTACATTGCTTCTTGCCAGGCATTTGGCCACAGGGACAGAAAAGGAGCCATTGACCCAGCTCTTAAGACATTACTATTTCTTCAGCTTCTCATCTCTTAACACCTGACAACGCACTTCCTGTGGTCCATGGACACTGAATTCTCCATATCTGTATTGACTTCAGTTCCAGTTCCAAGTCTCAGCCTCCTTGCTTTTGGCCTCTGTGGCTGGCCTCTACCTTCTTGTGAAAACTCATCGCTCCCAGTAGCTTCCGTGGCATTGAACATGTGGTTCTATTTGCACTATGACAGACAACTCCCTTCCATGTGCTAAATCTGTGTCCTTGACACTTTCCAAGTGTGTGCTTTACACTGTCCATCCTGTGTGACACCTGTGCTGACTATAATTACAGTCTGAAGGCTTCTACCATGTATTTGGAAGCTAATATGAACTCCAAACATTTAAATCAAAACTGGTTTCATCTTCTCTCCAGAATCGGGTTTTTGAACCAATGTTTTCATTCCCATCACTAGGTCAATCCACTTACATTAAAACAAAAACAAAAACAAAAAGCACCTTAAAAGCTATTTTGGATTTTTTCCCCTCTTCTTCCAATATTCAGATCAGAGGTATTCCATTTTGATGTTATTGTATTTTTCCTCTTATTTTATTTCTATGACTAACACCACCAAGGGATTCATTCCTTCATGAACTCACATTTTTTACCCACCCCAATGATCTAGCCAAATTACTTTACAATAGCACTTTCCTTAGGTCACCACAGTGCTCAGTCCCCATTCTTTAAACTCTTCTTGGGCAGCTAATAAAATCTGAACTTGCTTCAGAAGGGTACCATCCTAAAGCTTGAGTTCTTATCCTTCAACTAATGTCTTTGCTCTCGAAGTCAAATTTCAGCTTCCACTGAGCACTTCTACAATGTGACCCTGCTCCTTCCTTCGTGTGTCTCCCTATACTCGACAATGTTGACACACTAAAACGGAAAGGATCTTGTCTATTACATCAAGAGTGCAGAGAGCTGTACTGTCCAGTATGGGAGCACCTGTCCCCCAGTCACACGGGGCTTGGCTGGAGCAGTCTGTATCCAAGGGATCATTCTGAGGAAGGGTAGCCTTGGAGCCAAGAGGAGCAGTTGTCAGTGAGCCAAGGAACAACCAGCTGAAGCCACAGAGCCAAGGAACATTCTGTCCAGGCTGCACGGATGTTAAGATTCCCAGAAAGAGAAAGGAACACTGGATGGAAAATGAAGCAAGATGCACCAGGCTCATACAAGGCATTCAGCTTTTTGGTTGTTCTAAAAAATGAAATAACTGTGAAAGCAGAGAGCAAGATCTGCAGCTGCTCGGGGCTATTCATACCATAAGAGATCCCACCAGGCCCTCTTTATTGTTGCAGTTTTGGCAAATTATTTTCTTATCACACACAACCTCCTCACTTCTGTTCCCTGGTACGCACTTGGGCTCGTAAAGCTGTGGGTCAGCCACAGTTGAGTGTCCAACACACAGAACAGGCAGCCACTGGGAGTGCCAGAAGCCCGCCCCTACAGAAAGCAACTGGAGTCCGCAAAAAGCTGGCCTGTCCTTGGCTGTTAACTGACTGGGGTTTGGAACTCGGGCTTGGATCACCTGTCTCCTCTCCAGATCCTCACCTTGTGGGAGACCTCCTAGTGAGTTAGGGCTATTCCTGGGTGCTGAGCCTCTGGTGGCCCCAAGGGTAAGGGGCAGGTGCACAAGCAGACCCTTCTCTGCCAGGCACGGGCCCCTCTGTGGACAGAGGGGCTGGGTGCCCACCACACATGTGTGCTGGACAAATGCTCTGGCATCTCCTGCGTGGGCAGAGAGCATGCCGCTCCCATTATCTCGGCCCATTAGGGAAGCAATTGGAAAAAAAACATTTAGCAATTTGGACAGAAGCAAGACTGCCGAATGGCTCGTTTTGCCATGACAGCCTGCCACGTACAGATGAAAGGGAAGGCGTATAACAAATTTTCATTACCCCCCAAATAAAAAAGCAACAGCAGGCAAAGCAAGGGCTTTGAGGCTGGGAGGTGGGGCCAGAAATCCACCCAAAAGACCACAAAGGAGCCTCGGCAAAACAAATCAATCAATCTCCTCGTCACTTGTACTTGCCTAGCTCCGTGCATGCAAATGACAATCAGGCCTGTCAGACTGTCAGGCTTTGGCCTTCAGTGCTTGCCTCCCTCTCCTCTTGAGGTGCATCAAAACGCAGCCCTCAGCAGCTTTTGGTGAAGTGAAACAGGGTGGGGGTATCCCCCACTCCACTAGCAGCAAGAAGGGTCTTTGCAGTTTGCTTGGTTTCCAGCTTTACTGAAAACCCACAAAAATGAAACCTCAGATATAGAGGGTGAAGGGCCCCTGTGGGACTCCAAGATGCCCCTGGGGCTTCTTCAATGTTCCTAATACCCCCACTCCTTCCCCAGTTCATATTCTGTGAAGAAAGCCCAGGACACCCACAAGGCACAGACCCCAAATGAAGCCCTGCCTCTGAATCTCCCACACAGGCCCTACAACCCACTCCTGCTCTAATGAGCCTGGCCACACGCAGAGCTGCATAATACATTGCGCCTTTGACCTTATTAGAAGACAACTGCACAGATCTGCCTTTTCCTGGCCTGGGTGTCTGTCCGCAGGTATCCCCAGCACGGTTACCATTGCATACAGAAGCAGACTGCGAAAGGGGGCTGCAGCCGGATACAGAATAGAATGGCTTTTGCTTCATGATTTCTCTAAACCCCCATCTCTTATGAGCCACTGCTTCCATAGCAGCTATTAAACACGAGGGTTTCTGTGGCTCCCACAACTGGAATAAAGGGGATTTGTAAGGTCTCAGTGTTGTTCCCCTCTGGGGTCTTCTGGTCATAGGCTCAAGAACGTCAAAGCAAGGACTGATGTTACCATAGCCTATCTGTGTGAGTGCCTGAAGAACTAGATAACATCTATGCAGAAATGCACAAAGGTTCCATCTTCCTAGTGAGGCGTTTGTGAACTGTCAAGAATAGGTGCCCTTTGTGGTGTCCGTATACAGATGAACATTGAAAACCAAGAAGAGTTGAAAGAAGTACTCCTTGCCGGCTGGGTGACTGGAAAAGTACGCTGTAAAGATAGGGGGAGAGATTTGCTTAACTCCTTGTAGCTCAAGCAACTGAGACCTCCAAACGGAAGGACAGCGCAGGGAGGAGGAACACAGTTTAACCAGAGTCAAAGCACGGAGATAGAAATCCAGTTCCAACCAGTTGCAACCAGTTCCATTTGGTTCCATGTTAAACATCTGCCATATATCCAACACTGCCTCAGATGCTAGGGGAAACTGTTGTGTGAAGACATGCAACTATCCTCCAAGAACACAAGCCTCCAGGAGCACAGTCAGGGCTATCCTGTGGTGAAACACATGCAGAGCAGTTGGGAGCCTCACAGAGGAGAGTGCCAAGAGCTAGGGCAAGTGAAAATTATTTGGGAAGCTTGTTTGAATGAGACTCCTTCCAGAACCGTGTCTCTTTCTACTTCATGATCTCCTTTCATGGGCCCTAGTTTTCTTAGTTATCCAAAATACAGAGACATCAGCATGGAAGAAGGAAAGAAAGGAGGTAGGATGGAAGTGAAAATTTGCATCTCAACTTACACTACATCTTCCTCTCAGGAACTGAACCACTGTCTGACATCCCTGAGGTTTACAATCTCCATGGACAGGCAAGACAGCTTCAGGAAGTTAGTAAATTAGAGAGCGCAAATTTTAGTGCTTTACAGGATGTGAATTAACTGATAGAAAGCTCCGATGCTAAAATGTCCTGGCTTCATTCATAGGCAGCATCTTTATAGAGCAGAGTCTGGTATTGATGACTTACAAATCACCCAAGGAGCATACTCTAACATCTTCCGAGCAATCTTCAGGCCTTGGATTTCACACAGCTTTGTCTCTCTGACACTACTCTTCCTGTCTGGGGTATACTAAGGAGATTCAAGCTCATCTTGCAGAACAGACGTCTTGAGGAAGAGGATGCTAGGATTCCCTTCGGCTTAAACTGCACACTGAAGATCAAGTGAATCAGTATTGGCAATGTGACAGAGTCTAGAACCACCTAGAAGACAGACCAATGGGCATGTCTGGAAGTGAGCTTCTGGATTCAGTTACGTGAGGTGGGAAGAGCCACCTTAGCTGTGGGTGGCACCATCATATCTTCTGGGGTCCTAGACTGAAGAAAAGAAGAGTGTCAGCTGAGTACAAACATTGGTCCTGGTCTGTATCCTGACTGTGGACTCTATGTGGCCAACCCCTGCTCTGCTCTGCTACTGTGGCTCCCCACCATGACAGATTTTGTCGTTGTGAACCATAAGCCCAGACGAAGCCTGCTCTCTTTAACTTGCTCCTTAAAAAATTACTAAGACGGGCAGTCCTTAACGTCTTAGAGATGCCTGCGAGTAGCCGTAAGAGTGGACTGTCACCGCCATGCCCCTTTCACCGCTGGAACCGAGTGGGCGTTTCTATCCTCAGGCCCAAGATAGCCACATAAACTATCCATTGTCACACAATTGATAAGTGCCATAATCCAAACCCTGGGTTTTGAAAATAATTTCAAGCAGGTAGTTATAAGGATAAAAGAAAAATAGATGTACAATACTTTGAATATTAGACGGTCAAAAAACACCAGAATAACTATTTTCTTCTGAACCTTAAGTTTATATTTACCCAGATGATTTCAAATATATTCACGTGAAAACTTGCCCTTGAATTTGACAGCTGTTTTATTCATCCTGGCCTAGCCTAGAACTAAGAATGCCGTGGTGAATCCCTGGAGAAATAAATGTACTTATCATTGAATGCTTCGAAGAGGTGGGCTATTGAGTCTTCAAAAGCATGGAGAAAGCTCCTTGTGAGGGGCCTAAGAGCATGTTATAAAGTGAATGAAGTGAATGTTACAAAGTGAATCTGTTGGTACCAGGACCTCCAAGACCTGCACATAGGCCACAGCGCAACCTATACACCTGTTGTCAAGGCAAGAGCCACCATATTCCCAGAATTCACTGGGCTCACCTTTACCTGTGACCACATCACCATCCATATATATGAGGAGCACACCACCACCCCCTCCTCTTCTCTTTCCACAGTCACCTTTGCCCTTTCCCTTCTCAATAAACCTCACGTGGAACTTTTGGCCTGGTGTGGTCTTTCTGGAGCCGCCGCTGCTGCCCCTGCCACCCGCCGATCCCGACAGAATCTATCCTCTACATATTGTAGATTCTAATAACCTTGCATTCTGGAAAAAGATAGACAATGATGTCTTAGTTACATTCTCATTGCAATAACAAAGAACTTTGATAGATGAACTTAAGGGAGAGTCTAGTTTTGCCCATAGTTCTGAAAGGGTAGAGAACTTGTGGAAGAGAATCCACAGCTGTAGACAAGGAAGGCATGGTGGCTAGATGGTCACATTGCATCCTCACTAAAGAGACAGAGTGTGAACAGGAAGTGGGGTTGGGCTATCCCCACCCTCAGTGACCCGCTTCCTCCAGTGAGATTCCACTTCCCAAAGTCAGGTACAGAATGTGTGACTTTAATCTTAGCACAGGGGAGGCAGAAGCAGAAGGATCCTTATGAATCAAAGATCAGCATGATCTACATAGTGAGTTCAAGGCCATCGAGGACTGCACAGTAAGACCCTGTTCCAGCACTTAAAACATATTAAGGCTTCCTTACGCATCCCGACTTCCTTTCATCCTCCTCTAGAAGATTAGAGTTCAATTCTCTGTACATACGTCAGATGGCATCCTCTTCTGGCCTCTGTGGGCACCTGTACACACACACACACAAACACACACACACACACACACACACACACACACACACACACATACACTAAGCAATATTTTTAAAAGCAGGGCATGGTTGTGAATGCCATTAATCTTAGCATTCAGGAGGCAGAGGCAGGTGGATCTCTGTGGGTTCAAAGCCAGCCTGGTCTACAGAGTGAGTTCCAAGACAACCAGTGCTACACAGGGAAACCCTGTCTCAAAAGACAAACAAACAAAAATGGAAAAAAATAAAACTAACAAATATGTGACAGGATTTTCTCTGTCCAATCACATTAAAATATTAGTGCAGCAGGAGGCTGGACAGAGAAAAGGGAGGCGGAGTAGGAGTTACAGAGACAGGGAGCGACAGAACGGAGAGCAGAAGCCAAGACGGAGGCCGACAGACAGGAAGAAGAACGAACCTGGACCACCGTGGCTTTAAATAGCCACAGGTAGTTATGATATCATGAAGGTTAGAATAATTGGGGTAACTTGTCTAATCTAGGCAGGCAGCTTTTATCATTATCAATTGGTTCTGAAATGATTGTATTGGCATTTTGTGAATTGAGAACTTACGGATACATAAATCTGATTGGTTAATTATAAGCTTCAAGAGTTTTGATTTACTTGGCTACTGGAATGTGGGACCGCTGATTACAGGGGTTTGTGGCTAAGAAGGAGTTAGTGGAGTCAGAGACAAGGGAACCTGAGCTGGGGACACAGGGGGACCGCACTGGGGCAGAGAGTTGTAGTGACCAACAGTCATTGCCTGGGGCTTGCGTGGCAGTGAAGGAAACTCAGGGGCTCCTCCAGCCCCGCCGGAGAGTTGGCGGGCAGAGAGTAGCCCTGTGACCATGCTGGGGGCAGAGAGTTGTCGGCAGTAGCACAGGAAGCATGTTCATCCTTTTTAAAAAATATTTCCCACAACACAAATAAATGTTTTTAAAGCATTTTTTAAAAATAAGGCTACTAAGGTGACACAGAGGAGAAAGAACAGGTCTTTCCAAAGTGTAACCTGCACACACAAAATGAAATTCATTATTTTATATAAGATATGAAAATAAGCTAAAGATCCAAGTGAAAGGCCTGAAACTATAAAAATTCTGGGGTGCACTGGGAGAAAGCTTCTCCTCCCCACGACATCTTAGACATGATACCAAAATCACAGACAAAAACAAAAACAAAACAAAACAAAAAACAAATGAACAAAAAAACCAGCAAAATCAGACAGACTATTCCAAATGCCAAACCCTTCACCTAACAAAGGAATGGATAACAGCACGGAAAGGCAATCTGTGTTATCAAAGCAAACATCTGGAAGCCATACATCCCATGAAAACACAGAATCTAGACAGAATCCCTGTAACTCTCCAGCAATTAAACAAGTGACCCAACTTAAAAGGGGGCAAGAAACTCAAACAGACATTTCTCCAGTAGCACAGGCCTGTCTGTCACTCCAGGTATAAGTGAGGCTGAGGCAGGAAGATCCAAAGTTCAAGGCCACTGCTAGGGGCGGTAGTTCAGAAATTTGACCAGAATGAAATTTAAAGGCAAGACTGGATCCTCTGGGAGTGTCCTGCCCAGTTTTCTGAGGAACCGCCAGACTGCTTTCCAGAGTGGTTGCATCAGCTTGCAATCCCACCAGCAGTGGAGGAGTGTTCCTCTTTCTCCACATCCTCGCCAACAACTGCTGTCTCCTTGTGTTTTTGATTTTAGCCACTCTGACTGGTGTGAGGTGGAATCTCAGGATTGTTTTGATTTGCATTTCCCTAATAAATAAGGATGTTGAACATTTCTTTAGGTGCTTCTCAGCCTTTCGATATTCTTCAGGTGAAAATTCTTTGTTTAGCTCTGTACCCAATTTTTTAATCAGGTTATTTTGCTCTCTGGAGTCTAACTTCTTGAGTTCTTTGTATATATTGGATATTAGCCCTCTGTCAGATGTAGGGTTGGTAAAGATCTTCTCCCAGTTTATTGGCTGCCGCTTTGTCCTTTTGACAGTGTCCTTTGCCTTACAGAAACTTTGCAATTTTATGAGGTCCCATTTGTCAATTCTTGACCTTAGAACATAAGCTATTGGTGTTCTGTTCAGGAAATTTTCCCCTGTGCCCATATACCACTCCTGGGCATATACCCAGAGGCTTTACCTGCATGCAATAAGGACACATGCTCCACTATGTTCATAGCAGCCTTATTTATAATAGCCAGAAGCTGGAAAAAACCCAGATGTCCCTCAATAGAGGAATGGATTCAGAAGATGTGGTATATTTACACAATGGAATACTAAGCAATTAAAAACAATGAATTCACGAAATTCTAAGGCAAATGGTCAGAACTTGAAAATATCATCCTTAGTGAGGTAACCCAATCACAAA
The DNA here is from genome assembly GCA_036184795.1 of Tokudaia tokunoshimensis. Lineage (NCBI taxonomy): Eukaryota > Metazoa > Chordata > Mammalia > Rodentia > Muridae > Tokudaia > Tokudaia tokunoshimensis. Next base: position 4,653,072 of record BTHU01000017.1, read on the forward strand.
AGAACACACATGGTATGCAGTCACTGATAAGGGGATATTAACCCAGAAACTCAGAATACCCAAGACACAAATCACATATCAATTGATTTCTAAGAAGATGGAAGGAGAGACCCCTGGTCCTGGAAAGACTGGATGTAGGGGAATGCCAGGACAGAGAAACGAGAGGGGGTTGAATAGGGAACAGGGGGAGGGAAGAGGGCTTATGGGACTTTTGGGGAGGGAGGAACCGGGAAAGGGAAAATCATTCGGAATGTAAATAAAAAAATATATATATAATAAAAAATAAAAAAAAATAAAGGCAAGACTGGACAACATCAGTCCAAGGCCAGCCTGGGCAAACTTAATACTCTGTCTCAAACGAAAGTTCAAGAAGGACTAGGAATCTTGCTCAGTGGTAGTGCTGTATTTGCCAAGTATGTGAGAGGTCCTCGGTTCAACCCTCAATACTGAAAACAAAATAAAATAACATCAAAAAGAAACAAAATCCCAGATACGCAAAAGACAGCAAATGTCATCCAGGGCCCAGAATTCTGTGCACTACCACAGCCATTACTGGAAAACAGTACTGAGGGTCGTCAGAGACTAAAGAGTATTCAAAGTGATCCAGCATCATTCTCAGAGACATCCGCAGACCTCAGTCCATTGCAGGGTGTTCAGCTTACAGAAACCACGTAAATGTCCACTGACCGATCAACAGAAAAAAGTGGTGTACACATACCATGGAGAGCTCCTGCCGTGTGCTACAACACAGATAGACTTGAAGAAGATGGAAAATAAATCAGACAAATAACTACTATTTAACATTTTAACCAATCTGAAAGCAACCTAACTCCTAGAGGCAGGTAATGGAACTTGGAGGGGGCAGAGTCTAGGGATTGGAGGATTGGAAATCTGAATGGTTAAATCGAAGCACACAAAGCCCCAACTCTGACATTAAAGACCCCCGGGTATTTACTGGAGTGGCCTCAGTTGAGTACACTGCCCTGGATACTAAGTATTTTGCTGAGAGGGTAGAATTATAAATGTTCTTATCACCACGACTAATAGTCGTAATAATGATTTCAAAAGGTAGCTTTTGGGCATGATGGATAAATTCATGACAGAAAGAAACTGCATTGGTGGTGGTGGGGTGTGTGTGTGTGTGGGGGGGGTATCCAGGTAGATTCTCATCTGCAAATGCTGTGTGTTGTAAGCATTGGATGCTGTTTGTATGCCAGTCACAGCTCAACGGGTGCTCTGTGCGAGTCATATCTTCAAAACTATATTTTATTTTATTTTCAAAAGAAATATCTTCCCGCCTAAAATATTTGCCTGAACTGTGACTCACTGTCCTGTGACCAGTTCAGCCTCCAAGTGCAGTCTAGTGTGAAAGGAGGCACATAAGGAGTTATCACTTGGGACAAAAAAAATTTAATATGTTAAGTAACAGAACTGCTTTGAAATATGTTAAGTGAAAAGAACTGCTTTGAATTTTCCAGAAACCACACCACCTTTCCTTTTGCCATGGCTAAGAGACCTCCATCTTGAAAGGTCTTCTTGTAGACAGAGCTGAAGCCTTCAGTGTCAAAGTAAGCATGGTGGTTCGTGAAGCTACTGTTGGGGGGTGGCATGGACTCAACATTGACATATTTCTACTGCAGTACCAAGCACTGCTTCCCTGTGACTTTGCTCAGGACAGGCTGTGCTGAGAAAGTCATTCTATCCGACTTACACTGGGGAGCAGACCAAGAAACTCTTCCAAAAGACTTTAGGATAGAAAACAGTTCTTTCTTTTGTAAGATTTCGCCTGGATTATGATTCACAAACCAGTGCTTTTTCAAAGTGCAGACTATATTATTTTTGGAAAACATCAACTTGGAGCATCGGTGAAATATTTGGGTTCCATTGACTCTGAATCTGTAGGGTGGGGTTCCAGACTCTTCCTCCTGACCAACTCCCGGGATACCCGGATGCACGCTAAAGTTTGAAAGTTGCCATTCCAAACAAAACAAGCCATTCCTATATCTACAATGCCCCCTTAAACAAGGACTCTAGCCAGCTAAAATAATAAAATAAAATTTGTACTTATCCCAGGACACCAAATTGCTCCCCAGGGAAGGCAGTTGGCAGATATTCCTGCTGATGGGTGGCGGCTGTGGCTACAGCAGCTATTTCCAGGCAATGGACAGTTCTTCCAGCCCAAATAAAACTTAAGCTTAAAATAACAACAATGGCTTTGTGCAACAGCAACAAACCTTCCAATTTAGCATTGCCCAAATCCATATGGACTGCACCAAATCATCAGACCAGTAGTGCTGTCCACAAGCAGGAGGGACTTTGATTTAACCTCGGACTCCGAGTCCAGGATGGACAAAAAGCTGTCCAGAGGCAGGCTTCCCACTTTGTCCTTTACAGATACTCTAAGCAAGGACACTACACTGCTACCCACACCTGATTGTGCATTTGGGCTCTTGTTTGGTTTTTATGTTATTTTTAAAAATGTGTGTGTGTGTGTGTGTGTGTGTGTGTGTGTGTGTGTGTGTGTGTGTGAAAACACTCAAGGAAGCCAGAAGAGGGCATCAGAGCCCCCTGGAGCTGGACTTAAAGGCACTTGTGATATACCAGATGCGGATGATGGAAACCAGGTCCTCTGAAGAGCAGCACATATTCCCAAGCACTACCTACCTCTCCAGCCTATGGTAGTTTGTTTTAAAATTGTTCTCTGAAAACGTCACACGTTTATACAGCTCAGTTTGATCATATCCACCACTCAGTTCCTTATGGACTTTTTTTTTTTGATGATTCTTCTTCAAATGATTTTCCAAATTCAGACCTGATGAGCATAAACACATCTCAGGAAACACAATTGTGGGCAGGGAGATGGCTCAGGTGGTGAAGCATGCATCTTGCAAGCAGGAGCACCAGAGTTTGATCCTCTATTTAAAAAAACCTGGAAGGGCAGCAGTTACTTGCATTCTCAGTGCAGGGGAAGTGGAGTCAGGCGACTCCATGAGATTTGCTGACCAGTTAATCTTGCACATTGGTCTGTTCTCAGTTCAGTAAGAGAGCTAGTCTCAAAACATAAGATAGGGGTAACTGAAGAAGACAATCAGTCTTGATCTCTGGCCTACACACACACACACACACACACACACACACACACAATCACACAATCACTCACACTCACACATTCATACACTCACACACACACAATCGCACAATCACTCACACACATTCATACACACACACACATTCTCACACACACACACACACAGGGTCACACATTGTTGGCATCAGGAACCAGCTTTTTGGTTGCAAATCACCTTCAAACCAAGCGATTATGGTGATGTCACCCATAGGCGACAGGGAGACCTGTGCATCTGTTGCCATGGCAATTGCCATAAGTTCCCAGTGTCCATCTGGTTTACCTCCCACGTTTACCTGTGAGCAGTTACATCACAGCCTAAATAAAAGGCATACCTCTTGAGTTTTACTCTCTCTTCTCTCTTTTCTCCCTTCGTCTCTGTCACCCCCGTTTGCCCCCTCACAATAAACCTCTCTCATGTGGAACTGCATAGGCCTGTCTAGATGCGAACCTCGATTCCAACACAACCCACATACACACTGACACACACACATGCATGCACGCACACTCGCATACACACACACACACATAAACAAACGAACACATACAAAACCATAGCCCTTTGAGCCTAATAGGAGCTGGCTACAGCAACTGAGAAAAGCATTCTTTCATTTTCCTAAATTTCCTTAGGGCTGGGGAAGAACATAACAAACAAACTCGGAAATAAACATAGAGTGCATCTCAACATTGATCGCTTTGCTGAGGGCAAAGCACGATGATGAAATATTTCCTGTGAATTCTGCTTAGGTAAGGGGCTGCCATCAAAGACGTGGGAAGCACTCTTCCCTCAGCTCACCCCTCTGCTTTCTGTCTGACCCACAAAGGGTCAGAAGCATAGGAAGAAAACCTACTGGGGCATTTCTTCTTTACAACCCAATGCAAAGCTGCCTGCTGTGTAAATAGATGGAACTAAGAGAGTAGCTGACACCATTCTCAATGCAGATGTTAACCCTAAGTTATCACAGCACCGCGCTAGAATTCTCAGAGGCTAAGGAAGGCCCACAAAGCCCTCAGCAGAACTAGAACAGCCTTGCCTGGGAGCTCCAACTCAGCACACTCCAGCTCAACTGGAAGGGCTCTGGTGTCAGCAGGACAGAGAGGCTCCAGGTGGAAGAGATGATGGCTTGGGTCGGGGGGGGGGGGTTCTTTTAACCAAGAAAAATTGGTCAGATATGTCTGTGATTCCTCTAATTGCCCCTCGGTTCCTCCTTGTCTCCTGTCATTAGCCAAAGATTCCCTCTTAGAGGTAATTGCTACACTCTGTCCCTTGTTCATGTGGCTTACACAGTTTGATATTTAAGACTCTCCCATTTTTCATATAAACGGAAGTCCTAGGAGTCTGCCCTCCCAGCCTTGACACATCAGCCACTCCCTTTGCAGTAATAAATGGTCTCAATCACCTGGAAAAGACCAAACTGCAACCTGTTGTTTTTCTGAGTTTTGTGATTGCATTGCCCTCTTTCTGGTTGGAAAAAAAAATATCCTGCAAAATATTAAGGGAGTGGGTTAAAATAGTGAGTTACATCCTCCTGGGTGAGAACGTGGTAGCACCGCTTGAAGAAGAGATTGGGGTAGGGGAATGCATTCCTCCCCCTGTTCCCTCCTCCAAGGTACGTTTTACTCGGTTCTCTGCCACCAGCATGCTGAACCCCTGCACTGGGCAGAAAGGGGTTCAGATAGAGTCTATTGAAGCATTATGCGAATTGCTCCCCTACTGGCTGGAAAGTGTTAATGTTTATCTCCCCAAGAGCCTACCTTCCAATCTGGAAGGTACCTCACCCTGGGAAAACTGGGCTCCACAAACCCAAACTTTGATAGGAGATGTCAGCAAGACTGAAGAGTAGAAAAGGAGGGTAATTATTTTTTTAATTATGCATGACCGCTTCCCTCTGGTGGGTATTAAGGCAGTCATTTCTAGTTGGGCTAGGAGATTTTTAAAAAGAAAAAGAAGAGAAAAAGATGGAGGATGAAAGAGACAAAGATCGGAAAAGAAACAAAGAACAAGTGAAATGTATAGATTTTTTTTTGTCCTGACCGTGTTTGAAATTTCCAAGTTGCAAAAACTGAATCTGCTGTGTCCCAGAGCCCCCCAGGTAGTGAAGGCAGTCACCACCAGCTCCCAGAGGAAGGTGGCGCTTGCCTTTCATCAGCTACAGCAAACTCAGTCTTAGAATATGTTGGTTGCTGGGATCAGAATTCTCTCACTGGAATGATATCTTAAGGGTCTGTATCTCCATCTTGGGCAAAGAACAATAAAAGATCAAAAGATCGTGGGCTTTTTGTTTGTTTGTTTGTTTGTGTTTTGTTTTTAAAAAACTTTCTGTATTGAACTAAACCTTACTTTTTAAATTCCTAAAATTGCTGCTGAGGCTTATGTAAGAGAGTTTAAAACTGGAAACCCTTTGAGGACCGCAGTTTTGAAAGGCAGCAACAGTAGCCATTCTAAGAGGGTAACTGCATGTTTATCGATGTATTTGCTCGATGGCAGATATTACATGATACAAATGACAAAACAGTAATACTCAATAATAAAACATTAAGCATCTATTTATTTAATTTCCACATCTTCTGCATATTTAAATTATCATATCTGTTGTAGGAAACTTAGAAGGCACAGATATATAACCCAAAAAAATTCTCGGGTGAAAATTTTCATATACTTCTCCCTATCAGACATAACATTTGTACATATATGTTGTATGTGAATGTATACATCAGTTAAATTACTGCAACGAATCATTTTCTACAAACTCTATTATAGTATTTTTACATTTAATAGTCATTGTGTGTGGGTGTGTGCACGGACACCTTGTGTGCATGTTCCATAGTGCATGCGCGGGAACAGAGGACAACTTGTGAGCTGTTTCTCTCCACCCATGTTCTCCATGGGAGAAACATCTTTACCTACCCAGTCATCTCACCAGCCTATGCCATGGCTTTTTTTTGTTTTCATTCTTTGTTTGCTTGTTTGTGTGTTTGTTATTTAAGGACATACTTGCCAGTTTATTTCCATTTTGTTAACTATTATATAAGAGCTCCAAATTTATTTTTAATCATTACATGCCTTGCATTATGCAGGAAATAAAATTACTTAACCAGTGTGTACCAATGTGTTCAAAATGTCGCTAAGGACACTCAGAACCAAGTATTGATGTCCATTCATAATTCTATGATGTGGAATTATGCAATCTAAGGATCTGGACTTTTAAAGATCCCTGTTTTATGCTGCTATCTCCACCCTGATATCACTGCCTCTTTCTGCAGCAGTCTGCATACAAATATATCCAAAGTAGAGACAAATAGCAGATCCTATCCAAAAGCAGTAATATAATTTTCCCGACCCTAACATGAATTTATGGAAGATAAATAATAATAAATCTATTGTAATGGTGGCAAAGATTTATTGTTAGTTATATTGCAATGTAAATGAAGATGCACTTAACATACTCCTTTATTCAAACTTTTTGAAATGTATTTTTATTTTTAATTGACACACAGTAACCATATATACTCATGAGGTGCAGTGTGACACATAGCATGTAATGCTCAGATTAGAAGAGTTGGCATTTCTGTACCTGGGACATATTGCTCTGGGTAAGACTATTTCACACTCTGCTCACAAGCTAGTCTGAAGAAGTTGTTGTTGACCAACATGGTTCTGCCGTGCAAAAGAACATTGGAAGAGAGAAAGACAGAGAAAGAGAGAGAGAGAGAGAAAGAGAGAGAGAGAGAGAGAGAGAGAGAGAGAGAGAGAAACAGACAGAGACAGAGAGAGAGAGACAGAGAGACACAGAGACAGAGACAGACACAGAGAGAAAAGACAGAATGCTTAGCAGTTAAGAGCTTGTACTGCTCTTGTATAGGACCTGAGTTTGAGCCCTAGCACCCAGGTAAGGGGCCTGTAGTTCTAGCTTCAGGTAGCTTCATCACCCTCTTCTGGTTTCTGTAGACACTGTTCTCACTTTCACAGAAACACGTGTGCTCACATAATTAAGATTTAATTAATCAATCATACAGCTTGCTCCTCCCCCAGCCACACTCCTGTAGCTATGAACCATCCCCCTTATCTCTCGCTCCTTCTCGCCCTTCTCAGGATAGGGTAACTACTATTTAGCATGTTGGATAAGGTAACTACTATTTAGCATGTTTTTCTGACCACCATTTTTGTTCCCACACATGAATGGAAAAGCATGTTATTTGTCTTACACACCTGAACAGTTTTTTTCTCTGCATGTGAATCTGTGCCTGGCTCCAAGCATGACTATAATCAATGTATATATGCATAAGCAAGATAGAGGGCAGCAGAGCTCAGCACTGCACTCGTTCATTTCCTACTCCTGTCTTTCAGTGTTCGTCGACGATCTATGGCTCTGCCATACTGTACTAGGTGCAACGAAGGGGAAACCTAGTCCCAATGATGGTAGAGAAGCAGACAGATCTTAAGTTCAAGGTTATCCTTTCTTATGTGGAGAGTTCAACACCGGCCTAAAGAACAACAATGAAAAAGAATTTAGAAGCATCTAATAGTTGCCCAAACGGAACTGCTTTCTAAAAACAAGGAAAGCCATTGTTAAGGAACACTTTACCCATGAACTGAAGGCCTCTTCTACTCACAGCACACAGATGCTCGGGTGTGGTTTCTGCCCCTGGGCTCAGTCACAAAAGACTTGACAGCAAGCAAATATAAACATTTAAGAGGCGACCAGTGGTGCTTAATTTTTATTATCAACTTGATTGGACGAGAAAGGTCCAAGGGTTTAGAGGGTGTGTGTGATGGCATTTCCAGAGAGAAGTGCATCCTGGGACTCTGATAATTAGTCAATCCCCTGTAGACTCCAAATATCCAGGCATTATGGCTATGTGGTTAAAGGTAAAAAGTGGGTCCCCTTTGGAGGAAGCTGATAACTGAGGGCACATCCTTAGGAGATATATTTTGACCTGGCCCTTCCTGCATTCCCCTTCTGCTTCCAACCTACCAGGAAGTGAAGTGACTACATATTCATGCTTCTGTCATGTTCTGACTAAGTCATTGGTGTCAAGTGAATAGAGACCAAATTCTCTGAAACTCTGAACCAAAAATACAGCCTTCCTCCCGGTTGTTTCTATTGGATATTTGGTCACAGATAAGCAAAAGAAGCTAGTAGTACAGAAAGTGTGTGCCACTAAGCAAGTTCAAGGATTGGCTTTACTCTGAGCTGTGTGGTCCTTCAGGTAGGAGCAGACCTGAGGCCGGGTCTCCTAAGTAGAAGACAGGAACTTAAGTAAGGGAAAGAAAACACACAGGTACGAGATCAGGCACGTTGTTTTCTTAGTCCCAAGTTGAGAGAGTAAAGACATCCCAGGAGCATCTATCCACCTGTCAGGGTGAAGTCGGGTTAGCAAGGAGAAGGCAGTTAGTTCCAGAACCGCTGCCTCACCCAGGTTACCAAGGTTACCAAGATAAAACAAGTCCAAGGAGGTGGAGCCTCAGCGTCAGCCAATAGAGAAGCAGAGAAGATTTTAGAGGACAGAGGTGCCAGGGTGAGTCTGAACTGAGGAATCTTCTCTGCTGAGAGCAAGTTGGGGTTGTTCTGTAGCCAAAAGACCTGAGTGGGAGAGGAGCAGCTTAGCAACTGCCGTGATATCCATCCACAGTATGAGGCTACTGGGATCAGGGAACCAGGGACTTAGAGCAAGATGGGAAGTTGGGGGCGGGGGCAGCAAAAAGCTAGGAGAGCCGGTGTGGGGAAACTTGGGGAGTTCTTTGTCCTTCGGGCTCCTTTCCTTTGTATGATCAACTTAAAACACAAAAGGATGGGTGGAGATGGCCTCACGGTGTCTGCCAGTGTTCCATTTCTATTGTGTTGACTTAGGGACAGACACCGTGGACATTAAGCAACCGTAAAACAAGGTCTGGGTTTCTCTACCCATCGTTGGAGATAGTTTTGCATAAAACAATACCCCCACCCCCAATATCTTTAAAGATGGCCGTCTCTTTGAAGGCCTATGTTGTGTTACTTTCACACATTGTGAGTTGGTTGTTATGAATCATACATTGCACATCTAATTTCAGGGGATATAAAGCTCTTATTAAGAACCCGACGCTTGGAAGTGTTGGATAATTTACAGAAGCTATCCCAAAGCCTCTCCAAAAGGGCTCAGAAGTGTTTACGACAAGAACTGCATCTTGCCGAAAAGCAAGCCTTGTCTACCGTCTTTTTTTTTCTAATGAGAATTTAAGAATGTTTATTAAAAAAGAAATAAATTTTCCATTTCAGCTCATTTGGCTTCGTCTGCTATTAAGGCCTACATATACCCAGGAGTTGCACTGATGTACTTAAATATTGTCTCTGCACTGAGATTGCCTAATGAGGCAATTAGCAGAACTCCTCAGATAGCTGGACCCAACCCTCTCTGCAGAGAAAAGAGGTCCACTCAGGCAACAGCTCAAAGTGCTTACGCCCCCGCCCACCACGCGCGCGTGTGATACAGCTTAGCTAGACAAGGCAAGTGGCAATTTGGGGAGGCAAACAGACCAAAAGATGCACTTTGTTCAGGAAGAGCTTGAGGCCATTGTCTCAAACCATGCAAAAGCCCCAGGGTTGTGCCTTTGCGTAAGTCAAAGCCATCTAAATGTCATTCTTTAAGAAATTGTGTTCTTTTTAATGTTGTCTGATTTTTTTTTTTTTTTTGGTAAACTTCTTTTCAAATTAGCCTTCACGGGCTAAAGAGACGGCATACCATAGGTTAGGCTATCCTGCAGCTCTATCACAAGGACCCGAGTTCAGATCCCAGTTCCCAAGTCTAGTGGTTCACAAACACCTGTAACTCCAGCTCCGAGTAATCAGATGCCATTCCGGCCTCAGTGGGCATCTGCGCACACACCCACATGTGCATACTCTCACATAGACACACAGATACTCGGAATAAAAAGAAAATAAACTTGGAAAAAAAAAGGAAGTTAGGCTTCTTTAAATTGATCAGAATTCTGACTAAAGTTAACTTTAAAGAAAGCTAAATAAAATTGCCATGACTGGAGTATGGAGAATATCTGACACAGACAGCAGATAACTAAAAGGTTAACAGGCCAGGTCTCATGGGACATTTACAATCCCAGCCCTCAGGAGACTGAGAGGAGAAGAGCAGAGGTTTAAGGTCAGCTGTGCAACACAGGGAGTCTCAAAAAAATCAAAACAAAACAAAACAAACAACAACAAAATGTTGGTGTAGGGATGGGGTTCAGATAAGAGAGTGCTTGCCTACAGTGCGGTGCGCAGAGCCCTGGCTCAGTCCTCAGCAACACATAAAACCTAGCGCCTCTCACCCTAGAACTCAGGGGTAGAAGCGAGACGTTCATAAGGTCAGACTCATTCTGACAGCAAGTTCAGAGCCAGCCCGAGCTACAGGAGAATTTCAGAGAAACCAAAGTGAAACAATAGTAACAGACTGAAGAAAGAAAAGCAGCTATAAGATACAAACTTGTTCCTGCACCTGCAGCCTATCTTCTACGGAAGCTAGGGGCCTCAACTACTTTTTTCTCTTGCCAAGACAGTAGGTAGAGAAATGATAAAATCAACCTGGTCCCAGGCGTGATCCTCTTGCCTGCAACATTAAGCACTGACCCCCCCCCCCAAAAAAAGTCAATTGTGGCCTCTGGGTTGGTTATTTATTTATTTATTTATTTATTTATTTACCAGTCACACATATAGCTCTCCCCAGGTGCCCACTTGCTCTAAGAGTGTGTGACTACTGACTTCTACTGACTTCTCTAATTCTCATATTGACCCTGCAAAGTAAAGCTCTTGATTGCCACCCATTCGACAGATGAGGAAATTTAGGCAGAGTTCAGGTCATTTTGTCTAAGAACTGGCAAGCCAGACTCCAAGCCCAGCACTGACTGGAGTTTTGTCCCTTGATAGAATATCACACGACATGTGAGAGGGGCTCGGTGCTCACCGAAAGGCATGAGTCACCTAAGATCACAGCACACACGGGGAGACCTTGGATTTGACTTACTACCTGAATTTGCAGAGGCTCTCTCCTACACTAAGGGGAGTGTCTGCATGACCCTTCTATGCAGTCTCCCAAGTGCTTCAGTTGTCTCCAGGTCACATGCATGCAGAGCAATGCAAATGCTATGTAAATAGTGTATTGATAAGAATTCGGAATGAGAAAATCATCTCTGCCTGTTCAGTACACATTCAGTTTCTCAAATGCTGCAAATCCACAGTTGGCAGAATCCGCACACCGAGGATCTAAGATCTGGAGTGCTGGCTGTTGATGCTCTGCCCTGAAGAACCCTACCTCACTAGAAGTTCTCAAACTCCTAGACAAGCCTCAGAACCCAGTCCTCAGTGACTGCTTTGTTCCTAAATGCAATGACCCACTCTTGCCTGTGACCCTTATTATATCATTGACATCTGTGACCTTAAATAGTTATTTGAAGTTTTAATTCGAATTTTTTAAATTAATTTTTTATTAATTATTTAATATTAAGTAATTCTGTAGTAGCACTATATTCTATCCTGGTAAATTACTAAATCTTTTAATGGAAATCCTTTTCTCTCTCTGAAGCAACCATTAAACATATTGAATGCTTTCTAAATGACTTAAGGATGGTCATCATACCCATATATAGACTAATCTTCCAACTATATAATGATATATCTATACATGGATATTATGGTAGGCAAGATAACCACGTATAAGTCCAAAAAAGAATAATTAATATACCATGTAAAAGGGCAATTTTCATGTGGCTTAGCAGGGATAACAGAGGATCACATATGCTGTAATTTATTGCCTCCTAGAGTTTTTGTACTCAATTGGCCAAGAGAGTCACAAGCATCTGCATTTAGAATTTACCACAGCAAACAGTCTTCTGCCATCTTCCCAGAAGAGAAAACTGGCTTCCTATTACCTCACGTCACTTTCAATACCGAACATGCCACTTAAGTCATTAGACCATTTTTTTGTATTGACTTTCCTAGAAAGACTAATTTGCTTAGCATCCTATCCCTAAATTCTGAGACCCACCAGAACACAAGGGCTGTTTTAAGTGTGTCACACACAAGAGCACAGGGGTCAGTTGTGAACTTGCCTATGAAAATATCCAAATGTGTTACTATCTACGCTGTTTAAAATAAAACTGTTTAAAAGACCATTACAAGAGACCGATTGCTCTGATGCCATAGTGGGGGAAGCATGGGGCAACACTGAGTATGAGCTCAGTGCAGCAGAGTTCAGCTCTAGCTCCTTTTCATCCTGCATGCCTGCATGCCTGCAGGTCTCCTCCTCTGAGCTCTCTCCGCCTTGCCACCTCTCCCAGGCCCTGGTGACTCTGCCCTTCTCTTTTCTGTTTCTGTGCGCTTGACTACTTCATGATTCACTCATGAGCATTCTCTCCCTTCTCCCCAAGTCCCACCCATTCCCGTCGTGACATGTGACAGGATGTTCTTTCGATGGCGGTGTGCATCTATTCTCACCCACTCTTCTCTGAGCATTGCGGTTGCTTGTATCTGCTGAGCAGTAGGAATGGTGCAGCAGAGGACACGAGACTGCACGCATCTTGGCGGCTTGGATTCTTTTCATAAACATCTCAACGTAAGCGCAAGGTTGATTCTTGATTTCTGATTATTTTCCTTATGCAGTATGCCTATAAACTCTTAGAAACATTTTATTTATTTTTTTGAGAATGTCATATATGGGTACAATGTATTTAGACCATATCTACCTCCAAAGCCTCCCAGACTCCTTGCCTCATCTCCCTCTCAACTTCATGTCTTTAAAAAACAAAAAAGATTAATTTTTACTTTGGGGGTAAATATGCTTGCTGTGTGTACATATGTGCATCATGTACATGCCTAGTGACTGAAGAGGCAAGAAGAAAGTTCCAGATTTCCAAACTAGAGCTACAGACATCTGCGAGTCGCCATGTGGATGATGATAACTAAACCCAGGTCCTCTGCAAGAGCTGCAAGTGTTGCTCTTAACCACTGAGCAATCTCTCCAGACCCTCGTCGCCATGGTACCGAGTATCAGGCATAGGCCTGGGGGATGAACAGAAAACACGGACTCGGGTCATTCTGGTGAGGAGAATGCCCAAGCTTTACTGAGGGAACAACAATATATACTAGAGGCCTGGTGAAAAACAACAGGGAAAAAACAATCATAGTCATAGGTCAGGCACCTGGGAAGTCCCTACCACACCGGCGGAAAGACAGAAATCAAGCTAAGGCGCAGAATGTTCCACTTTCAGGAAATCTGTGCAAACAGCTCAGCTGGTGGCGTTGAGCTAAGCTCGCCGATGCCCAACACCTTGTGTCCTTTTCTGTGGTTATCCACTGAATACAATGAGTACTACCCACTTGGTCATATGTAGGTCATGGAGTTGAGCAACCTTCCCATGGCCACATGACTGTCCCTCACCCAGAATCCACCTACTGTCAATAGAGACTCGGAAGCCTCTTCCCAGCCCCTCCTCCAGCCCCGCCCAAGCCCCTCCCCCAGCCCTTCGCCATGTCTGTCCCCTTGCATTTTCACTGGCTTGACCTTGTGCAACCCTGCGAGGGCAACAACAGCTGCTGTGAGTTCACGTGTGCACTGAGAGGCCCTGTCATGGTCATGAAAGAGTGTTTCACAGCCGTCCTTCCCAGTCTCTGACTCTTAAAATCTTTCTGCTTCTCTTCCTCAATGACTCCGGAGCCTTGGCGGGAGGGGGCCCTGGGAGGGTAGGAAGGGATGTAATACACATGTTTCATTTGGGGCCGAATGTTCCTCAGTTACTTATGTTCTGCAGCTTAACAGATTCTAAGCCTCCGTATTAACAGGAGGAGCTTCTGTGCTGTGGTCTGAGAACGGCAGTAATCTATGGCGTTAAAGATTAAGTTATCTAAAAGGCCATTTGATACTACGTCCATTTAGCAAAATAATAGTAGTTCTCCCCTAAGGCCTGGGATCTACCCAGGTTACAGTCCTAAGAGCATTCCATCCTGTAGAGTGGGTCTTAAATCCAGTTAGAAAGCTATCATCCCACGTAGCTTGAATGTGAACTCTCTCCCATAAACTTGTATAGTCAAACAATTGGGGCCCAGTTGGTGGTGCTGTTTGGGGAGGTTTAAATACCTCAACTTTGCTGGAGGAGGTTCATTCAGGGGAGATGGGGTTAGACACGGTCTGTCCTCAAGTTATGGCCAGTTCCTTCTCTGCTTCGCGCTTGTCCTCTCAGTCTCTTCCTCTTGCTGTCGGGCTCCTGCTTGCTTCCACGCCTCCTCACCATAGGCCAAAACAAGCTGTTTTATAAGTCGTTTTGATCATTTTTTTTTTAAATTTCCACAGCAACAGAAAAGTAACTGACACACCCTATAGCATTCCTGCCTCCGTTGTACCAACGGACCCGTCTTAGCAGGCTGGTCTTTGCTGTAGTTCACAGGGCTTATAGTGTGGTAAGACAGTTATGACTCTTCTCCCCCAGTAGCCTGCACAGCACCTTCTGGTTCCATGAAAACTAGTCACTATGGAAAGGAGACTATAAATACCACCATTTATTGGAGAGACTTTCTTTCAGCAATGTACATCCTGAGTACTCTTGTCAAAACTCTTTGCCCAGGGCGGAGAGCTAGCTAGGTGGTTAAGAGTACTGGTTGCTCCTGCAAAGGACCTGAGTTTAATTTCAGTAGCCACAGATGACACACAACTGTCTGTTTCTCTAGTTCCAGAGGGCCTGCTGTCTCCATCTGCACACACATGGTACACATACATGCAGGGGAAACACTCACGCACATAAAATAAGAATACATTAAATACTTTTGATCTTTTAACCAAATGCACATAGGCTTTTCTGCTGTGTTCTCCTGGTCATTTTTGGTCTTTATATCATGTTGCCACCCATCTGCAACATGTTGTTGTTTTGTTCTGTTTGTCATTAATTAATTTATTTACTTTACATCTCAATAGAGCCTTTCCCTCCCTCCTATCCTCTCAGTCCATCTTCTCCTCTCCCCTCTCCCCACCTTGCCTTCCTTTCTCCTCAGAAAAGGGAGGGCCTCCCGTGGATGCCAACCAGCCTTAGCATGTCAAGTTGCAGTACCACTAGGTGCATCTCCTATCGTGGCTAGACAAGGCAGCCCAGTTAGAGGAAAGGGATCCAAAGGCAGGCAACAGAGTCAGAGACAGTCTCTGTTCCTGCTGTGACAGGGTCCCACTTGAAGACCAAGCTTCTCATCCTATGTGTAGGAAGCCTAAGTCTGTCCCATGCATACTTTCTGATTGGTGGTTCAGTCTCTGTGGGTCCCAATGGGCCCAGGTTAGTTGATTCTGTAGGTTTTCTTGTGGAGTCCTTGACCTCTCTGTCTTCTTCAATCTTTCCTCCCCCTTCCACAGTAGCCCCCCACCCCAGCTTTGCCTAATGTTCAGTTGTGGGTCTCTGCATCTGTTTCCAGCAGCTGCTGGGTTAAGTCTCTCAGATGACATTTATGGTAGGCTCCTATCTGCAAGTACAGCAGAATATTATTAATAGTGTCAGTGGTGGCCTCTCTCTCATGGATCTCAAATTGGGCCAGTCGTTGTAACATGTTTTGGAAGCAGGAAGTGTGAAACTTCTAGATTTATTCTTCTTTCTCAAAACCACTCTGATTATTTGGCATACTTTGTCTTGGCTTAAGAATTCTAGGACTGTCTTCAACATTTTCATTTAAAAGCAGCTGTAGATTGCTTTGGATAATGGGGATAGTTTTCATATTAAGCCTCTGATTTCTAGGTAAGGCTATTGGTTTTTGCATCTAATTAGGTCTTGAGTTTCTTTACGCAATGTTTTCTCCTTTTTAGTAAACACGTCTCTTACTTCCTTGGTTAAAGTTGCTTACAAGCATACAAGTATTTTATTTAATTTTCTTTTGAGGTTGTTCATGATTCATACAAAAACATAATAAGTTAGGTATGGCAATTCGTGTAACAGCACTTGGATGACTGAGGCTGGATGCTTCAGAACTCAAGACCAGCTTGAACCACTCAAGGAGACAGCCAACAAACAGCAGCCCACAAGAGAGGTCTCTGTGTGTGTGTGTGTGTGTGTGTGTGTGTGTGTGTGTGTGCGCGCGCGCGCGCGCGCGCACTCACGCTTCCTTTGGCGAATGTTTGATTTGCATCTTACAACTTCACTCCTAACTGTGCAGATATGTGTGTATTTGTTTGTATGTGTTTAATGTGTATGTATGTGCATGTTTCCTATGTAATATCACGTATGAACAGAGATCAAGTTATTTCTTCCTTCCCCTTGAATACGACTTGCTTTCTTTCTTGTCTGATTTCTCTATCATATGTAATAAGCACCACACTGGATAGTAAGAGTACTCTCGTATTGCTTCTGATTTTACAGAAAATCTTTTTTTTTGTCACAGCAGAGTGGGATATCACTTGGGTGCTTCACATGTCGTCTTTGTTAGGCTCATCTCATTGTCTGCTCGTTTCAGTCTGTTTTAATAATGCAAATGAGTTGACACTTGTCAAATATTTTGCACCAGTTGAAATGTTCATATTCTTTTTATCCTTAGTTCTTCTGCTGTGGTACGTTGTGTTCATTGGCTTTTGTATGATGAACCATGCTTACAGCCCAGGGATATATGCCATTGATCTTGATGGATGATCGTAAATGTGCTGTTAAATTTGGCTTATGACATCTGGCTGGGGATTCTACCCGAATCCATCCAGGGTATTAGTATGAAGCTATCTAGTAGTGTCTTTTACCCTCACAGGCATTAAGGTAATCGTGATCTCAGAAGATGGTTTTCAAATGCTGTCAATAATGATGCTGTTCTTCTTGTGATTTATTTTTATGTTCAATTATATGAACAGGGATGTGCGTGTTTGTGCATGCGTGCATGCACAGGCATGCAGCGGCCAGAAGAGGGAGTCAGATCTCCTGGAGCCAGAGTTACAGGTGGAAGAGCATTAACTATTCTAACCAGCTGAGCCACCTTTCCTCCCCCCTGATTCTCTCCTCCTATCCCTCCCAATTCACCAGTGCAGCCTCCATATCTCAGGCTTGTTTTGAAAAGTGTTTGGTTTTTGGAAGGCAAAGGAGGAGTTTCTGAATACGGATTACATCTCTTACTAACCAAAGTTTCCATTTCTTCATGGTCAGTCTTTAGGAATTTCTCCCTGCTTTTCTAGGTTATCTAATGTGTTGGTTCATAATTTTTTATAACAGTCTCTTACAATTCCTTTTATTTTTATGATTTCAGTTGTAATATCTTTCTAGTCTGATCTTTGTTACTTAAACCTTCTCTCTTCTTTACTCAAATAATCCTGTGAGATTTCGTGATATGTTGGCTTTTCACAAAAATATTCAGTGTTAACAATTATTTTGTTTTCTCCATCTCTCTCTCCTCTAACCTGACCATTCCCTCTTCCTGTTAGGATTTGCTTAGTTCTCTTTTCTTGTTCTCTGAGTTGTACTATCTATTAGAGATATTTCTTATTTTTTAATGTATGAATTGTTACTAGAAGCTTTCGTTGTATCTGCTACACTTCTGTGGAGTCTGTGCTGCTTTTTAGATTTTAACTTCTCTAAAGATATTTCCTATTTTTTCTTTGGTTATTTTGACTGATTATTCAAGAGTGTTGTTGAACTTTAATATACCTATGAATTTTCAATTTTTCTCATTGCTACTGATTTTTTTTTAATTTCTTGCATTGTGATCAGAAAACAAATTTGATAGCAGTTCAATGAACTCTTTAAAGGCTATTTCATGACCTAACATATGGATGCCATGGGATTACTTAAGGACATGCATCCCTCTGTTGTTAAAGACTATGTGGTCCTCAGTATTATTCAAGAGCTCTTTTCCTTGTTGATTTTCTATCCATTACTGAAAGCAAGGTATTGGGATCCTCTCCAGTTTTGCTACTGAGCACATCTCTTCTCAGTTCCATGAGTGATTACTTCATGTGTATTCATATAGTCTAATACTGAGTGCGTGCGTTTTATAAATATAAACACTGGGGAGGAAAAGGTTCAATTGGCTTATGTATCCTAAGTGACAGTCCAGTAAAGGAAACATGCCAAGGCAGAAACTCAAACTGGGTAGGGACCCAGAAGCAGGAACTGATGCAGAGGCCGTGGAGGAGTGCTGCTTGCTGGCTTGCTCCTCTCGACTTGCTCAGCATGTTTTTTTGTAGCACCTGGGACCACCAGCCTAGGGATGTCTCCACTCACAATAGGTTGGGTTAATTGGCACATCTGGGTCTTTTGACAGTTGTTAACTCAAGGTCTATCGGACAGAAGTATGGGCGCTTCTGCTCATGTGGTTGGCTCTCCTAGTCACAGAACATCTTTTTTGCACCCTTTCACTTCAAGCCTCTGAGTTTCCTTAAATGTAAAGTGAATGTCATCTAGGTCACAGAGAGTTAAACCTTGTTATTTTACACATTAAGTGTGCTGCTTGTGAATCTGTCTTCATTTCCAGCTTAAGGTAGCTGCACATTCACAGTACCCAAGGTTATTGAGGGTCAATGGTCATCTTAAAAAGAAAACACACACACACACACACACACACACACACACACACACACACCTTACAGTGTTTCTTGAGTTACAATCTCAAATAGACAAGGTTCTGTGATAAAGAAGAGAGGATGAGTTGCCAAGTTTGCAATCAGAAGACTATTACCTATTGAGGGCAATACAGAGCGTTTTCTTTATGTCGATGGCACCTTTCTATAACTTAATTGTGTTGGTTACTCCAACCTGTACCTATGATAAAATCTCATGTGGTTTTTTTTTATTTATTTTATTTTATTTTTTTAATTTACATTCCAAATCACTTCCCCTTTCCCGTTTCCTCCCTCCCCGAAAGTCCCATAAGCCCCCTTCCCTCCCTCTTTTCTCCATTCAACCCCCTCTCGTTACTCTGTCCTGGCGTTCCCCTACATCCAGTCTTTCCAGGACCAGGGGTCTCTCCTTCCATCTTTTTAGAAATCTATTGATATGCGGATTATGTCTAGGGTATTCCGAGATTCTGGGTCAATATCCCCTTATCAGAGACTGCATACCATCTCATGTGGTTTTTAAAGTTCATGAAAAGACTCGAGCAGTATGAGCAACATGCAATATTGCACTGCTTGCCATTTCCTGGGTTTGGTGTGCGCTGTAGTTCTCTACGGCTATACCAGAGCTTGTTGTCCAGAGAGTCTGGGTGGAGCCTGTGCTGGAACTCTACACTATTTTGAAATAAAAAGTGTTATACACAAACATACAGATATGATTGTACTGTTTCCTTTTCTCCTTAACATGACAAACTACCTGACAGCAATGGGGTGAGGAGAGGGTTGTCTGGACCCCTGGTTTCAAAAGCCTTGTAGCCACTGACCATGGGCAAGGGCAACAACTGTCGTTTTCTTTCAACAGGAGCATGCAGTTTAGCAGGAAGCAAAGTGTGTGACCAGAGTCACGGAGCGTATAACTCAAAGCCACACTATTCGGACCCTGACTCGTAAACATGCCATACCCTTCAAAGCAGCCCTGTAGGCTGGAGGTCAAGTGTTCAAAACAAATGATTCTCTTGTATTCGCCATTTTATGTCAAATTGACACAAGCTAAAATCATCTGAGAGGAAGGAAGCTCAACTGAAAATATGCCTCCATAGATCATGTTGTAGGCAGCCAAGCCTGCAGGGCATTTCCTTAATTAATGATTAATGTGGGAGTACCCAACCTATTGTGACTGGGGACATCCCTGGGTGCTACAAGAAAGCAGGTTGAGCAAGTCAAGAGGAGCAAGCCAGCAAGCCAGCAAGCAGCACCCCTCCTCCGTGGCCTGGGCATCAGCTTCCACCTCCAGGTGCCTATCCAGTTTGAATTTCTGCCTTAGAATGTTTCCTTTAATGGACTGTGATTTAGGATATGTGAGCCACTTTAACCCTTTCCTCCCCAGCTTCCTTTTTTGTCGTGGTGCTTCATCACAACAATAGTAACCCCAAGACCTGTGTCAGAAAATAAGGTAAGGAGCTAACTGGCCTCTACTTACACACACACACACACACACACACACACACACACACACACACACACACGTCTAGCCACAAGATTACATATGTACACACACCACACACAGAGAAAATGGCTCAGTGACAGATTACTTCTAGCTACTGAGCAGCATCAGACGTGGTTACACTGGAGCATTTACCATTAGTATCTTGCCTTCCGTGACTATGTCAAAGAGACCAGTTTTCCAGAGGGTTCTTTTTCCAATGCCTAATTACCTGCATTTTCTCTTGCCTAGGATGTAGATCAGTGTGGGTTGGTTCTTTCTGTGACATTGTTTTGTACACAAACCTCAGAGTCACAGACAAGGCATCACCCATGGCACATTGGCGGAATTCAAGCCCAGTAGATTTTCTTTCTAGCATTTGGGTCTGTGTTCACCAGGGTAGCGGAGACGCATCCATTTTCTCATTCAACACCAAGACTTCATTGAAACCAGGCAATGCTCTGTGTTAAAGTTCCTTTCTTTGTAACTAGAAACATGCTAGCCAGCTAATATTAAATTTATGGCTTTACAGAATTCCCCAAGAACAGGAGAAGTGAAAAATTGTACCCACGTTGTCAACAAATTCCAAGAATAACGTTCCTGTCTATCCATCCATACCAGGAAGTTTACATGCCGTAAACATATGGATAAAAACTGTAATTCACTAACATCACAAGGTGTTTTTTAAAGTATGGAGAAACCACAGTAAATTTTAAAACCTACTTTTAGAAAGTAGGATCTAACTCCCTGCCCCATAATTTTGCACCCTATTCCTTACTCATGTGAAATACATTCAGAAAACCCAGTGTAAAGTGTACCCTGTCAAGCAAAATTTGTTAGTTTCATAAAACAGTGAGATTTATAAGCTTACGCGGCTTAGCAGAAGGAAGGCATTACATGTGTGTTTATTCATGAATTTGTACAATAGGTTTTCCACAAAAAAAATCTTTTTAAAAGAAGGGTTTTTAATTATGTGTATGCTGTGTGTCTGTGTGGGGGTGTACACACGTGAGGGCAGGTGCCCACGGGGTTCTCACATCCCCTGGAGCTGTAGATACCAGAGGTTGTGAGTCACCTCCTGTGAGTATTCAGAACCCAATTCAGATCCTCTGCAAAAGAATATGTTTCTTAACCATGGAGCCTTCTCTCTAGCAAGAGTCTTTTTAAGGAGAACGTTGCTACCTACCGTTTTATATTTTAAAGAATATATGAACAAGAAATTATAACTAGAGAAGGGGTCCCAAAGTGTTCTCTATATGAACCTTCTTGAGTAACACTCACTCCTAAAAATTCTGGATATACACGTCTCTCAGGTTTCCAGGAAAATAATTTTCCATGCCTTATACAAAACCACAAAAATGGGACTTAAAAATTGTTACCATAACTAGAAGACGGTAAAACACCTTAAATGTTTAGCGCATTTTGTGTGTGTGCATTTCTCGATATATTCTAATTCGGAGCCACAGAAAGGTGAGCAACCACTAAATATTACCTGTAGTTAATAACCACATGCATATTCAACACTTCCTGCTGCTCTGCCCTCCCTCTGCAAGGAAAATGTTGCAATTATTCGGAGACCTGCTTCAGAGAAGAAACAGGAGAAGGAGACAGACAAGCTTACTGAAGTCACCATCGTCAGGATTCCAGGAGGATAATGGGATGAGACGCATAAATATATGATAGCCATCATTTCGAAGCCATACAAAAACTTCAGCTTTTCCTGTCCCCTATTCGGGCTGGAGAGATGACTATTTAGCAAAACTGAGGAAAATAATAAAAAATGATAACTCATTTTATTTACAAAGCACTTATCTGTCATTCCCACGCAAGGTGTCTGCCTTGAAGCACAGCTGCAAAATAATTAACTTTACAACTCGGTCTGATCCCGCCCAGGCATAGCTGCTGGCTTGTCCGGAGAATGCTCAGGAGTTCTTTGTACACTACTTGCATTTCCACCGGAACCGCTGTTGATTCTTTGTGTATCTCTAATTCCTTTTCTTAGCATCAATAAAAGAGAATATTGAGGGGAGAAAGGTCTCTTCTAACCAGGGGGTCTGACTCTTGGCTGTGATTTGCTTGGCAATTGGAGATTTTTGTACACAGTGTCTTACAGCGAAAGGTAAGGGTTACAGAAACAATGGCTTTTAAAAAAAAAAAACACAAGGAGGACTGCGGGAGCCCTCTCTGCCCAATTACAGGTGATCCCAGTCCATTTTTACGGTTTGTTTCTTTCTTCCTTTTTCTTTTTTTATGTCACATGTTTCTCGACACAGTCTTGATATCCTGCGGGGTTGTTTTTGTAAAAAAAGCCATAGCTTCTGATTTAAGGAGCTTCAAAAATAGCTCTCTGTTTCTTCAGTCTGAGAGAGAGCAGTCAAGGACCGGCACATTTATTCTCTCGGAGAAACAGAAAGATGTCGAAAGCAAAGTTCACAGAGAATTAGCCTGATTTGTTTTGTGCTTCTGTGAGGGTTGTAACAAGTAAACAAGGAAAAAAAAAACGGCGTGGCTTGTTTAATAAACAAAACTGCTATTAAAATGAATCTCTTACTCAGAAACGTATCCTAGTGGGAAGACCATTGATATACAAACTTTCAGAGAGAAGCTTCGGGAGATCAAAACCTGATAGGCACAGTTTCCACGTCATCCGGCCATCTTACTCACTCTCGAACATTGTACAGTCAGTCCCCAGGTGACCGCAATGCCACTTCTGCGGCTCCAACACAGCTTTGGTGCAGGAGCCACACGTCCATCCTTGACTTGTCTAGATGCCTTCGTGCAGAGTCCCATATGAATGGAGGATGATGCAGGTCTGACCTCCGGGGAAATAGCTGCAGATTTCTTCCTGGAGTCCTGCAGCTGATACCATGCTACCCACTGTCAAAGTGATAAGAGGTTCAAAACTAATTCTAAGTCAGTTCTTTTTTGAGAAGTGAAACGTCATGTCCGGTTTTAGATATTTATTTTTTAGATATTTATTTATTTATTTTAGGTATTGTATAAGGCCGTATTGAAGTAGATCGGGGCATGCTGAAACCCTGAGGTCTGAGCCCTTCATTTTTATAACATTATCCCTAGTGGTGGGAAATGAAAATGGTAACAGTGAATTTTCTCAGTCAGGTTCTGTGACGCCATGGATCTGACAAAAGCAGGCTTTTTGAAAGCCTATTTTCAAAACTGCGATCCTCTATTGCTAAGCCTTGAGCCCCCTGCGTACATACAGTGGCTTTTCCTGAACAGAACTTTCTGAAGTACATATGAGTGCCTTCACGGTTGTCAAGGGCACTGACCTCTGCATACCACAGGGCCACAGCCTATGTTACTCCTGCTGCCCAGGGCAGGCTTCTTTCTTTACAGTCCAGTGAACTCCTGCTCTTCCCACAGATCCCAGCCTGGGAATTTGGGCTTCCGGCAGCATTTCCGTGGTAGCCCCTGATTTGATGTCATAGTAGCAATGCCCCGCCCTTGACACCACTGGTCACATGTATGATTTGCACTGTGTGCGAGTCCACTGACACCTTTGTCCACTGACATAAGCACACCGGGATTACATGTGCAGTATGCACATGGCTACTTTCCGATCAGTCAAGGGTCACAATTCATTTACTCAATCATATAGCTGTACACAACTCAACCCATGGCCAGTTTAAAGTCCATCTCCTCACTGGGTTTCATCTTTCCTCATGTTCTCCTACACCTTACAGCTCTAAGAGGAACCAAATGAACTCACCTGTCCCCTTCTAAGTTACCATGCCAGTTCTCTCAATGAATTAAAACTGTCATCACCAGCAACATCAAGTAGAAAGTCCCTATGCTCCAATGGTGAGATAGCAATTGAACCAACAGTATAGTTTTAAACCCTGGCTTTTTATGGCATGCCGTAAAAACAAATTTTGTAGTTTTATTTCCTATCTCTAGCTCTATTCTTCAGATAAGAGTAGAGTAGCCTAGGGTACTTTTGTTTATTTTTCTTGTAGATAAGTAGAGGGATAAGCAATCAGATGACAGACCCAAAGTCAAGTTGTCCTACATTATATATTTTATGCAAATTTGTTCACAAGAATAACTTGATCAAAATACTGAACTGTTCTCAAAGGCCTTCATGATCTCTGGAAGCTCTCATGTTTCTCTCAGCTGGACCCCTCCATTTCCTCCCACCCCACATCCATTTTTAGACATACCAATGCCTGGCATTCCCACCACCGACTCACCTGGGGTCATCAAATTGCTTTCCTGAGTACGACTCTTTGGTCCTACTGTTATGAAGCTGGAAACAGATGGAGAAACATTAGCCACTGATGCAATGGGCAGTATTCGTAGACCACTCTGGTGGTCTGTGTGGAACTTGTTCAGTTTCTCCAAGAGCTAAGAAGCTTTGAAGATTGGAGTTGTAAACCGCAGAGTAGTATAGAGGCTGGCCAGAGCACCATGATGCGAAAGGCTTTCCATGAGGCGAAAACCCATTCCATTTGTGGCTTTAGCTAGTTTTACACTATCAAGAGGAGTATTTTTAAAAGTCCCTTTCTGCAAAGCTAGCAAAAAGCCACAAATTCGATAGCTTTCGTTGATATGCAAAATGTGATGCCCGATCCTGATTAGGGTTTTGCACTGCATTAGCTAATGTACTAAAACTTCTCCAAGAAGTTTCAGGTCGACCAGCTTAACCTCCGCATTTCAAATACAAATTGATGTGAGACCTCAGCAAAACATCCACAGAGTGCTGAATGGCAATGTAATTGTAGAATTTCAACCTTAAAATATTTAAATGATCCTTTGCCACAACCTTATACTCCTGATGGGCTCTCATGAAAATCACAAGTCAGAGTTGACATTTGGCTCCATTAGTATAAGAGACTCAGGTTTATGTCATAAGAAGGAAAAAACACAAGTTAGAATCATTCACTTAGGAGTGACATGGGTAAAGGGCATATAGCACAACACAGGGGCAAAACGAAGATGACCCACATATGCTACCATGATTGAAGCATTTATATTACATGAAGGTGTCAGGTTGTACATCTTATAGCAAAAAAAAAAAAAACCTTTAATAGGTCTCCAATATTAGGTTCTGAAGCTAAGACGAATGGAGATCCTCCCCATTGCTCCCCTAGGTGAAATTCATTGTTTAAAGACTGGCTTCAGCTAGATTTGCTAGCTAGATTCTTGCTTTCTCCATGAATCTCAGTGCTAGCTAGCATGGGTCAAATGGTGACCTCCTTGGGCCCTGCAGTCTTGGCGGTGATGACCTCTGTGGGGTAAGTAGAACTGTTGTCATTGTCCCTTATACAATGTCTGACATATAAGTGTGAGTGTTTGGTATAAAGTTTTAAGGTATCTTATTATTGTTGCTAGAACACCAAAATTAGGGAACAGGTAAGAAACACCTAAGAATTTTACTGGTCTTTCCCTATTGACTCAGTTTTTATTATTCTATGACTTAAAAAAAAATGGTTGGAAGAGTAGAGGAATTTTTTTTAAAAAAAGAAAAAAATAAGTATCTTTTATCTCCTAACGTACCATTAAGCTTTGGAGTCACGGAAACAAAACGGCCTGAGTTGATGAAGATGTAGATTATGGACTGAGGGCTACATAATTAAATGTAAAATATCAAGGTAAAGTACCAGAATACATAAAGAGGATAATTTCTTTAGTCAGCAAATGGGCAATAACAGGAAAAGAATTTTTGTCTTGGGATAGTGAGCAGTTGTATAAACATATGATGCAAAGGCTTTTTCAAATAGACATAACATTGCCATATGTTCCATCCCAGAACTGCGGAGGAACTTGGGAAAATGAGAGTGATTTAAGATCGCCTATCCACATCTCCACCATCACTTGGTTAGCTGAGCCTAGGCAGCTGAAAGTGTACTTAATAGGGACATGTTGAAAGACCACAGTGTGCCCCAGAGATTGCTGTGCTGAGATGGAGAGAGCCATCAAACCAACAAACTGCAGCTCCTCTTAAGACATGGTAGGACATATATATTACTTATCAAAGCTCAGTTCTCTTGCACTCCTCAGGTTCAGGCAGGAGCTGCTTAGAGTGGCAAAGGAAGTTTAGACCATGGGTAATATGTGGATGTATCCATCTTCAGCAAAAAGTTATGAGAAAGAGACGCTGCCACCAATGTGTCAAAACAAAGAGACCCTGTGTAAGAGGAGGTCAGGCAGAGGCAAGCACAGACTTGGTCTGCATGCTGTCGAATCCGCCAACCAAAGGGGAAAAGCTTCAACAGAAACAAATGGTTTGTGTATGTAACCAAGCTCCTGTGTTTGCTTTCTCTCTGTGACTAGGGTGAATAATTGTTTAGGGTATCATGTAGGCACTGCCATCAGGCAGAATCAGTCATCTGAAGGGAAACCTTTCAATGTTCTTGGTTTAGACCTCTGCTCTCCATTATAGAGATGAAGGAGGGGAGTGGGCCTGATGTGGGAAGCTAGTAATGTGGATTGCAACAGCCCATTTGCTCCCCCGAGCTGGCTTCCTTAAGCTTGGCCTGGCCCAATTAATCAGTAAGACGAACAGTGCTGTTTCTTTTAAAAACTGGGTTTCCACACACAGAGGATTGGATCCTGTAGTCTACACATACATTATTATTATTATTTTTACCATCCAATTCTTTTGTAGAAAAAAAAGTGGGCCTTTTCTTAGCCAGAGTTAATCAGACTTCTCTGAAAGCCTTGGTTTACCCACTCATTACTTCAACATTCACTTCCGATCACCTCTGTTTCTACTGTTCCTCAAGAATCAAAGCAAACTCTTTGAAAACCACCCACCCACATGAACGTGGTGTATCTATAGCGCCATAGTGAAGCCAGCCTGCTCAGTGCTGTCCCTAAAATGTATGCTCATCAATGGCTGTGGAAGGTTTAAAACCCACTTCTGGGTTTGGTTTCCTCCTTCCTTATCTATGTCTACATTCTTGAACATTCACGACAGCTTACTTTCTGGGTACGTCTCTCCCCAAGTCTCTTCTTACATACAGATTAGCCATGTTGAATTAGGATCCACTCTCATGACTTAATGTCCTCTTTAAAGATTAATTCTCAGTTTACTTACCATGTAAGGTTTGAGTGGTTGGTAGTTAAATGTAGGGATTAGGTGAGGGATACCAGTCAGTTTATATACGCACAGACAGAGATTTCTGCACATGGAATCTGGGCTCTAGTGGAGTGGTAGAAAACTTGTCTAGCGAAGGAAAGACCCAGGGTTTGATCGTCAGTCTTGAAAAATAAAAGAATTCTTCATATTTTATTTCAACATTGTTCAAAGACAATGAAACATCATTGTAATTTCCACTTCATTTTAAATAAAAGCGGTTACCTTGTCATGGACTTTAAACCATGACATTTTTTCTCTTTGACTTTTAGTAGAAAAATGCTTCTTTTAGTGATTCCTTTGAGTGTGCAGAAAGGAACACAAGAACACACAATGGAGTGACAGGACACACCTCTAGGTCAAATCAAAACACAGGAAAAACTTCTGAATACGTGACATTTTACAGCTTAAGTGAAAGGGGGAAACTGTTTTAAAATAGTTTTTAATTTATTTTTAAAAATAATACATACATATTGTTAAAAATTAATCAAAGAGTTCAAAGGGATATGAGTATAAAGAGTGTCTTCCCACCTCAGCGCTCAGTTCCCAGCTGTCCTTCCCAGAGGCAACCACTATTATCTGATTCTTAATTATCACTCCAGAGATATTCTATGGGAATGCAAACATGTATATTAATGCATCTTTTCTTTCTTTTTTTTCTTTATTAAGTTGGGCTTCACTTTCCACATACTTTGTATTGTGCCTTTTTCACTTAAAAGTCTTTGAGATTACTCTATATCATGGAAAGAAGCATCTAATTATTTTCAGAGACTTCCAGGTGTTTTGTTATATGGACACATAAACAATGGATGCCCCAGTTACAGACTGTGACCAGTGAGCTCTCAAGTTCTTCTAGCCCCTTGTTTCCATTTATAATAAGATAATGGAAGCCCTCATTACACGATTTTGCAGAGACACATAAGTATTCCTAAGGATAAACTTGTACTGGCGAAATGGCAAGTTTAAAGACTCCTCACATTTCCTACTTGTGAGTCACATGGAGAAACTTTTCTCCAAAGATTTCACTGTCCACAGTCTCCCAGGAGTAGGTGTGGTACCAGCTTTCCCCTATCTTGACAGAGCATTATGTATCTTTTCTCACTGTCATGGTCAAACTATAGTCTATGGTTATTTTTAAAACTCAATTTCTTTTTCTATTTTGAGGAGAAATTTGGCATCTTTTCCTGTACTTCAAAACATTATTTTTTTCCTCTATTAAAAACTTCTGTGCTCATAGTCTTTGTCCATATATTGTGTTAGTTTTTTAGTTATAAAGTAAGTTTTAAATAATTCCAGGGGGATATTTCTGTATTTATTGAGTTTATTTGTTTGTTTTTCATTCTCAAACTAGTATCAGATGAACAATATAAATTCCTCAGTCTGTTTGAGTCTTAAAAAGCAAATGAGGCATAGTGGCTGCATCTTTAGATAAGTAGTTTATGTGTTTCCACTATTGACAGCATATCTTCTCCAACATATCTTCTACATGTGTTGAGCAATTCCAGAACATAATTCAGAAGCTAGGACAGTATGCAGCTGTATTTTCCCGACTTACTTTATACCACAGGCTCATCTTAGGATGTGACCCTGACATTATTCCAGAGGGACACAGAGAGGGTCTATGTCTTCTTTCCTTAGAATTTCACAATCCTTTCTCACTGTTTTAACCAGCAGCAGATGATAATAAGTGTTATGGGCATTTCAAGGTTAGGTCATAAAGGCTGACACACTTTGATGTTGTTCACTTGAACACTCATTCTTAAGATATTCAGTTGCTATAGAAATATTCAGAGTGGCCCAAGATCACCCTGCTCTGAGAAAGCCCAGGCTAACCCTCATGGAAAAAGCCTTGCCGGATCTTTAGGCAGAGCACAGCATCCTTCAGTTTCTACCTGCAGCACTTGTGTCCAGTCCTTACTGTAAGAGGTGTCAGGCACCCCAGGTGGGTAGGACTATGTCAGCTCTGTCCCTCTGTCATGCTTTCTAGATTCCTATCACCCACAGGACCTCTTCTGATCTATGTAACTATAAGGGTTGGAGTCTCCCCCAAAGTTCATGTGTTGGAACTCTAGCCCCCAAATTCATGTATTTATAGTGTTTAATGTGGTACCTTAGGAGGTGATTGGAATTCAGTGAGGCTACTATGACTGCCACCCACATCATGTCTGACTTGCTTCTGATTGTTCAATGCAGACATCTCAGTGTCTAGTCTAGGCACCTTGAACGTAGTTCTATAATGTGTTGCATTATCAATATGTTCATCTTGGCACAAATCAATACTCATTCTGTCTAAAGATACTATAGGTTAGCAACTTAGGCGTGGCTCAGCCATTCTTTCTAAGTGGTATCAACTGGGGTCACTCAGAGTCCTTCAGCTGGCTGCTGGATACATCAGAGTACAGGGTCATACTATTTGAATGACTCTCTCTCTCTCTCTGTTTCTGTCTCCCTCCCTTCTATCCCCTCCTTCTCTCCTACCCTCTCTCCCTCATTCTCTCTTGCTATCATTCTCTCTGTGCTATCTCACCAGTAATAGCTGAACTTCTTGCATGATTGCTCAAGGTTCTACTAGGCCTCCAACAAGGGGCCAGTGTGCAAGGTTTCTTGTGATCTAGATTTTTGACATCTCTGAACCTCCTTTGCCCTGTGTATGAAATGTCAAGAAGCTTGCCAAGTCCTGTCCAAATGCAGAAGGAAAATCGGCCACCATCTCATAATTAGCAGATAGAGCACTTGAGTCCGACCTTAAATTATTGCAAATGGAATCTCACTATCAGTCCTAGATTAGTAAAGAATGCTGTTGGGGAGTGTTACATTATCTATTGGTCTCTTGAATTTCTGAAGTACTGAGTGACTTTGTTCTTGATTCTTTATGGGGGTAGAGGGGGCAGTTATGTGTGTACTATCAGCCTTACTATGTCTCTTTCTCTAAAGTAAAAGTCAGACAGGTTCATTGTTCACTAGAAAGAAGAGCTTTAGGGAAAACTTTGTCTCCTGCAATGCAGCTTACTATAGGCACAGGTATCACCTGGACCTCTTTGCTCTGACACAATTGAAACTAGAGGAGCCAAGAGGAATGAGTGTTAACACACTCACCACTGCTGTTGGCGTGAATGTCCTCCCTCTCTGACCCAGGCATCACATATCTTTGGCAGAATCCCTGACACTATGGTAGCTAAGTTGTTAGCTGATGAATAGCATCAAAGTCCCTTAAGCTTCTTGAAACCACTATTGAACTTCTCCAAAATACTAACGTTACTCTAAACAGCATATTTCTTGCTGCATAGTTAGATATTCTCTGGGCCTATAGGCTTGTCAAATCCTTCAGAGTCTATGTACCCCCTACTTTTTTTTAAGTCTTCTTTTAATCCCCACAGTAATTCCAAAGTTTAAACTCTGTGTACTCTGGGTCAACATCCCCTAGAAGCATTAGTACTGCATTAGAGCCACCTCACATTCTTGGGCAAGTATGACAGTTCTTTCCTTGGGGGACCACTCCATGCTGGTGAGTCTGCCTTATCCCAATCTGGCAATCTCATGAGCAATCCTGCATGCTCTTTCCCATGTCCTACTCACGTGTGCTGATTCAAGCCACCTCTCCTTTATAGCACTAGTCCAGCATTTCTGCAGCTAGGCTACTTCTTATAGGCAGAAAGGGGTAGAGGGAACGCCCAATGAGAGGAGGTTTTAGTTGTAGACTTTGAGTAATCTCCAGTAACAGGGAATTCCAGCATCTAACAAGATGGAGTGGTCATGTCAAGATCTTCAAACTTATCTATTTGGGCAGCTCAAGGTCCTGCTCTTTCCTAAGTTGTGTGCCTGGTCTTGAAGTGGGAAACCTACTTAGGTTGAGAATGAAAGTTCTATGGTATTTTTCCTGCCCTTATTCAGTCCCAGTCTGAGAATTTAGTCTCTTTTTACTCCCAAGTAGCCAAATGGGTTTTATTGATTTCAAATTTAGCAATAGCTGTTTATCAACCCCTATCCACTATCCACTATTCACTATCTTTTTCTATAGCACACAATTCCCTTAGAAACAACTAATTTCATTGCCTACAAGTTAACCGTTTTCTGGTGTTTCTTAAACGGTGGGTATATGACAGTCACTAATATTCTTCTTTCATTTTTTTCAGCATTTTGGTGCATGATTAGTGGAACTTCTAACATCATTAATACCTTTTGTGGGTGCTAACTATGTTTTCTTCACCTCTGGTGTTAAGTCTCTACCAGCCCGGTGGCTAGAGGGTTCTTGAACTCTAGTCTCCTCCCTTAACATCCATTGTCTCAAATTATTCCAAACCCTGACACCAATGTTCACAGATTATATTCTCCAAAAGGCAAATTCTAAGACAAAGATTAATGTGAAGAAAGTGTTTTAGACACTATTCCCAAGATCAGTCCGTGTGAAGTAAAGGATGTAGTCAGATTGGACAGAGGAGATGAACAGCAATTTAGTCTCAGCAAGGTATTGAATGACCACACAGAGAATACCCTAGGTCTGACAGCCCTGACTTGGTGTGAGTTAGGTTGACAGAGCTGGAGAGGTTAAGATTTCTCTAAAGATGCATAAGCCAGGAAAAGGAGTTCTTTCCCCTGTTATTCTTAGAGAAGATTCTTAGAAAATGGTCAAACAGAAGTATCCACAGCTCCCAGAGGAACAAGTTCATTCCAAAAGAAAGATCTGTAGTATTTACTATGAAGTAGAAAAAGCATACAAACCTATCAACAATTAGAAAAAATACAAATTTAAGCCATTAACTATCTCTTACAGCCATATTTTACAGAGATGTAGAAAAGCAGGAATTCCCATGCATTATTGATAAAACATATAAACAGGTAAAGCATCTAAACAGGTAAAGGTGTTCTAGAAGGTATCTGGAAATACATTAAGAAAATTAAGTAAAATGTAAAACAAAATTCAACAGTTCCACAAAGCTTCTCACTCATGAATAAGAATTCCCAAGAAAGCCCTTTAGTTTGGCAAAGGAATGCATAGGTATATATCATTAGAGAACCATGGGAACAAAAGAGAGCAGTTGCAACTACAGAATCCTATACAGCCTTGAGGAGCCCCAGGCTGGATATATGCACAGAAACAGGAAAAGATAGAAAAAAGAATTCAGTGAAAATATGGTTAAGATCAAGACCTATAGTATGACCATCATTCAGTAAGTAAAACACAAACTACTTAGCATATTTAATAACACATATTCCATAGTCACGCTTCACATATTTTATATGTGTGTACATGTATACGTGTGTGTGTGTTTGTGTGTGAGTATGTAGGTGTGATGTGTGTGTATGTGTGCATGCATGTATGTGTGTGTGTGTGTGTGTGTGTGTGTGTGTTATTGGAGTGAGTGAAGAGTAGCAGAAATAGAGAAAGGAAATAAAGATAAAAAATATAATTATGCCAAGAGGTATCTTGCACGAACCAGTTCAACTTTTATACCTGAGATCCAAGTAGTACAAGTATTTGAAGTTGAGACAAATTTGCTTTTACCTAATTAAGAAATTATAACTCTAATAGGTTGATAACCAAGCCAATGAACAGAGTTCCCAGGAGACTAATATCTCTATTCAGAAAGTCACCCCGCAAGACCTACACTTTCCATGACTTTCCCCATCTCCTTTAGACATTGGGGCATTGCTCCCTGGAATATGGTAGGTGTTCTATCAATGCTGAGTGAATGCTCCAGGTGAGTAACTCTCTGAATGAGAGCATGAAGTCCATGAGCCTTCATGGCACACACGAGTGAATGAGGAAAAGGGGTGTAAGCAAAGGGCCACACTTAAACCACATGGAAGAACTCATAAGTAGGGTCTGAAAATAAGGGGGTTTTCTTTAAGGAAAAGGCATAGGATGAGTGAGGGATTTAAAGAGAAAATTCCATGGGATTTTCCACACTTTTCTTCATTTTATCTGTGATCCTGACCAAAATCAGTTATAAAAAGTGTGCATTTGCCTGTTCTGTGGATTCTAAGAGAGGCTTATCTCTAATTATTTCATAGAAGAAAAAAAGCAACTTTAGCACCCATTTCCTCCATGCTCAACCAAGAAGAGAAGGATCTTTTGCTAAGTAACACATTCACATTTCAATATTTCTGTTATTTTTGAGGTTATAATATAATTGCTTCATGTTCCCCTCTCCCTTCCTTCCTCTCTTTAAAATTCATGGTGTCTTTTTCTACTAATTGTGATGGCTTGCACATATATATGTATATCCATATACATTCCAAATTTTAACCTGTTCAGTCTGCGTAACATCATACAGACTTTGTGTAGGGTTAAGGCCTGTGGGCTTTCTCCTATCCACTTTGGCATGTCCATTGGCCATCCTTATTCAGCTCGTGTTTAAGTAGCCATTTTGGTATTTGCATTTAGTGCAGCGCCTGACATTAGAAGGAAACACAACCCACTGAAAACTCCCAGATCCTCCGGCTCTTAAACTCTTTCTTCCCCTTCTTCCTTGATGTTCTGAGTGCGCGTGCTTTCTAGATCTATCCACGGAGGCTGAGCTCCACCTCTGGGAGATAATTAGTTGGGGTTTTCTATAATGTCCTCTTTCTCTTGCAAAGAGAAGTTTCCTTAATGAAGGGTGAGGACTACACTTACCTGTGGTCACAAGGACGATATTTAGAGTGTCATTGGGAGTTGTGCTGGTTTACTAAAGCAGTGGTTGTAGGTTCCCCTCCAAGATCCATGACTTCACTAGCCCTGGGTAGTTGGATAGGTTTCCAGTACCAGGAATGATTTCCCTCATTTGGGTGGGTCTTAGTCAAATTAGAGAGTTGAGTTTTGGCAAGGCATGCATGCCTTTACTGCCCCCTTAGGGTTACAATCCCAAGCTGGTCAGTGTTGTGGTTGATAGATGACATAGCTGGGTAGAACTGATGGTTGCTTGCTTCTCTTGGAAGCTTGCATGGTTCTTTCTGGAACCATGAAAGCTAATCTTAAGGAAGGAAGATTTCAAGTCAGTTCCAGCTCAGGGGCCTCTGGGCCCTATGTCTAAAGTACATGGTGTCTTCATCTATAGGGTCTTACCTCCCACCTCTGGAGGGCAACCAATAACAAGTATTAAAGCTCTTCAATAAGTAACCCATCATCCTAGGAATAGCAACCAGATGGAACATATCGACATCATCTTCTTAGCCTAATAAGGGCCTTAGAATCCAAAACCAGCAGACAATGAAGGCAGAAATTACTGCCTAGTCCTACCTTGTAAGGGCCCAGTCCAGGGTGATTTCCCTAACAGTTCTCAAGGGCTCCTGAGTCATTTCTCTGCTCCTCTTCTGATCTCTTCACTTGTCTCTTCCATGTTAAAGGTCTCCAAGGTAACCCAAAGTCTAGAAGAAGCTAGAAAGTTCTTTTACATTTAGTTTGAGGCTCTTTACCAAAGAAAAAGCTCTTTATTTGTATATGTCTTATATTTACTTAATGCACTGTTGCTGTGCTAAGGATGTTTAACTTTTTAGAACATACTTACCAATACATGCATACTAATGCAAATAAGTACAACATGCTCAAATAAGTTCTGCTTTTGGTCATTCCAAGATTGGACAGGGCTTCACCCCATCCCCCATTACAGGTACCCCAAGCCCTTCTGACATGATTCTGACACCTTCATTTCTTCAGCTTTTAATTGTTTCTCTTTGCCTTGATTATGCATTCTTTAGAGTCCTCCTGGTGTGTCCTAGTTTGTTTCTTTGATGCTATGATAAAACACTGGTCAAAATCAACTTGGGAAGGAAAACATTAATTTCTTCTTGCATGTTGTTGACCATCCTCAAGGGAAGTCAAGGTGGGAATCTGAAAGCAGGAAGTTGTAGCAAGAGCTAGAGCAGAACCCATGGAGGTCCACTGCTTACTGGCTTGCTTGCTTAGGTTTGCTCATCTACTTTTCTTCTACAACCAAGGCCCACCTGCCTAGGAATGGCACCTCCCACAGTGGGCTGGGCCTTTCTGCATCAATCAGTAACTAAGAAAATGTCCCCGCAGACACCTCCACTGACCAATTTGATGGAGAAAATTCCTCAGCTAAGGCTCTGTCTTCCCAGGTGACTCTGTGTCAAGTTGACAAAACTAACCAGTAAACTGTTTCTAATGCGTTATCATTAGCCTCTATTATTAAAACTCCAGTTCCTTACTCTGACCGAAAGGCTTTTGGTACTCAATATTCTTTCTGAGACTACATGCACTTTTCCTTCCTCTTTCAGGGTTTTGACCTCCAAGCTATGGCTGGGTTGGTGGGGAAATACAGACAGGGGGATCTCTCCCTAATTTTTTTATGCCTCTATAGCTTTCTTTCTCTTCCTTTATTAGTTCCAAAACTGCTGAACGGAAAAATCCTATAGCTACTCCCTCTGGGAAATGCTCATATATTATTCTAGAGGAGCTCTCCTTTCCAGACTCCCTGTGTTTGAGAAGCTTTACCAGAAGACATCGTAGGTCAGTTACAAGCACCTCATTTCCAAGGCAGCACAAACCAAATAGAAGAAGAGTCACTCACTCACTTCTGTAATACCCTATTCATTATATTTACAGAAATATTCCATTTCCAATACTTAAAAGGAGAGAACATGTAGAAAACCTAAAGGATGTAATGGCTGATAAGAGCCAGCACCAAGTATTGCAAACTGAATCAAGGCAAAACAGCTAAATGCTAGTACAAGCAGAACACGAGAATCGGAACATGGTCCCTTACCATAATAGGTGGTCAATAAGATTGATTATTTATGATTGAACATTATTCATTCAAAGCTGGAAAATAATCTTTGCCTTCATTCTCTGCCTCTGACTATGTTTTCATTTTTTAAAAAAAAATCCATAAATATGGCTCCCATGATTTTCTTATAATAAGGTCTGCTGTGAATGTATCATGTTCCCACTTGAGCAGCAAGAGATGGATTTTGGAAGAAAGTAGAGGAAATATAGCATAGAAAACTGTTTTATTTTTCTGTCTAATAGAAACACATCTGAGAGTAAATGGATCTAGTAATAACAGATACAATGGGGTAACAAATATGGTGTGATCATCCTGGGGAAAACAGACATAGTGTGGTCATCTTGTGATGAATTGTGCAACAGTGATTGGTTTAAGCCTGGTCATATGACTCATTCTCACCTAACCAATGATAAATGCAGAAGATAATCAATGGTTAATCTATATCAATTGGGAAATAAAGATTTAAATTTGAATAAATGCCCAAATTCAACATAACGCTTTACTAGTATTTAACCAGGCAAGTTCTCACCAATTTCTTCTCTAAGCCAATTGCCTGCTTTGTTACCAGAGATGCTTGTTGAATTTTTACAATTACTTGCCCATCTTTCTTTTCCTGGCCTCCCCAGCATGAGAAATTAACAAAAACTCACACAATTAAAATCACGCCATCTCTATTGGTTTTCAGTACCAAAGCCCGGTCTATGCCCATCTCAGTTTCTCATTCTTTCTCCATTTGTTTCTTCTCTTCTCATACCTTGCACCCTGGGAAGCCATCCTGGCTCTGAAGCTGCACTGCTATCTACAGCGGACTCTCCAGCTGCACTGCTGTCTACAGCTGACTCTCCAGCTGCACTGCTATCCGTCTACAGCTGACTCTCCAGCTGCACTGCTGTCTACAGCTGACTCTGCAGCTGCACTGCTATCCGCCTACAGCTGACTCTCCAGCTGCACTGCTGTCTACAGCTGACTCTGCAGCTGCACTGCTATCCGCCTACAGCTGACTCTCCAGCTGCACTGCTGTCTACAGCTGACTCTCCAGCTGCACTGCTGTCTACACCTGACTCTCCAGCTGCACTGCTGTCTCCAGGTGACTCTCCAGCTGCACTGCTGTCTACAGCTGACTCTCCAGCTGCACTGATATCGGTCTACAGCTGTCTCTCCAGCTGCACTGTTTCCGTCTACAGCTGACTCTCCAGCTGCACTGCTGTCTACAGCTGTCTCTCCAGCTGCACTGCTATCCGTCTACAGCTGACTCTCCAGCTGCACTGCTGTCTACAGCTGACTCTCCAGCTGCACTGCTGTCTACAGCTGTCTCTCCAGCTGCACTGCTATCCGTCTACAGCTGACTCTCCAGCTGCACTGCTGTCTACAGCTGACTCTCCAGCTGCACTGCCGTCTACAGCTGACTCTCCAGCTGCACTGCTATCCGTCTACAGCTGACTCTCCAGCTGCACTGCTATCCGCCTACAGCTGACTCTCCAGCTGCACTGCTGTCTACAGCTGACTCTCCAGCTGCACTGCTGTCTACAGCTGACTGTCCAGCTGCACTGCTGTCTACAGCTGACTCTCCAGCTGTACTGCTATCCGTCTACAGCTGACTCTCCAGCTGCACTGCCGTCTACAGCTGACTCTCCAGCTGCACTGCTATCCGTCTACAGCTGACTCTCCAGCTGCACTGCTATCTGTCTACAGCTGACTCTCCAGCTGCACTGCTATCTGTCTACAGCTGTCTCTCCAGCTGCACTGTTTCCGTCTACAGCTGACTCTCCAGCTGCACTGCTGTCTACAGCTGACTCTCCAGCTGCACTGCTATCCGTCTACAGCTGACTCTCCAGCTGCACTGCTATCCGTCTACAGCTGACTCTCCAGCTGCACTGCTATCCGCCTACAGCTGACTCTCCAGCTGCACTGCTGTCTACAGCTGACTCTCCAGCTGCACTGCTGTCTACAGCTGACTGTCCAGCTGCACTGCTGTCTACAGCTGACTCTCCAGCTGTACTGCTATCCGTCTACAGCTGACTCTCCAGCTGCACTGCCGTCTACAGCTGACTCTCCAGCTGCACTGCTATCCGCCTACAGCTGACTCTCCAGCTGCACTGCTGTCTACAGCTGACTCTCCAGCTGCACTGCTGTCTACAGCTGACTGTCCAGCTGCACTGCCGTCTACAGCTGACTCTCCAGCTGCACTGCTATCCGTCTACAGCTGACTCTCCAGCTGCACTGCCGTCTACAGCTGACTCTCCAGCTGCACTGCTATCCGTCTACAGCTGACTCTCCAGCTGCACTGCTATCTGTCTACAGCTGACTCTGCAGCTGCACTGCTGTCTACAGCTGACTCTCCAGCTGCACTGCTATCTACAGCTGACTCTCCAGCTGCACTGCTGTCTACAGCTGACTGTCCAGCTGCACTGCTGTCTACAGCTGACTCTCCAGCTGCACTGCTATCCGTCTACAGCTGACTCTCCAGCTGCACTGCTATCCGTCTACAGCTGACTCTCCAGCTGCACTGCTGTCTACAGCTGACTCTGCAGCTGCACTGCTATCCGTCTACAGCTGACTCTCCATCTGCACTGCTGTCTACAGCTGTCTCTCCAGCTGCACTGCTATCCGTCTACAGCTGACTCTCCAGCTGCACTGCTATCCGTCTACAGCTGACTCTCCAGCTGCACTGCTGTCTACAGCTGACTTTCCAGCTGCACTGCTGTCTACAGCTGACTCTCCAGCTGCACTGCTGTCTACAGCTGACTCTCCAGCTGCACTGCTGTCTACAGCTGACTCTCCAGCTGCACTGCTATCTACAGCTGACTCTCCAGCTGCACTGCTGTCTACAGCTGACTCTCCAGCTGCACTGCTATCCGCCTACAGCTGACTCTCCAGCTGCACTGCTATCCGTCTACAGCTGACTCTCCAGCTGCACTGCTGTCTCCAGCTGACTCTCCAGCTGCACTGCTGTCTACAGCTGACTCTCCAGCTGCACTGCTAACCGTCTACAGCTGTCTCTCCAGCTGCACTGCTATCCGTCTACAGCTGACTCTCCAGCTGCACTGCTATCCGTCTACAGCTGACTCTCCAGCTGCACTGCTATCTGTCTACAGCTGACTCTCCAGCTGCACTGCTATCCGTCTACAGCTGACTCTCCAGCTGCACTGCTGTCTACAGCTGTCTCTCCAGCTGCACTGCTATCTGTCTACAGCTGACTCTCCAGCTGCACTGCTATCCGTCTACAGCTGACTCTCCAGCTGCACTGCTATCTACAGCTGACTCTCCAGCTGCACTGCTGTCTACAGCTGACTCTCCAACTGCACTGCTGTCTACAGCTGACTCTTCAGCTGCACTGCTGTCTACAGCTGACTCTCCAGCTGCACTGCTATCCGTCTACAGCTGACTCTGCAGCTGCACTGCTGTCTACAGCTGACTCTCCAGCTGCACTGCTGTCTACAGCTGACTCTCCAGCTGCACTGCTGTCTACAGCTGACTCTCCAGCTGCACTGCTATCTGTCTACAGCTGACTCTCCAGCTGCACTGCTATCCGTCTACAGCTGACTCTCCAGCTGCACTGCTATCCGTCTACAGCTGACACTCCAGCTGCACTGCTATCCGTCTACAGCTGGCTCTCCAGCTGCACTGCTAACTACCTGACTCTTATCCTTTCTTCCCTATCAGCACCTCTTCTTCCCCAAGCTGTTTTCTTGATGGCCTTTCTGAAATTTGGAAAACACCAAACACCAATATTATCAATATGTTCAAATCTATATTCACCCTCAATAATGGTCC
Source organism: Tokudaia tokunoshimensis (assembly GCA_036184795.1). Classification (NCBI taxonomy): domain Eukaryota; kingdom Metazoa; phylum Chordata; class Mammalia; order Rodentia; family Muridae; genus Tokudaia; species Tokudaia tokunoshimensis. The sequence goes on from BTHU01000017.1 coordinate 4,692,800, forward strand.
AATCTAATCTTCTTCAGGGTTTTCTAGCAAACTAAGAGATACCACCTTGAAATTGAAGCTACCACTTTCTCTGGCTCTGTTTTTCTTCTACTCATCACAGATATTGGGTCACCAAGCTCTGCTAACTCTATCTTGAAAACCCCCTTTTCTCTCCATCTCCAGCAACATACAACATGGCAAATCTGATCCCACCTCCAATGTCTCTTAACAACCAACCGTCTAGTGTCAGACATGCTACTCTATCATCTCTTTGATTTTGCAGCCAGAGTGATTTTCTACCAAGAAAGCTATATTGGTTTGGTTTTCTATTTAAAACAGTCTCCTGGTTTTTAGATGTAGCTTGTCATTATTCCTCCACCATCTGACCCTGTCTTCCTCCGAAGGCCCTTCCCAGGTATGGCCTCCTCTTCTTGTATCTTTGATAGTTAATCTTGATCATCAATCTGATAGACTTTAGAATCACCATGGAAATAACCCTGTGGGTAAGTCTATGAGGGAGTTTCCAGAATGGGTTAACAGAGTAGAAAAGACTCACCCTGAATGTGAGTAGTGTCATCTCAGAATCTTGAGTCCAGGACAGCATAAAGCGAGAAAGAGAGCTGGGTAGCAACCATTCATCTGTCTCCCTTCTTGATCATGGCTGCAATGTGACTAGCTACCCCATGTTCATGTCCACATTCCCGTCTGCCATGATGGACCATACTCTCAAACTGTGAACCCAAACAAATCCTTCTGTCTTTTAAGTTGTTTTGATCAGGCATTTTGCCATAGCAATGAGAAAAGAAATAAGTACAGCACCTACCATAGAGATTCCTGGTGTAATCAGATTTCACTGACCTCTGATCTGGACCACACGCTGGAACTGAAACCTGTTTCCTCTTTTCCCTCCCCCATCTATTGGCTAACATGTCATTCCTTCTACAATTATTCGCCCCTATAAACACTTCCTTTGTATTAAGTTGAACCACATGAAATTAGCTTGTTTTAAGGAGTTAAGAGAAGTCAAATAATAGAAAATTCATACCTGTCAAGCCAATGCTTGGCTTTTTAGACATGAATTTCTTCATGGAAGGAACTTTGATCTTTCACCCTGCTTCACACAATTCCTGGCACACAGTAAATATTTAATTAACACTTACTGACAGAATAAGCCTGAAACTTTATTTTCTTACAACAGATTATTTCAAATTGGCCTAATTTAAAAATAGCATTTTCATAAACATTGACCTATTTTCTTCTGTTATAAAAGTACTTGCCTACCTTACCTAGTGTGATTAAGCACTGACTAGCTATAGTTTGCTTTTCTGCAGACAGCAGTTATACAAAGAGATACACAGTGTCTTGTTCTATAGTACACAAACTCGAAGTCATTTTTCAAAGCTCTTCTTTCTGGATGAAAAGAAAGGAAATCAGGGATTCCATGGAAAACTGGACTCAAACTCTAATGAACTCAGCAACTGTGCGGCCCCTGTACAAAGTCTTATAGTGACACTTCTAAAACCATGAGTCCCAGGGCGCTGCTCAAAAGGGACCATAAGAAGAGGGTACTTCCAGTAAATGACATTCAACAGGCCTCTCACTTCGAATATTGCACAGCCTCTCCACAGATGAATAAGGGCACACTAGCGCTTTGCTAATTCCCATTAACTACGGCAGCCCTCAGTGAATTGCTGCATTAATGAGGAAGTCATTGCCAATACAGTGCCTGCAAACAGAAGAGGATGTATTTGCCTCTGTTCTTCTGACGAGCATAGGCCTTCTTTAATTATTTATGTACATACCCCACAGCACGAGAGCGCTCACGAATATTTTGTATGAGTAATGAAGTTTGAGTAATACTAGCCTTCACTCCATCTTGCTGCTGTTAAAGCTTACAGATGAGAGGGGTGAGAATTTAAGGTTTTTGTGGATTTGACAACTGGGAGTTAGCAGGATTCCCTACGATAGACTTGTAAATAATACAATGGAAATAAATATCTACTAGTACGATTCTTATTCTTTCAAGCTCTTTAATAGCCCTCAGAAGACCCTCGATGAACCACAAGGAAAATGCTAAGAAATGAAGCAGCTAATGATAACAATAATTACAATAATAATATTGCTTATATAATAACTCTTTATGGATATATCTCTGTCAACATGGGAGATGGATGTTGAGACAATTTCTAAATAATTCAGAACAAATGGCTGATAAGTATAGGCGTAGAGACACTGGGAAAAGGAGGGCTCGTTTGGTCAGAATTCTCCAGCCTATGTTGGTCAGATTTGCTGAATGATTTATTGTAGAGTCTGCAAAACCTCCGACTCCACTATTCAATCTCACTTCTGCACATCATTTACTTTTCACTGAGGCCAAACATCCAGAATCTCTGTGAATAAACCTCCTGATGTTCAGCAAGGCTGGAGATTGTTGAGATTGTTGGCGATACCCGTCCACACCCTGGTGCTTTTTGACTGGCAACATAACATTCAAAGCTGTTTCAATGCCATCTATTCTTTGGATGTTAATTTATTTAGTAGGACCTACCATATAACCAAAAAGTTCATTCTCAGAATTGTCTAAAGACATCCATAATTGGTCATGACAAAATCCTTCCATATCTCCAACTTTATGTTATATGCATGAATGAGAGACAACACATACACACACTAATTGTAAACAACTATATTTTATTGTTTGATGTATGTTTTAATCAAGTTCACAGAGAAACGTGACAAGATTTATAAGGTTTTGTCAGGCTCAAGAATAATTGAAGCACAAGGAACGTGTCATATGTCATAGTTCTTCTGGTTTTTTGTTTGTTTGTTTATTTGCTGTTTTTGTTTGTTTCTTGGCTGTTTAATGACATCATTGACAAATAAAACTGGTAGCCATTAAAGGTGTATGATTAGTGTTTTGGTATTCATAAAACTTATAAAATAATCACACTACAATTCCATTAATTAATATATACAATTCACACAGTTGCCCCCTTTCTCACATGTGGAAGAACCCGTCTTAGTTCTCCCTTAGCGGATTTCATGTTTGCTGTTCAGTCACCACACTGCATCTCCAGCACCATTCACTTGCATATGTGAGCTCTGAACCTTTCCATTCCATTTCCCCTAGTCCCTGATATACCATTCGATGACTTCGGCACTGTACATGTCTACTGGTGAGTGCCATTCCATGACCGACTTATTTCACTTAGCACAATGTCTTCCAAGTATAGTCATACTGTTGCAAATTCTACACTTCCTTCTTGTTAAGGCCAAAGGTATACATTGATCTCTCAGAAGCTTTTTATGCTGCTCTCCACAGCTGTGAATGATACTGCAGGAAATGTATAACACAGACATCACTGAGATCCTGATTTCATTTCCTTCCCATATATATCTAGTTACAGACAGAACTGTTATATCATATGTGTGTTAGTAACAAATGTGTGTGTGTGTGTGTGTGTGTGTGAGGGAGGGAGAGAGAGAGAGAGAGAGAGAGAGAGAGAGAGAGAGAGAGAGAGAGAGAGAGAGAGAGAGAGAGAGAGAGAAATATGCACCTAAGAGAAACGCTTTAAAGGAATGTGTGTTTGAGCTCGTGGTTTCGGGGATTTGAGCCTGTCATGAGCTGGCTTCATGAAGTCTGGACAGAGTGCAGTGCCAGATAGGATTGGTAGAATGAAATTACTCCTCTTATGATATCCAGAAAGAAGGAGTAGTGGTGAACAGAGAACAGAGGTACACTCCTGGGGGTCCAGTCCTTCCAACCCTAGGTCCTAACCCTAAAGAACGAAGAGTGAACTAAAGATGCTGAAAGGTAGTTAGATGATATAAGGATGCATTGAGGACTCTTTGCCACATAGTAAGAATGGCCACCTAAAGCTCCCCAAATAAAAGAACAAATGAGCTTTTATCCTGGACAATAAGATGAATAGAAAATGTAGAATAAGGAACGATATTGTAGATTCCTACAACTGCCAGATATCATTTGTTAACCTTCACCCAGATAAATAGGGACACAGTAACAAACAGTTTCACATTGTGTTTTCCTTGCTCTCAGGTGAAGAACTTAGGACCTGAGTTAATACTACAATTTTTGGCCTTTTATATATTGTTGAGTACATTCCTTTATATCAGCAAACCTTGGCAATTTAAAGCAATGATGATCACTCTGCCTGGGATGAGTTAGAGGAGTGGCACCTGCTGCAGGAGCAATAAAGACAAGCCCTCATTGAAGGTGCTCGGGACTTAGAGAGAAAGTAGGCCCCACGCACCCACGCATGTGCATGTGTATGCACACATATGATTGCAATTAAAACCTGGGTTTTCCAAAACACTATGAGGGGGACCAGAATTGGGAACATCTAACTAAAGGCAGCCTTCCTGGAGGAAGTTACAATCAATTTAACACTAAAAAATAAGGAGTCAGTGGAGGGGGACTAACCATGCTCGCATCAGGACATCTTGGGCTATGGAGAGAGGTAGCTGTGTGTGCAAGTGGTCATCCCCACTTCCAAATGCTACTTTTGCACACAAAAGGGAAATGGATGCTTGATCTCAGACAGACACACACTGGTGAGGCGGGAACAACTGACAGCAATCACAGAGTTTAGTTTATTGTCAAGGTTAAATAACTCATCCTAATGGCATGGTCCTTCCTTCCATCTGGGTATCCGTCTTATTCTCATGCTTAATTTTAAAATTTACCTACAAGTCTCTGGAGACTCTCTCTAGCCTTCTTTAGCCACCTTCCGTGCTATGGAATTGTTCCCCATGTCACCTTGTGTCCTCAAGGTACCTTGTCAAGGTTTGGTTTGCGTTACTGGAATAAAAGGTTTAAAGCAACATAGGGAGGTAAAAAGGCTATTTAGCTTATGGGTTACAGTCCATCAGGAAGGTAAGGCAGGACAGGAACTCAAAGCAGGAACCGAAGCAGAGGCCACAGAGGAATACTGATCATTGGCTTGAATTCCTGGGCTACCTTTCTTACATAGCCCAGGCTGACCTGCTGAGAGATGGTACTTTCCACAAGGGCGGGCCCTCCTACATAAATCAGAAATCCAGAAAATGCCCCACAGACATGTCCACAGACCAATGAATTCATCTGTGATCCCCTCCTCCTAGTTGTGCCTAGATTTGTGTCAGAGTGTCAAGAACTAATTTTAACACAGTTACTGTATTGTTTCTTACATATCTCTTCAATAGGAATATGCCTGTGATTATACACGCTTGTACAATAAAAATATGGCCACCACTGTGAACATACTTGCCAAAAGACTACAGAATAATTTAGAAGGCTGTTAGTCAATTCTCTCCCTCTTCCCTGTAAGTTACATTATGTAGTTACTTAAGAATATATAAAGCTATTCCAGAGAATTTGCCTTGCTTCTATTGCAGTGATAGTTGGGAAATTATCATTATATATGTTCATATGTACATATGTATGTATGTAGTTGTCTGTGTATTTATGATGCTGAGCCAAAGTATAAAGCAGTATGATTGTTCATAAGCATTTTATTCATTCTGGGCTGTGAAATGGGTGCAAAGCCAACCCCTGTCTACAAAACATCCCCACAGAAAAGTCATCCAGCACCCCTGGGCTTTACTGGTTCTCTTAGATATTTCTCTGGGCTATCCTCTCTCATGCCTCCCCCTCCCGCACATCCTGCCACAAGTCCTCCACCAGTGGCCCATTGGTAATCCTGTTCTCTCTTCTTCAGCATTACTGCCACAGGCTCTCAACATTTACATTTTCCTCCCATAGTTATCCATTATCCCTTCAACGTCTCTTTATTTCGAAAACTGAATTCTTGACCTGAGAAGGAGTAAACACGGCAGAGGTGTCCCTGGATGTGGCATGGCCCTGACATAATTATATCATTGCATATATGTTGCGTTTGTAATTTCTCTGTGTTCATGTGCCTGTTCAGTTCGCACCTTGCTTCTCTATCGCTCTCTCCATGCAACACACTCATAAAAGCTGTCAAAACAACACAACGTATAAACTCTGAACAGATTCAATGAACTGTTCAGCTGCTTTTTCTTCTCATTTCCTTCCACTCGCTTCAGGAATCCTTGGGCTTTGACAGTGGGAATTGAAAAACCCTCCGGGCACGTCCCTTTGTGACTCTCTCTGCTTCTTAGTGTTGGTGTCCAGAGGCTGTAAGTAATGCTGAACAGGCCGCTGTCATGGCAGCTCAGGTGACTCACAACATCATTCAAATTTGTCAATAGTCTCCCTTAACTCTGCCAGAATAATGTGTCAGCCGCCAGGATGGGTAAGGCAAGCGAGCAGGTCTGTAACCCTGGGGTTCAGCCCCACATGCTGACACGTCCAAATGTAATGAACCCAAATGTAGGACTCTGAGGAATTCTCTCCATTCTTCCCTCTGCAGAAAAGAAACGTTTTCAGTGCAGTAGGGTGGACACAAGTTAGAACAAAGATGAATCCCCAGAGTACGTGGGTTAGTAAACACAGGAATATGTTACCAAAGGAAGCAGAAGAATATGTTTTCCCCAGTGAACGCTCGTTTATTTTTCTTAAGTACATTTCCCTGTGTCTGGACTCGCTGACAGATGGTCCTACTCGAATCCAGGAAAGCAGCCTTGGTGACCTTTGATGTATACCTGGCTTGCTCAGGTCTCTCCTTAAATGTCACTTCTGCTGAGAGGACCTTGCCTCTAACCCATGCTAATTAGATTTCCCCTCTTTGCATTTCTCTCACTTCCCTGTTATTTTCTTTGCCTTCTCTTTTAGCAAATTCTAAATCTGTTTGTTTGCTTATTTTTGTCTTTGCAGAGCTGGTTGTTAAACACTTGCCAGCACGCCAATCCTCCTGTTGTGCAGCTGACTCCCCCCTTGGCTCCTGCCCAGCGGCCAATGTGCTCCTTTAAATACTCGAAGCTACCCAAGCCATCCCCTCTACTCAAGAACTTCCATTGGCTTCTCAGCCACCTTGATTACAAACCAAAATTCTCCGCAGGACTAAATGCAGGCATTCTACCAGCCAAGTCCCATTCCTTCTATATTTCTGATCCTATTCTCTTCTCCACAGCACACAGTTCCAGCCATACCTCAATCATGTATTCATCAAAACTGTCCAAGCAGTCTCCTCCCTCAGCACCAGGCAGCGACTTCTCTACCTGGAAAGTCCTACCTAAAGAGGAGCAAAATTTGACTTCATTTTTCGTATACTTATTTCCTTCCACAGGTTCTACTTGCTCAAAGCCATCCCTGATTCTTCTATACAAAAATCACAATCGATGACATCATTTCCCACTCAATTTCTCCTGGGTTTTGTTGTTTGTTTCCTCTTATAGCATGGACATTGTTTTCTTCTATTTAATTGACAGATAACATTGTGTTGTGCATGACTTAAATATGAAATAGTCCCTACAAGTTAAAGTGTTTGAACAGTGTTGGAAAGTCACTGAAACTTATAGAAGATAGGGGCTAGCTAGCTAGAAAGATGTGGGTTGCTAAAGGACAGGCCTTGAGGGTGATAGGCCAGTCCTATTTCTTGGCTCCCTGCTCCCAGGTCAACAAGTAGCAGCTACTTATGGCAACCATACATTTGACGGCCATGGCCGAAACCATTCCAGCTGCCCTACCCTCTCTGCTGTATGGACTGAAAGCTTTTAAACCATGATTTGAGAGGAATCTTTCTTTCTTAAGTTACTTCTTCCAGGTATTTGTCACAGAGACAGGGAGTTGTACCATAAAGTATGGTCATTGCTCTGATAAGCCTGCTATGTAGTTCCTAGGCCTTTAGAACTGGTTCACTGGGAAAATGTGCAGGAGTTCAGAGCTGTAGACTAGAGAAGCCCAGAAATTCTATGAGCCCGGTAATGAGCTATTGCAACGGGAGAGCAGAAGACAGGAATACCAGCTGACACAAAGCTAGTGAGCACCCTGCTTGCTCGTGAGGTTTCAGAAGGATACAGGCTATCAGTAAGTCGAGTCTTCTTTTTATTAGATATCTTCTTTATTTACATTTCAAATGTTATCCCCTTTCCTCATTTCCCCTCCGAAAACCCCCATCCCATCCCCAATCCCCCTGCTTGGTACCCTCCCCCCCCCACTTTCCTGACCTGATATTACCCTACACTGGGGCATCAAGCCTTCACAGGACCAAGGTCCTCTCCTCTCATTGATGTCCCACAAGGTCATCCTCTGCTACATATGCTGCTGGAGCCATGGGTCCTTCCATGTGTACTCTTTGGTTGGTGGTTAAGTCCCTGGGAGCTCTGGGGTTTCTGGTTGGTTGATATTGTTTTTCTAGAGGCTATTCTTATGATATTCTGGGGAAGTATTGGATCCAGGACTTATTGTTTGAGTGAGCCTTAATTTAAAGGTAATGAACTAATTTAATTAACAGAGGAAATTTTGAAACAATATACCCCTCAGAATGTGGCAAGGGTACTCGCCACTTTCAGAATGAGATGCTGACTACACTGGTGAGGACAAAACTACCACAGCCGTTAAAGAGACTGTTGTCACTAAAGAGAAATCCCAAATGTCTCCATAGTACAACAGGAAAGGTCCCTTCTGGGCAATATTGCATCCACCGACGTCTTTAGGGTGCAAAAGCAAAACCCTAGTTGGAAAATATTCATTTACAGGATACAGAGTGCCTTTGCTGGAAACAAACTCCTAGGGAAGTGTTTTCCCCGGTTAGGCCATGCAGATACTCTGAGGCCACTATACTTGTGAGGCCATGCCCCAAGAGTGTCATGTTTCAGCTCCAGTTGGCAGTAGAACTTAGTATTACCAAGGCTGGTTACACTGTCACATGGGTACAGGATAGAAGAGTCCTGGATCACGGAGGCTTGTACCATACTTCCAGAAATAACCCCATGATGCCAGGCAATCTGTAGAAGGCAGGGTCCTGAAGAGAAGACCTTAGGGACAATGTGTGCATCTGTGAATACAAAGCATAAGATGCACTGGGGAATCCCAGGAATGTAAGATATCTGTCAACAATAGCAGTAGGCATTGAGGAGAGAAGGAAGCCATGGGTAGTTCAGGCATTAAGCCTATAGGAATGAGGGCATCCAAGCTTTCTAGAGCCTAGACAGTGTTACCAGGAGCCCTAGATGTCAAATGTAGAGCTATAGTTTGGTGTTTGCTATACTGTTTTGGGACCTCGTTCTGTTCTTGCCTTTCCTTGATACTCTCCTCTTCCTTATTTCTGAAATGAAGAAGTTTATTCTGTGTCATTGTATATCGGAAACATGAAATTGGTTGTGGGTCTTTGTTTATTTGCTGTTTTTGTTTGGTTGTTTTTCATATTGCAGGGGTCCACAGCTCAGAGTTTGCCTTGAGTCTCAAAAGAGACATGAGTCTATTAAGATTATGGTGGTCAGGGCTGGTGAGATGGCTCAGCGGTTAAGAGCACTCACTGCTCTTCTGGAGGTCATGAGTTCAAATCCCAGCAACCACATGGTGGCTTACAACCACACATAATGAGAAACAAACAAACAAACAAACAAAAAAGATTATGGGGTCATTTGAAGTTTGAATAAATGCATCTTGAATTATGTGATGGCCATGAGCCTACACAGGCCAAGGGCAGAATGTCACCTCTCAAATGACAAATATCCCCTGCAGGCTTTGTTTGAATATGTTTTGCTAGATTGTAGACCATTCAGGAAATGGGATCTAGCTTGAGGAGGTGAGTTGCTGAGGGCTGTGCCTTAAGGGTCCTAGCTTTTAGCTTGAGTCACGAGTTTCCTTATCAGCAAAAGCAAAACTTGTAAACTCCAATCACCATGTACCCAGCTGTGCCAACTGCCATTCCTTCCCTGCCTTAAAGGCTAAGAGCCAAAATAATTTTTTCTTCTTTCTTTACTTTGCTACCACTAGGATTGTTTCAAAGCAATTAGAAAGTTCTAATGTGCATTCTGTTTTTATCACATATAATATAATGTTATGAAGTAAACACATATATTCTATAGAATGGGTAATATAGCTAATTAACATACCTCTTCCAATAATACTATATCTCCTAATCCTTCCAAAATAGTCCCACCAACTGGGGACCAAGCATTTAAGTATATGCCTGCAGGGGCCATTCTATTCAAACTACCACAGTACTGAACAGGAAATACAAGATCCACATCATAGCTAGACAGGCAGTAGGGGATTGTTATTATACAAATAAATAAACAAATGAATGGCTACTAGCTTCTAGGCAATGGAAACATCAAGGAAATAAAAGAAGGATGTAAAAAAAAATAAAAACATCCTGGTGGGAACTAGGGAAAACATTGAGCCGGAAAGATGAAAAGTATATCGTATTGTGTCTACAGAATGGCCCCTATAGGCGTATCTATTTGAGCATTTGGTTTCCGGTTAGTGGAACTGTTTGGGAAGGTTGAGAGGTGTGTCCTTTCTAGAAGAGCCGTGTCACTGAGGGTAGGGTTTGAGGTTTCAAAAGCCAACATCTCCCCCATTCCCGTGCTGCCTCTCTGTCTGTGTCTCCGTTTGTGTTCCTCTCTCCCTTTTTCTCTCTCCTGTTCCTTCTCTTTCTGTGTGTGTCTCTCTTTCTGTCTGTCTGTCTGTCTTTCTTGGCTTGATGATTGCTGCCTCAGTATATAAGCTCCCTGCTACTGCTCCAATGTCATGCCTGCCTGCCCGCCTACTGCCCTACTCACTGTTAGAATGATCTGTGACTCACACCCTGGAAGCAAGCTCCCAATAAAATGTTTCCATTTCTAAGTTGTCTTTCTCATGGTGTTTTAGTATGGAACAAAAAAGTAACCAATAGAAACATATTTCCCTGGCTCTTGTTACCATAGCCATCCCATATAAGGATGATCTGTAAATATGTTTGCATTCAAGGGAAACTGAGCCTGGACTGCAGGCTCACAGGAATCATTCTAATACTTGGACCTATAAAGTGCTCAACAAACAGTTACAGGTTTGATTAGTATATATGGCTCTGGGAAATCTGTCAAGGCTTGCTAGGATACCATGGTTTCCCATCAGTTCCAGGGGATGTATCTTTCAGAATATTTTCACTCATGTGAATACTAATTTACACAAAATTGTGTGTCACATCAAGAGAGCTTTTATTCCCAGAATGCAACATTAAAACAAATGAAGCAAGGCGTCTAAGGATTTAAGCCTATGTGTGGTGGGGCACAAATGGAAGGAGTTAGGAAATGAACTATGTATAGATAAACAGCCTTCCCATCAAGATTTATCCTCTCACTGGCTTTTGGTTATTTTTGGCTTTTAAAGCATTCTTGGTATTTTGAAGAGATAGATTGTCAATTTCATTTACTTTTCTCTAAAGTGGACTAAGCTATAAAGGGTAAGACCAAATTAGTACATGACCTTTCTTAGTTTAAAATAGTTGCCATGTTTGGGTTACGATATAGGTGTTCAAACTGTACTTCAATTGGTCTTTATACCATTCTTTGCTCTGTTCCTATTTCTAAAGTAAAGAGACCACCTCCCATGAACACAGAAAAGTCTATCATGCATCATTTTTTAAAACTTTCCAATTTCTATTTGCTGCTTTGTTCTCCATACTTCTCTGTCCTCTCTTTTGTTTAAAATCTCATTTAGCATTCTCTTGAGGGGAGAACACAAGATTACAATCTAATGATTGTAATGGGAACAGGTTAAGTTGGTACCATTCCCCGTTTTCATTACAATCTTGGTGGCAAGGATAATGTAACAGAATTTTTAATGCCTCATATATTACTTGAACATTTTCCCGTGAGCACCAGCTCCCGGTCCATGGACAGCACTGTGGCTGTGTGCTGTAGGACTTTGATCTTTTTATATTCTGCATTATAATCAATTGGCCATTTTGCCCCTTCCCTATAGGTTCCAGTCAAACAAGTAAAAAATATTTTGATCTATAGCCTACCCCTACATCTCATGTCTATAAAATCCTATTGTAGTGGTTATTCCTGGTTGTCAACTTGACTATATCTGGAATGAACTAATCAAGAATTGGAAGGCTCACCTACGATCCTAATCTGGAGGCTCAGAGATACAAGTTTCTGACCTGGATCTTGGCATGGAGATCTTGAAGCATAGTGACTATGAATTCCAGAAGATTAAGATAAGGAGATCTCCAAGTTCAAGGCCATCTGGGATTAATGATGCAATGGCACATGCCTTTAATCTGGGCCACACCCTCTGCTGGAGACCTATATAAGGACACTGGAAGAAGACTCTCGGACTCTTCCTTGTCTGCTTGCCTCGTGGGACTGAGCGACTGCTAGATCCTTGAACTTCCATCCACAGCTGCTGCTGATCATTGTTGGGGAGTTGGACTACAAACTGTAAGTCATCAACAAATTCCCTAACTATATAGAGACTACCCATATGTTCTGTGACTCTAGAGAACCCTGACTAATACACCTATCAACCACAAAACATCACTGCAAAATCTGTGCGTCCAGTCATTCAAAGAGGAGAGAAGGCACAACCCCAGCGTTCTTCTGGACAGTCACTTCTCTGCAAAGCATCCTGAGAATTATAGTTTTTGTAAGCTAACATAAAGTTTGTTCCTTTCAATATCTCGAGCTCTTAATGGGGTTGGATCTTAAGCTATGAGGTGTTGCTGCTAGGAGCAGGAAGTCTTGCAGATCCCTGTTACTCTAAGTGTGTTCCTCTGGTCTGCAAGGCATGGGTTTCATCTGTAAGCATATGAAATAGAAATCCAGATTTCCATTGTTTGAATCTGCATTTTACTAAGATCTTCCCATGGTCACTGAAGAGAAAAGATGTGGTATTTCTTTCAGGGCACACTTGTATAAATAGTAGGGTGCAGCTCCCTTAAGTGTGAGTGACCTCTGATTGTCACTGTAGGAACCCAGACTAGAAGCCCCTCCAGAGCACCCCACCCTGGTTTCTCAGAATCACCCTGTGCGCAATGTCAGCTCTGCCTAGTATTCTGGTTTCCCTACCAACTTTTTGGGTTCCAAAATTTAAAGGATTCAAATCTTTTGATAAACTAATTCTCAAATTGTCCTTCCAAAGGAAATTTGTCAAGCCCAATCTCATTTAGGTTTTCTGTGCATCAGTACCCTTGTTTATAACCCCAAAGCAATAATATTATTAATAAATATTAGGAAAATGAGAACAAACTACTGGAAATGAGAGATCCCCTCCTCTGAACAAACAACACAAGGACAAACTGAACAAAAGCATCTGACTTCACAGAGCAGCCTTTGCTGCAGCAGGGCTCTGCCACCCCCACTCTTTCAGAAAGTGAGTTTCTCTCCAACCCAGTTCACTGGAATTCCCAGGGTACAGTCCCTGTCTGCTCCACTGAAGCCTCATTGCCACAGGCAGAAAAGGATTAAGGTCCAGATGGGTCCTACCTTAGCAATGGATGTCACCCAGCTGGAAGAGACTGGGAAGTGTGGTCTTTATCCAGATGTCTCACTCCACTGCATGACTTTAAAATCAGACTGGGCATTTGGGTGGGCACCAGCAGTCCTCACTACACTCATCCAGTCCAGTTATTCTGGAAATTAAAGGCATTATAGGAATAAATAATTTAGCCTCCAAACAATACACGTTTTTTCAAGGTAGCTGTTTTCTTTTCTTTCTTTCCTTCTTTCTTTCTTTTATCCTTCCTTCCTTCCTTTCTTTCATTCTCTTTTAAGATTTATTTATTTATTTTATGTGTGTGGGTACACTGTCACTGTCTTCAGACACACCAGAAGAGGGCATCGTATACCCATTACAGATGGTTGTGAGCCACCATAGGGTAGGGTTTCTGGGAATTGAACTCAGGACCTCTAGAAGAGTAGTCAGTGCTTTTAACTGCTGAGCCATCTCTCCAACCCAGCTGTTTTCTTTATCATCCTATTTTTAGGCTTCTAATAACTATGGTATCTTATCTCTGTCATGGTTATTCAAAACTTCAACTCATAGAATACAAAGTGATTGAATTTCAGCTCAGTTTACCTGGGGTGTACGGATAGTTCAGATCAAGCCACAATGGTAACGTGAGGTTGGCATGGTGTTAGCACCAAGAGATCTGAAGTCTACAGAGGGTGATACCCAACCCTTTTGACTATACCTTATTTTATACCATAGTTGGTATACCAACTACACCCTTGGAACCTGCATGGTCCTCAGAAATGTGGGTGCTCATGGCCCACCAATGGAAGGCAGTTTTCTGGAGAAAAGTATGAGGGAGTCTGATGTCACAGTGAACTACACTGAGTTATAACAGAGAATGAGCCCCACCTTAAATCTCTCCCATACATGTGGCACTTTAGGCTGTGGCTGCAGGTTAAATGAGGTGATCAAGGCAACTTGTTAACCCTAAGCAATCAAGTGACTGCAGTTGCTGCTATTGGGGTGCGGGTGGGGTCTGCAGCTCTCATTCTCCGTGGGGTATCTGCTGTTTTAACCTAACCAAGAAGTAGATGGAATCACAACAGAAGAGAATGTCTCTGTGTGGGTGGATCAGCAAAGCTTCTGATCTCAGGGATAGACTAAAGTTGTAACTCCAGCCAGCACTCAGCCATGGAGGAAATCACAAAAAAAAAAAATCTGACTCATTCAACGTCATTTTTACCCTTGCTGGAACGTTTATTTCTTCCACCTCAAGAAGCAAAATGTTTTCTACAAATACACATCCAAGCTACTGGTTATTTGACTTCTGAAAGTGGTATCTCTTAGAGACATCCTAGGCCCTTTAAAGGAAAGAATTTTATGTCCCTAAGTAAGGAGATGAATTGGTCCAAGTCTAGAAAAATGAACACAAAATAGAAATAAAGTTTGGGTCCTATAAGGAATTTATTAGGAAGATCTCAAGATACTTGCAAATATTACGTATTCTTCACCTTCTGGCACAGCATCTCTTCCACCCAGACTCACCAGTCTTGGTCCACGATCCAATGCCTTATTACTTCACAAGTAGATCACAAGCTCCAATGTGGTCTCTCTTGCTCCTGACTCTGGTGTGAATCATGGTAGTGTTACCTATCACCCTGACCTGGGACCCTGTATGGTTATTTGTTTGGTTGGTTGGTTTTATATTTGTCCTTGTTTTCTTTTGAGACAGGGCTTCTAGTAGCCCAGGCTGGCCCCACGCTTAAGCTTCCATTTCCATCTCCCAGTTGCTGGCACTGGAGGTGTGTACCAGCATTCCTGGTTTGACCCAGTACTGGGCAGAACCCAGGGCTTCACATGTGCTGGATAAGCAATCTACTAAAGGAGTCCTGTGGCCAGCCCAGACCCTGGGCTTTGTCTCACCATTTTGTACACTTGCGCTCTTTCTAATAGCTGCCTCAGTGCTTCTCCACACAGCCGTATTTTCTGCTCAATTCCTGCTCCAGGTCCCCCAGGACTGGGTCCTTGTGTCCCTGAGTCCATTCAGAGATTTGCCTGATCACCAGTCCTGTGACTTCCTGCTGCTTGGTGACAGATTCCCTGGGCCACCTGCCGCCAGCCTGCCCACCTGCCTGCCTGCATCTGCACCTATCGTCTGCTGCCAGACAGCCATCCTCCCTATGGAGGGGTAAGAACAGATGGAATGCTCTTAACAAAGCACTGTAACGAGAGAAAATGCCAGCTAAACTGCTAGGAAAAAAAAAAACGAGGGTTAAACTCTTTCATTAGGAAAAGGAAGTTGCTTTAGATGAAGGCCAAGGACACGGAAAGGCTGCTTTTTCACGCAGTCTGGACAGCAGTTGTTCACAGGCTTGGCAGAGCACAGGGGTCAAATACTGTGTTCTGGAGCTGCACCGGCTGAGCCTCCCAGTCCACCTTTACGAACAACTAAGATGGGGCAAAGTGCCATCTCTCCCAGGTTCAGAGTCCCATCTGCAAGACAGTGACACCACCCTGTGGACTGCCTGTAATTTTACTAATGATGAAAGACTCCAGGCATACAGTCTCTTCCAATGGTTCCTTAAGTATGGGTCTGGATATAGAGCTCTCAGTCAGTTCTCAGACGCATCAATTCTAAGGGAATGGTATACACAGTGTAGATTTTTGTCATGGGGTGGGAGAAGGAATATTGTATAGAACAGCAGCAAAACCATGGCTGGATGAGTCACCGACCTGTAAAAGATCAAAGAAAGTGTAAGTGATGGAGCCAGTGAGGTGGGAACCAATCCCAAAGTCTGTGTGTTGCAGAGAAAGAAGGGCACAAATGACCGCCCTGGGGGATGGAACGTTAGAACTGGGGGATGAGTCATAGTAGAGACCTTTCAAAAAGACAGAGTAGGAGAGAGGGGGCACCCTGCGTTTACAGAATGTAGCATAAAATCTATGCTTCACAAGGCACCAGGAAGGAAAGTAGACCGGCTTGGAAAAGCAAGTGCATGGCCGTGGGAGGGAAGTGATACAAAGTATCTGTAGCAGCTCGGATAGGGAAGAGCAGAGAAATGATACAAAGTATTTGTAGCAGCTCTGATAGGAGAGCAGGGTAAGGAAGTCTACAGAGGCAGAGGTAAACAGGCAGTCAGCTGTGACAGAGAGAAGAGGCAACCAAGAAACACAGTAATAGAGAACACTGCTCCAAACAGCAGCTGGGAATAGGGAATTGATAACAAAGCAATAAAATACCAGCAATGAGGGAGCCAGATACCATTAAAGTACACAGTAGTTAATATCAAGGAGGCCAAAGTCAGGAAACGATTAATAAATTAATAAACAAAGGCGAGGTTTAAAATGAATGTAGACAAAAAAGAGGTTATCTGGGGTGATCTGTTCAGTGCGTGAAGGGCAGGGGCTGCCAGGAAGTGATGATGTCATGGTTCAGCTCTGTTGCTGGGTCCATGCTGCTGCCTCTGGGGCGCTGAGAAAGGAGGGAGCAAAGCTAGCCCTCACTAAAGCAAGAGAAAAGGGGTCACAGCCAGTGTTGTTCTCTGCTGACCCCCCCCCAGAGACTCATATTCCATTAGAATGGGAAAAATAGCCTCAGAGACTGACTGCCTCAATGATGCTGACAGCCTTGCCAAGGTAAGTGGGCATTCATTACAAAGATGCTCGCAGAAGAAAGTACTAGAGAGCTAGCCGTTCCCAAAATGTAAATATAGGATCAGTTAGAGACCCTACTCTCAGTATTCATGCCCTGCCATAGACATCAATACATTGTTTTGGGTAGTATGGGAGATCATCAGAAAACTATAAGGGGAATGCCAGGACAGAGATGCAAGAGGGGGTTGAATTGGGAAAAGAGGGAGGGAAGGGGTCTTATGGGACTTTCAGGGAGGGAGGAAATGGGAAAGGGGAAATGATTTGGAATGTAAATAAAAAAAAACTTAGAAAAAAAATAAAAAAAAAAAGAAAACTATAAGCCTATACGAGTCTCCAAGGGTCACATGGCTACCTATCAGTATTAACTTCAGCCCTAGATCTGAATGCTCCTACCAGTATAAAGTGCCTCAGCTGAGGATAGCTTCTACAAAAATGGTTTGCATAGTGGAGTACAAGACACAGGTGAATAAAAGTATCATAATAAAACCCTTCATCTTGTATAACAGATACACACTAATTACAATTTAAAGCATTATTTTTCTTTTTCTAATGCAATGATGGCACTTGGAGCTGCAAAGATTAAGGCTTCGGAAGCCTTGGTTAGAGTATATTTTCTGCTCCTAGGAACATCCTCAAAGCAAGATTGGACATTGCTAAGTAGATAGAGTAGACCAGTCTTCCTATGGCTTTTATAAAAGCTGCTCCAGTTCTGTGTCTGTAGCTACTCCTAGAGCTTTCCCCAGAGATGCATTCAGGAGGCAGGGTCCCTATGCCAGCCTCCCTTGCCAGTCAGGTGGTTTGTTTCTGCACACTGAATGCTTCTTCCTCTGACTATACCTATTTGTTCTGTGCTCGATAGTTGGCATTGTAATGTTGGCTGTCGTTTAGACGTAGAAACTTGGTTCTCCAAAATACCCAACTGAGGACCATTTTCTCCAGAGATATTGCCCGCTTGTCATCCAATGATGAGACTTAAGTGTGAGGGAGAGGGGAAGAAAACCAGAGGCAGCAGCTCATTACGGATAACCCAGGCTTATAGAAAGGATAACGGAAAGAGGCAGAGGAACTGGGAGCGACTGATGTCAAAAGGAAGGACAGTGAGGAAGATAAACAAGCAAGAAATGAGAGGAGCATATGGACAGAAAGGCTAAAGAGAGGGCTTAGTGTCACAGATGATATGCCTTCCATATTGTCATAAAACATTGATATGATAAATATACCAAAATCAATAAGAAATTCTCATTACATGGCATGTATAATATATAATGTTATGATTATATATATATATATATATATATATATATATATATATATAGAGAGAGAGAGAGAGAGAGAGAGAGAGAGAGAGAGTTCCAACTTAATAAATGTGAAAGTGTTTTCCCTGATTCTGATGTTGTAAAACACACATTTCTCATCTTAAATAATGTTAAAATAATTGATTAGGAGAACACTGGGCTGAAGCAGCTTGAAGCCCTGAATGCCTACATGGAAGCTATGGGTTGTACTCTCATCTGGAGGGTCACGAAATATTGCAAGAGTAAAAGGTTCACATTAGAACTTAATTCAAAACCGAAAGAGTAACTAAGTGGAGGTGATTCCGACAGCGTGAGCCTATGTCATATCAAGTGACCTCACCGCTGTCTTGATTCGGAAGACACATCATAAGAATCTCACACAGTGTGTACTGTGACACTATGCCTTTCAGTGACTGCTGTCTGGAACAGCTCAGATTTGAAACTGCAATATGGGAGGAAACACAGCAATTTTTTTTTACGGTACATACCAAGTTTTCTGCTCTTACAGGTATAGAATGGTTTGACTGTAAAACCAAACAATTCTCATATTTTCCTATCTCTCCTTGGTAGCTAAGTGTCATATTACTATACTGTGTTAAAACGCTTGTGTTTTAAAATGGAGTTGTTAACTTGAGTTTCAGTTTTAAAAACTCATTAAATGAGTTTTAGTTTAAAATTGGAACAGAATTTTCAACCATTTCTGAAATGACTCTAGACTTTACTTCTGTCATTTTATACTATGCATTTATGTGAAATGACAATCTCAGCAATGATACTTTAAAACAAAGTAAACAAATGCATCTCTCTTACGAGCATGAAAGTTCTCTTTCGTCTTCAACAAATGCTAAAATCATGTATATGCCCATATGGTCATGTGGTCAAAAACAGACCAATTCTATTGGAATGTGGTTTGTTTTCTGGCCTCTGACATCTTTTTAAGCAACTTGGTTGATGAAAGAGGATGTCAGGGTCACCGGGTCTGGTTCTAATTCCATCATAGAAGGATTTTTAAGTGGCACACAGTATGCTCTGTCCACACCTGTGGAATACAATGAGGATACACATAGTGTGCAAAGATTACAGGAGATAACGAAGAACATATACTAAAACTCTTCCAGGGCTAGGAAAATGGCTCAGATGGTCAAGTGCAAGCATGAGACCTGAGCTCCCACCTCCTGAAGTCATGGGGAAAGCTGGGCACACTTGTTGTGCCCACTCTTGTTCTTACATCTCCATCCTTGGCTACTTAAACAAGTTCCCGCTTACAAGACTCATCTCAGTGGTTGGCATGTTGCTCCCTGACAATTCTTATCCATTTCTCCCTACCCCAAGACTCTGGTAACTACTAATGTATCATCTGTCTCTATAGACTTCACTATTCTGGATATTTTATATAAATAAAATTATATAATATGTGGCCATTTTTCCACCTCAGCATATTATTTTTTTAGGTTTATCCAAACTATAATTGTATGAATCAATATTCATTTTCTTTTATGGCCAAATAATACTCCATGTTATGTAAATGGTTGACCTGCTCTTCAGGTAACACACATCTATATCCTTCTGACCTTTTGGTCATTGTGAATAGTTCTGCTGCTAACACTTATGTGCACAATTGCTAATGTATTTCTCTTATAGATATGCTGTCTTAGTCAGTGTTCTACTTATGAAAAGAAACACCGTGCCCAAGGAAACTGTTATAAAAGAACCATTTAGTTGGGTGTTGTAGGGCTTGCTTATGATTTCAGAGTCTTAGTACATTGTCATCATTGTAGGAAACATGGCAGCACACAGACAGTATCTGAGACCTTTATATCCTGATCAGAAGGCCGGGTGAGAAAGACACTGGGGCTGGTGTGGGTTTTCAAAATCTCAAAGCACATTTCCAGTGACACTTCCTTCAACAAGGTCACCCCTCCTAATCCTTCTAATCCTTTCAAACAGTTCAACTCCTGTGACTAAGCATTCAAATATTTGGTCTATGGGGCCATCATTATTCAAACAGCCACATATGCATGTAAGCTGAAGTAGGGGTACATGAAAACTATACATGGAACAATTTTTAAAAAATGCTGAGCTATTTTCCATAGCAACCATAGCGTCTTCATCTCACTACCAAGAATATTTGAGGGACTTTCATCTCAACCTTGCTATACTTTTTATTTTAGCCACCCTAAGGGATGTGATGTGATATCTCACTGTGGGTTTAATTTGAATTTTGCTAATTATTCAACATCTTTTAAATAGCTAAGTTGTTATTTGGTTAACATTAACAAAATAATTTATTAATATGAATTAAACATTAATATTTATTTTCAGTGAATGAAACATGAAAGATGCCAGTTTCATTTGCACACAGGAGAGTCTCCCAGGGGCCAGAGAATATCTCAATTAGTATGGCTTGCCATGTAGATCTGAACTGGACCCCTAAAACCCACAGAAAAAATAAGTAAATAGAGCTGATCATGGTTGATAACACAATCCAAGTCCCATGAATGAGATGACAGACAGACCACTGGAACTCACTGACCAGCCAACTAATCTGCTTGACAAGTTCCAGAACACTAAGAAAACCTGTCTCCAAAAACAAGGTAGAGAGTTTCTGAGGATTGACACAGAAGTTGACCTCTGACCTCCACACACAAGCATACCCTCATCTACCACATCAGAAAAATAAGTGATCTCTGACCTCCACACACAAGTACACATGCATCTACACATATCAGCAAAATTTCCCAGTGCTCTGATAAATGTTTCAAAATTACAATGTAATTTTGGAGCTGGGGAAACTGTCAGTAGGTAAGGAAAGGCTGGGTTCAGGTCCATAGAAGGTTTGTCAGGCTAAATGCCTGCTATTATGTGTCCGTGATCTTGAAACACCTATTCTCAAAGCAGGAAGATTCCAGAGCCCTCAAGCCAGCTAGCCTTGTATACAAGCAGCAAATAAGAGATCCTGTCTTAAACAAGATGGAAGGCAAGAACCAAGACCCGAAGTTGTTATCTGACCCCTCCACCTAACGTGCACACACCAGTACACACACACCAGTACACACACACACACACACACACACACACACACACACGATATAAAATGTAGCTGTAAATTTAGAAACCAAATTCAAATGCAACTTAACAGTTCTCTACTTATTTCTAGACTCTGATGTCTATAAGTTTTAAAAGATTCTGTGAATTGCTTGGCCTTAAAACAGGGTCTCTACGCTTAACTGGCAATGTTCATTTAATTTATTGAGCCCAACATAAGAAACATATTTCTTATTCATTCACTAAGACTTCTTCCTCAATAGACTATTTTTAAGAACTCTGTAGGGGCTGGAGAGATGACTCAGCAGATAAGAGCACTGGCTGCTCTTCCAGAGGTCCACATAGTGACTCACAACCATCTGTGTTGGAATCTGATGGCTTCTTCTGTTATACACGAAGACAGAGTACTCATACATATTAAATAAATAAATAAATAAATAAATAAATAAATAATAAAAATGCTGTAATTTTCCCCCTATTTTTGTCTTTTTCACCAAGACTCAGTATCTTATTACAGTTTATTTGATAGTATAATACTTTTTCAAATAAAGAACCATTTTTGAAAGAAAAGTATTTAATTTGTTAAATATATTTGTGTATGTGGGTGTATTGGTCAGGGTTCTCTAGAGTCACAGAACATATGGGTAGTCTCTATATAGTTAGGGAATTTGTCGATGACTTACAGCTTGTAGTACAACTCCCCAACAATGGTCAGCAGCAGCTGTGGATGGAAGTCCAAGGATCTAGCAGTTGATCAGTCCCATGAGGCAGGCCAGGAAAAGCCAGAGTAAATCTTCCTTCTTCCAATGTCCTTATATAGATCTCCAGCAGAGGGTGTGACCCAGATAAAAGGTGTGTGCCACCACGCCTTTAATCCCAGATGACCTTGAACCCAGAGATCTCCTTATCTTAATCTTCTGGAATTCATAGTCACTATGCTTCAAGATCTCCATGCCAAGATCCAGATCAGAAACTTGTATCTCTGAGCCTCCAGATTAGGATTATAGGTGAGCCTTCCAATTCTTGATTAGTTCATTCCAGATATAGTCAAGTTGACACCCAGGAATAGCCACTACAGTGGGTATGACACATGACACACATGTGCGTGTATGTCCTAAGATGTCAAAAGAGGGTATCAGATTCCTAGAAACATTGAGAGTCACCCAATGTGGGTGCTGGGAACTGAACTCAGGTCTTCTGGGAGAGCACCTCTGTTTAGTTCTATCTCTCCAGCTCCATAAACAACCATTCTTAGGAGCCTCAGAAAAGGATAGGAAGAGTAGCTGATAAGGTGATAACATGTTTGTTACATGGCTGATGGAGGTGATAAGATGATAACATGTTTGGTACATGACTGATGGAGGCGATAAGGTGATAACATGTTTGTTATATGACTGATGGAGGTATTTATTCCTGAGTTGGGGATAAACATCGTTAGTCTCTGTAGTGCTCTGGATAAAGGAGAACTGCAATTTTTTCGCACACCAGAAGTTTTGTTTCAAAATCAAATGGCATCAAACCAAAAAGAAAAAGACTCATTCATTCATTCATTCATGCATTCATTCACTCACTCATTGTACAAATAAGAATCAAGAATGAACCACGTGCCAGGTTCCAGATATGGATCTGCCGGCCATCATAGCTTTGCCTAGGAGGAGCACACACTCTGATGATGTGGTTCTGCTCACCAACCTTTCATTGCTGTCCTGTGAGGATGAAATGTCCGGCTCTACAGCAGCCATTTTGCCCCTCTGGGGACAAAAGCCAACACACTGTAGATGACAGAGTTTTGAAACAGAAAGAAACGGGTTTAAATGAGTGTGAACGGCTCAAGGCCCCCAAGCAATTCCCATGCAGTGGGCCAGGGCTATTCTATTTCTAATTCTCAGAGCTTACTTTCAGAGAACTGATGTCCACAGAGGAAAAAACACTGAAAAAATAAGAATAATAAAAATCAAACTCATTCTGACTCTCCGGATCATGGCCTCAATTGCTGGCTGACACATTTCTGAGGAGGCGGTGTGGAGAAGGGGGATTTCTCCACTGGAAATAGCCATCTTCTAGAATAGCTCCTGTCCCTTGAGATTAATTCCCACAACTGCAGCTCTCCTGTTCTGCAGACCTTTCAGCCAGGCAGTCTAGGGTCCTGGAGGCACCTCAAATAGCTTAGAAGATTTCTAAAAGCCTGGGCCTGCAGGATACTTCTGGCTGAATTTCCAAGTGTATCTGTGCTTTCTGGGCAGAAATAGAGCAAGACCTTGGCGATCTTTAATCTGAGACCATTTTTCTGATGGGTCCAGTGGGGAAGAAACTTAAAAGAGAGGTTGGGTTGCTTTAGGACCTACCACAAGCACAAAAATCCTAAAAAAACCTCCAGACCTAAATAGTACATTCTCAGGGACCCCTAGCTGATTGCCCCTGTGGCATTTGTCACAGTTGGTTGCTTGTTAGTATTTATCTGATCTGTGAAGGAAGCAACCTGACATATGTATTTGTGTTCACTGGGTAACCATGCCAGTTGTATAGAAAGCTGACTTGTTTAGCATTTTCCATTAAGGACAGAATTGTGACATTATTAAGCAACTTGATTTGTAACATATTACCCTAAGGCTGGTGGTCATTTATTTGATGCCTGGGATCTTCATGGGTGGACTAATTCTAGTGATACATGTGCTAGATCCCTCCATATCACTGGGGACTGGTGTCTTGGTTGGTCCTGGTGTTAGGCTCTGTCTCTTGAATAAGCTGCCATCTTTGTATGGCTCCTCCCAGTGAAGAATCATTCTCCTACCACTTCAAGTCAGTAGGCAGGCAGGTCATAGTGAAGAGAAGAAGAAGAAGAAGAAGAAGAAGAAGAAGAAGAAGAAGAAGAAGAAGAAGAAGAAGAAGAAGAAGAAGAAGAAAAAGAAGAAGAAGAGGCTGTTTATGTTAACTGTTTTAGTGGCGTACTTAATTTTAGTGTCTGTTGAATTAACATATTTTAGAAATTTTATCCTTTAGTTGAATGTTTGGTCAGCCCAGAGGTGGACAATGAATGCCTCCAAGGGAAACAGGGGTAGATCATGATACTTTGGCTTGGAATCTGTAACATTCCACTACCATAGAGTTCTAATCAGTCAGACCTATAGAATCTTCCACACAGATGTGGTTTTCTTCTGGGTGCTTCAGTTCACACCTGAGTTGGGAGGTGATACTTCCAGCCATACATTATGTTCAGTTTGGGTTTGCTCACTTTCTAAAATTTAAAAAAAAAAAGATATTAATGGTGTCTAGATCATCTGGGAATGTAGCATCCATGCTATAACATTCAAGAACATCTTTTCCTGTGCTTATCAAAGAGCAGCTTGAAATGTAGGATTTGTTCAACATCTGGATTTGGATCAGAAGCAGCTAAATAGATAGCGGTGATGTATCTTGTTGTCACCGAAAGACTTCAGGAAACACCAACAGGTCACATTCCCAGACGTGGGATCAGCTACACATAGTATGTACACGTTTGTGTCTTCTCTTTTCCTTTCAGTGTTCCTTTGAACACACTTTAACACCTTCATCTTATATTCCCAAGAAACTTTCCTTAAAATCCAGGTTAAAAAAACTTAAATTTAATCCTATATAGCGGTCCACACACATTCATGGGTGGTATTTATGAATTCAACCAACCAAGAAAAAAACTATTCAGAAAGAGAAAAAAAACATTGCATCAGCACTAGATAGATACACTGTTTGCCCTTGTCATCAGTTCCTAAGCAATGCAAAATAAAGACTATTTGCATATCATTGCATTGTATGGATTTTATAATTACCTACAGATGGCAGAAAGTACACAGGGTACGAGTCAATCACAAGCTACTGTAGGCCATTTTACTTATGCTTTTGAATAGCCTGTGATTTTGGTTTTGGACATGGGCTTGAAGCCAACTCTCTTTAGATACCAAGGGACAAGTGACAACTGCATGTAACACCAGGGTGGGCTCTTTGTCCGGGGACAGACTAGAGGTTCTTTATGGTGGAAGCAGATTGGGTTAAGCTCAGAGACCATTCATTACACACAGCTGCTTCCGGGGCCTTCAGAGGTCCCTAGCAGGTTATTAACAAAATAATATGTATATATAATTTTGTAAAGGTACAGTATTTGTGTGTTGTTCTTCTCTATCACCTCCCCCAGATCATAAGCAGGAGCCAAGATGGACCTAGAAAACCCTGATAGGAATCCTTTTACTATTTATTTTTGACTTATTCTTTGAAAAATTTTATAAATGATACAAGGCAGCTTGGCCGAGTCTGTCTTCCACTTTCTCTAACTTTCCAGAACTGTCCTCCAGTGGCTCCATTGTCAAATCCTTTGTAAAAGTTTAATTTAAAGCATTTACCCCAGTTCTTTTTGTCCTTATGTTCATGGGTATGGGATCATCCACTGAGGCATGGTCAATCTGTGGCCACCCACCTCTCCCAGCAGCCATCAAGTAGAAACAACATCTCAGCCAGGTGTGAGGCCTAATGAGCCCCTCCCCTTTGTCACCTTGCTGGGTCTTATACAGGCCCTGGGCAGGTAGCCATAACTACAGTGAATGCTTGTGACAGCCATGTGACATCCAGAGAACAACATTTTTCATCCTCGAAATTTTGTGTGGCCCTGATCTTGATCTCACAATCCACAAGTGGCTTCCTCTCACTGGGGAGAAGACAATAACCTGTGTTATTGTCCCTGTCACTAACCAGACCTGGTTATGTAACCAGACTCTACCCAGGTTCTTTTTAAAGCCAAAGTGGTCTCTGGATGGTGCTGAACGAGCCTCCCAGAACTTTTTCCTTATGGACACACACCTTCTCCTGATAATAAAAATCATCAGAGGGGCTCTTCCAGATGCTCAATCCAAAATCGGCCTTGGCAAATAACCAAAGAACTAACATACTTATTTTTAAGGATATACAGGGCTGGAGATAGCTTGGTCAGTAAAGGATTTGTCTTACAAACACAAAGACCTAAGTTTAGTTCCCAGAACCATCTATAAAAACAACAGGTAGGAGGGTGCACGCCCGCGGTCCTCATTCTGGAGAGACAGATGAAGGGGGATTTACGAGACTTACTGGCCAGCCAGCCTGACCTTTTTAGCATGTTCCACATAAGAGATCCTGTTTCAAATAAAGGGGAGTAAAAAAAGTGGACGGTGCCTGAGAAGAGATACTGGGGTGTTCTCTGGCCTTCACATGCATGTACTCATTTGCACAAGTGTATACATTCATGTACACACACACACATACTACATACAAAAGAATAATAAACAACTTTACATAGACTTGTACTGAAATAAAATGCATCTCTTTCATTGTGTGGTTATTCAGGCAACCAATGGAACTTGGTTGAAGATGATCTTGGGGAAGAGAACTTCCCATCACCAACAATACTCACGCAAATGTACGATCTACGCACATATATGAAATCTTTAGAAAAGAATGTATTTTGACTGTGGGGATGGATTGAGTACGAACAGAACCCTGAGGCACCTAAGAGTTTAAATAATGGTTTCTATTCCAGGGAAGGGAAAATATTTTTCCTTGATAGCACTTTCTTATATTCACAGCATTAAAATTACTTTTTCAAAATCCTGCCGGTAGAGACTTATCATGTTTGCCATTGCTGTGCTGTAAAGATAAGGATGGAAGCAAATGCGACTTGAGAGCCGGGAGCCTGCAAATTGACGCTATCCTTCACCACACAAAGCATTCTACCTGCCCAGAAATTTTTTTCTTCAAAGTCAAACAGAAGTTTTCTCCTAAGGCATTTTTCAGTGGCTTGAACCTTCTCTGTTGCTTGAAACTTACTTGCTCACAGACTGTTTAAGGAGCAAGTAGTGGAAGCAGGGGCAGCAGATAGCAATTCGGTTGTAGAGAACATAGAAGATAGCCTCTGGTTAAATTTTCTTATATAAATTCTAGTAGACATTAGAACATTTCAATACAACAAGCATTATTCTTTCTTCGTGTGTAGGGAAAGCGTTAGAATCCACACAAGATCCCGTAAATCGTCTCGCTGGGGTTTTGTGAAGGGAATGACTGGGTTTGGGAACGTTTTATGAGGTGAGAGTGTCTGATAAGCAACTCCTGACTCCAAGCTCATGAAACTTCACCTTAAACATACCAGTCTATCCCTCCACATAGAACGGCTTCCCCACGCCCTCTGCTACTTATGCGCTGGAGCAACCTGTGTGCTGACTTCTCTCGTGTCCCTGTTTCTTAGTCACCCAAAGTCTCCATGAAAGCAGAATGATCATGTCGCCCTGCCTGTCCTCATCTTCCCACTGCAGGCCACTTCAGGAGGGTCAGTAAGTATCTACCAGGTGTGCAACTAAACAAGCCAGCCACAGAACACCACACATTCCTTTCCTGCATCTGTTGTCCTAAACCAGTGCTTCTCAACCTACCTGAGGCTGAGAACTTTTAGTACAGGTCCTCATGTTGTGATTATCCCACAACCATAAAATTGTTTCGTTGCTACTTCATAACTATTATGAATGCTAATGTAAATGTCAGTTGTCTTAGGTGACCCCTGTGAAAGGGACATCTGACCCACAGGATGAGAACCACTGTCCTAACTGGTAAAAATAGATTACTGATGAATGTTTTGCTATCAGCTGCCAGCGATTCTGTCTCTTATTAGACTAGGAAGTTTCACAGGGCTCCCTTTCCTGCCCTCTGCCTTTACCTTATCTTCTGAGGAGGCAAGGGAGTCAACCTGAGCTAGCGGTAGGTGTTAATCTTACTTTTAAATATTAGGACTATTAGACTGGGCGATAGCTCCGTGGGTGAAGGATTTGCTGTATAAACCTAGAAATATGAACGGGACCCTCAGAAGCCACATGGAGGTGGAGGAAGAAAACGGAATCCAAACATTTTTCTCAAATCTCCACGTACTTGTACCTCTGCACATTATGTACACACACACACACACACACACACACACACACACACACACAAATTGATTGATTATATAAATCATTGCATGGCACAAAGAAGTATGCAAGCATGGTAGATAGTGATATTCATCTCTTTCTTGCTGCCCCATGTGACCCTTTGGGATACCAGGCCTCATCCAAATACTCAGAACTCAAACACCTTTCTCAGTAAGTGAGCATCCCATCCACTGTTTCAAAGGGAAAGATGGATTCACATAAAAGATCTCAGTGGAGCCTGTTGTTCATACCCACTGATGCCCTTCCCTGTCACAGAGTCGTGCAGCAGCTTGTGAAACGCACACTCAGGAGCTGCCTCTGCCCAGGCTGTAGACAACAGAGTACCCGCAGCCATCAGCTTCCCTGTCACAGCCCTCATTCTGAAATAATTTGGTGCTGTTCTCCTGTTTGTATCAGAACTTTGCTTTATTATGGTTGAGAAGGGGGCTCGATATTTCTTTCATAAAGATAATTGTTTTCTTGGGATTTGGGACTTTTCTCCCTCCCCCACCTTGGAGATACCTATGTGGCTGGAAGCCGATAAGACAGACGTACCTCTTCATTAAAAACTTTAACCTCGCGCTAATGATTATATTAATACCCAGCGTGCGATAAACACCTGAGACGTACTTTGTCCTAAACAACACAGCCTTGGAGAACCTCGTAGTCAATAAAATAAAATACCCCTTTCTCTTTAATTAACATATGAAATAAACACAGCCTGTGACACCTAGCATGCAGCAGCAATTAAGAGGCATTGCTTAGTTAAACCTCCTAATACCTCATTTAAATATGCAATTAAGGGATAATTGCCTTCAATCAATAAAAAAATTGAAATATTTCACAGGGGCTTCAATTATTTTTTTGCTAGGTTTTCCACTTTACACTTGGCCAGCACTAGGCCTGCATGCTTCCCTCCTTTGGTTAAAGTGACATACCCCCCTTTCTCAGCCCTGGCATTGAAGCCTACTATTAACATTGCAAGAGGCCAACAGCAATGAGGAGCCTTGGAAATCGTCTCTTTCAGCCTCAGTTGAAATTCTATGGCTCAAAAATCGCCTCTTTCTGACTTGCCTTGGATTATGTTCTTTGTTTCAAATCAGCCCAAAGGCCTCCATTTTCATCTCCTTGCAAAGAATCTTTTTGGGGTGCATGATGCAATTATACAGTCTGCATATACATTTGCTTCCTCATGGCTGAGTTGCACCCCACACACAAACATACTTAATACCAAACTGTGGGTATTTTCAGACTGTTGGGGGCATAAAAACATTTGTAACACAATCTTCAATCAAGTCCTCCCAACATATGTGCAAAGAGAATCAGGATGTGTGAAAAGTCACTAGGAAGGACTCAGGACTGGCTTAGATGAGAGCAAGGTGTGACAAAGCATAGCCAAATTTCACCCTGAAAGGGGCAGAGGTGAGTAATATGTACGGTTGACAGGAAGAAGGTTCAAGGCACCGAGGGTGACTAGCAGATGGAACCTTCAACACTGATCTACAGTAAACCACAAAATAAAAATCATTACCAACAAGCCCAAGGGAAAGATTGGGTGATACCCGTTGCCTTAGGCTACCCCAGCAGCCTCACATTCCAACCTAGGCAACAGCAGCAGACTGGAGTAATCTAGACTGGAAGCCTGGCGCATGCCTAAATGTCTTTTTCACTTTTATCAAGTAAACTTGATCATAGAAGATCAGTCACTTTTTTTTCTGAACCTAGAAAATAGTCTAATTATGACTCTGCAGGTGGGCACATGTGTGCCTTTCAGTTAGGAGGCCACTTCCTAAGACCCTTCATCGGATCCCCTAGCCTCAGATTCATACAATTAATGACTGAAAGCAACTAAGGAGATTCCAGAAATTCCCAAAGAAATGTGAATTTCCTGTACTCTGACTATCATGTTGAACCCACACAAAGCAATAAGAAGTAACATGTTGATACCTAGAGATAAAGTACATGGAAGTACATGGGAGAGGATCTCCATGGCCTGTATGCGAACATCAATGGACAACATAAAGGATGTCAGTTTTATAGAAATCACGATGAATAATGACTCAGTGAGGTTCTGAAACTCACCCCTAGAAGAAACCATGTCTAGCTGCATTTACTGATCTTTCAAAATAGCACCCTGATGACTGCCGAGGGGGGAGAAACAATCACTTTTCTTGGGAGTATGCCCACAAGTATGGCGCCTGCGCTCCAGTGGCTGCCTCTGTGCCATGCTCACATGGGCAGTATAACTGTTCTCAGTGGGTTATGTCCTTTTTAAAAAGACATAAAGTTAGAAGATGTGTCAGGGGAACTCAGGAAGAATTGGAGGGGAGAGGTTTAAGGTTGCATATGATCAAGATACACTATATACAAATATGGATTTTTTTTTTTAATTTAAGAGGAACAAATTGTGGAGACCCAACAGGAACCTTAGGAACAGTTGAAGTTTGCACACAGCTCTGGTGAGTCTTCCCAAGCAATCTCTCCTGGTCTCCCTGTATAGTAACCCTTTCTGATCTCATTGTCTTCGACTGACAATGATTCATTGTCTTCGACTGACAATGATTCATTGTGTTCTCAGAAAACTAAGATGCATCAGCATATGCATATCTATAGCCAACCCAACAATGAAGTCTGTCCAACTCTCAGTACCTGACAGAGACAGCCTTAGGGCCACTCTGCAGTAGGACTTCCACTGGGTTTGAAACTGCTAACACTGCCCACTGTCTTAAGCAGAAGTCTTGAGGAAGAGGTGGTACTCAGTTCCAAACACTACATGATCTATTTCCTGGAATCCTCATGATGCACGAGATGGGAAAATTCTCATCATTTTATAGATGATGAGAGTCACACTGGATGGCAGCTGACACTTAAGAGACCTTCCAAGGGTTCCTATACTGAGTTCCTATACTATACCTTTGACTAATTCTGTTTCCAAAAGCATGGTATACGTTACACGGAAAGATGCAATTAATTTGAAACAACATAAAATCTATCTCTGGCTTCATCTGATTGGCATCAGTGACCTTCAGCAAGAACTGAAAGTCTTCCTACAGTATCCTTGGGTTGTTTGTTTGTTTATTATTAGAAAGCAATCCTTGACTTGTAGGGAAAAAAATCTCTATTTTTGTGTGTATGTTCTTTCATCTCGTATTCACTAGACATTGCTAGTCACTGTCACAGACTGAGGGCATCAGTGGGACCACACATTGTATATGAGTGTGCCATACTGTGCTAGGGTAATGTATTAGGCCGAAAGAATGAAATTGTTATTATTCAACTCATTCTGAGCTGCCAAAAATAATAATGTTGTATTGTTTGACCAAATAAAACAACCATTTTTTTTTTAAAAAAAAATCTTCGACAGATGCCTGAGCTATGCAGATTAGACAAGTCTGAGGCTGCTGGGGGCTTGATCCTTGCTGTCCTGCTTTGGTTCCTCTCCTCACCAGCCTCTCTCCTTTGTCCTTGTTCCTGCAGTGATAGTCTAGTGGTCCATTTCCTGTCACATCTTTGGAGGTGTGTGTGTCCACCAGCTTCTTTTGGTCTTCAGACTATGGATGGCTGGTTTGCAAGGCCCTCAGACTCTGTCTAGGCTTTTCTTAGAGTTGTGTGTGCAGAGAGCAACTTTCAGATGTAAGAGATTTCCCTCCAGACCTGCAGGCATGCTTGCTTATTTCATACTACAACATAGTAGAATCCCCAATTTCGGTATTTCTTGGCCACAATGCGAACTTATCTGAACTTATGACATTGACTCAATGAGTAGGGAAGACCAGATACAGACTCCCACGCTGGTACTCAGTTCTTCTACAGTGGTTATTGTCGTCGTCCTTGGGTTCCCACCCAACTTGTGTCTTCTGCATCCACCTGTGAGACAATATTAGGCAACTTACCGGAGTCAATAAAAACAGGAGAAAATAACTCCTGGGGCTAACACTCCTCCGTAAGACTCAAGGCAAACATCCACATGATTTTGTCAAGGTCAGCCTATTGCTGCATCCTTGGAACGCGACCACACTTGGTGGTCTCTCTTACCTAGTTACACTTCATGTCCTTAGTATCGTTTAGAGGAACACAGCCACAAAACATAAGCATCATTGCCGGGGTGAGGGAGGAGAGCCTGTTCCTGTTTCCACTCTGGTTTTGTCCTGTGAGATTCCCAGAATCTTTCCTGAGCACTATTGGTCACCCCAAAACTGTCCAATCAAACTTTCAACTTCACTAGACTAGAGAAGTGTCCCTATTTGTTCACAGCTCATGACTTAAATTTGTCTCATTGATAACTTTTTTTGTTTGTTCACATAAGGTAAGTTTGATATGGGAATGAAGGGATAGATTATTTTAACACGAAGTTATGTAAATCAAAACCGAAAGCAGGTCTCCTCTCTTAGTTCCACGCATCAGATCACTGCCTTTCAACTGTTTGGACTTCTAATGTTTCCTGTGCATTTCAACCCCGTCTCTTCCCCCTTTTCTTTACATAACTTAAATAGCAACTCCAATCCACTAATCTGTTTTCTCCCTGTTATAACATTGTAGGTGCCTTTTCAAGTCAATACAGATCTCATTATTTTTAATGGCTACATGGTATTTGCTTACTAGTTTAAGGTTACAGGCTGCATAATTTACTTCACTATCCTCCAAAGAAGAGCACTTTGGCTTTTCCCCGAGCCTTTTGTTATTTTCAGTTTGCTATTCAGCAGCAAGCACTTTCACATGCACATCCGTGTTTAGTTCTAAGCGTATCTTTCAAGGAAGTGCCAAGAAGTAGAATTAGTCAAGAAAGGTGTATAGTTTTTAAGTTCTTAGATATACATAACAAATGCTGTTTTGCTCCTATAAAAAGTGCCAGTTGATATAGCTGTCCAAAGAGCATGAAGGGCCCGCACTCCCGTGTGCTCTTTTAAACATTTTATTTTTATTGTCACTTATGGGATTGGGTGTCTCTGCATGTGACTGTGGAGATCAGAGACTTTAGATGGCCTTGGAAATGGAATTACACGCAGTTGTGAGATGCCTGACATGGGTGTTGGGACTTGAACTCAGGTCCTCTGTAAGAGCAGTGTGTGTGTCAAATCTCCAGCAACTCTTCTTGAATACTATCTGTATTATAAAAGTCTTTGTATTCCCAAATGAATATCTCATTTCTATTTGTTTGAGTGTATTTTATGTAAGTATTGCTATTTGTATTATCATATATGTGAATTACCTCTCAGAATCCGATTGATTTTCAAGAAAGCATTATAAAGAAAAGTTGCTCATTCTCACAGGTATTCAAAAAGGCACCTAATCCTTTGTTCTTGGTTGCATTTCATTTCTCTGTAGCAATTTTTCAAACTTCATATTTGATCAAATTTATCTTACCTTTAGATGTCTGCCTTTAAACACTTGTCTACTGTCATGGCAGATTTGTCTAAGTTTTATTGAATCTTGAAATGATTTAGAGCTCTGATACCAGCCAGTCATCCAACTTTGTCTTGTTTCTTCATAGCTGTGCCCTAACTGGGTGAAAACTCAATATGGCTTCTCAGACAAGGTCACTCAAAATACCTGTGGATTTTCTGCCCAACATCATTATGAATATAATGTTAATGCAGATGTTTAGTGAGACATGTTTGTGGGGTTGCAAGGGCTTTTGTACAAACAGCACAATAAAGAGTATTTACTGGTATTTACTGTGGACACAGAGGAGTCATTGTTTCCTGCGCAGAGTCTTCTGGTTCCTGAGTAAAATGGAACTAGAAGCACATAGAACCATGGGTGCTACTGCCTGGCCTCTTGGGTTTTTTCTTACTTTTTGGGCAGACACTTTCTTAGTAGTCTGGTCAATCCTTCTACCGGTCACTCAACATGACAGCAAAGTGGAGGAAAAGGACTAAGATCCTGGTTGTGGACTCTGGCTCTGTTAAGGACAGAGTGGCTTGTGGTCTCAGACATTCTCACTCAAAAAGAATAGTAAAAAGTGGGGCCCGAAAGGACAAAGTCTAACTCAGCTAATGTGAGATTGTAAAAAGAGATCAAATCTAGACAGGAGAATGTTGACACACCGTGGATTAGCTAGGGATGGTGGCTCACGCATTTAATACCAATGCTTGGGAAGCAGAGGCGGGTGGAATCTTGTGTTTCAAGTCAGTCATGACTACATAGCAAGACCCTGTCTCGATAAAATAAGATATTTGTAAGTAATCCTGAGAATGCAGGGCTCTGATGCGCAGACTAAGTTTTCTTTGCTTGCACCGCACCTTTCTGTAAAGATTCTATTCTCGGCACCCTGGGCACTTGCCTGGGCCCCTTCACCTTCTGACATTGGCTTCTCAGGAGCTTACACCAGCGTGCTTCCCATCAAGACCACGGATGGCTTGCTGTGCTGTGCACGCACTGGGATGGGGCCCACCTCCTTAGAGTTTCCGTCCTAGCAGGAAAGATGCTAAAACACTGCTTCCATCATTTAGTTTTCATTATAACAAAAGAGGAAAATGCTCTGCTGAAAGCCAGGAGATAACTGGATCCAGCGAGAGGCTAAGGAGAGAATGGCAGCTTCAAATGGGCTGAACTCATAAAGATGAGTGTGAGCAAAATAGCCGGGGACACAGAGTGTTCAGGTCAAGGGGGAGTCTGCTAAAGGATAGACAAGGTCAGGAGGAAGCAAACATGGCAAGCTTCAGAAAAGGAAGGAATGCACAGGATAGAGGTGAGGGAAGAAACAAGATGTCAGAGTGACATCTTGGAGCTAGAGGGATACTCAGCAGTTAAGAGCCTCGCCATTCTTGCAAAGGACCAGGGTTTGGTTCTCTTCACCCATGCAGCAGCCTACCCTGTCTATAATGCCATTCTCAGAAATCTGACACCTTCCTCTAACCTCAGAGGGCCCCAGGAATGCATATGGTATACATATACATTGGAGGGAAAACACTCATATACATAAACTAAATAAATCTAAAAAACTGCAACCTTATGTTTATCAACATATGAATAAAATATATATATATATATATAGGCACGTTATTCTTCTTAAAGAAAAATGAAGTCATGACATTTGCAAGAAAAATATGGATGGATCTGAAGAATATAATATTAAGCTAAGGGAGCCAAAGTCTGAAAAAGAATAATGGTATCTCCTCTCTCATATGAGGATCCTAGACTTATGGTATACATATTTAGGTAGACAGATCAGAGAGATGTATACATACATATACAGAGACATATATTAACGTAGGTGAAGCCTTAAAAGCTGCAAGAGAGTAACAGAAGGTGACAGGAGGTGATAAGGAAGGATGGGGAGAGACAAAGGATACAGGACACGTAGGACACCAATGAGAAAAAGAAAAGGAAATGAGGATTAGGGGTAGGGGTGATGGAGGAAAGGTAGCGTGCAGGTTGGGGAGGATTATGGGTAGGGGTGATGGAGGGAAGGTGGGGTGTGGGTTGGGGAGGATTGGGGATAGGGGTGGAGTGGGTGGGGGAGTATTAGGGGTAGGGGTGATGGAGGAAGGGTGAGGGTGGGGTGGGGTGAGGAGAAATCACTGAAGCACACTTTCTTTGAAATGCTGTAAGAGTTTCTAAAACCTTGTAAGTCAATGTTTTATTTTTCATTTTTAAAAACTTCTAGGCCATAGATATGGACAGGCCTCTAAAACAGAGTCCTGGCAAAGAGTTGGGGGGGGGAGGGGATCAGAGCACAAAACCTGCTGTTCCAGCTTTGAAGACCAAAGAAGGCTGGGTCAAGACTCCCAGGCCTGGTTTAGTTTGTGAAATTTCAGTATTTTAAGCGTTGCTCAAACTGAAGATAAAAACAAGTCTTTGAAAACATGCCATGGGCAGTTCGGACATCGGCTGGCATCCAGGCTGCAGGAATAGCATCCGAGGGGCACAAGGTGTTTTCCTGCCTCTAAGTATTATGGTCTGGTTGAATGTGTGTTTCAACTGCTCCCTTGGAAGAAGGAAGCACATGGCTTCCTCTTCCTCCCACTGAGGTGATTTCAATACATGCCATTTCTGAGTAAATATCTCCGTTCAAATTTCTTCCTGGCTTGAATTTACACTGGTTTTTTATCAGGCCTCTTCAGTTTATTAAATCATAAAGGTCTTGCAAAAGTCAATGGAGCACATTGGAATTCACAACAATGAAAGCAAAGCCTGAGACTAACTTTCAAAAGGTAGTTGAGAGGCTGAAGAACAGACAGGTGTAGATGGAAGATACAGCTCTAAATTTTATGGAGTACTATGCACTGATCTGCCCATGTGTTTTACTTAAGATACAGTAAAAT
This sequence comes from Tokudaia tokunoshimensis, assembly GCA_036184795.1. Lineage (NCBI taxonomy): Eukaryota > Metazoa > Chordata > Mammalia > Rodentia > Muridae > Tokudaia > Tokudaia tokunoshimensis. Next base: position 4,729,302 of record BTHU01000017.1, read on the forward strand.
AAATAAATAAGTAGATGGATGGATGGGTGGGTGGATGGATGATAGATAGATAGATAGATAGATAGATAGATAGATAGATAGATAGATAGATAGATAGATAGGTGGATAGATAAAAGGTTAGTTCTGAAATTATTCTTAAGTTGAGGGTAGCCAATTACCTATACTTTTATAGTCCATAGAAGGGACGGTTCTGAGAGTGTGGTAGTTAACACACTCTCAACTCTTCGCAACCTAGTAACAGTTCAAAGAGTGTGGATGAGTTTGGGAGAGAACTGATGGGTACTTATCAAAACTGCTTCACTGATGTTTAGATGCAGTGTGTGTTTGTGTGTGTGTGTGTGTGTGTGTGTGTGTGTGTGTGTGTGTGTGTGTGAGAGAGAGAGAGAGAGAGAGAGAGAGAGAGAGAGAGAGTGTGTGTGTCTGTCTGTCTGTCTGTCTGTCCATCCATCTATACATCTGTGTCTCCATGCTTGTGTGTGAACACACACACACACTTGCTCATCCTTATGTGCTGAGGTCTGAGGTTGATGTCAAGTGTTTTCCTCTATCACACTTTACCTTAGTTTTTGAGACAGGTTCTGTAACTGAACATAGAGTTTGCTGTTTTGGCAAGACTAGTTGGCAAACAAGTCCACAGGATGCTCCTGTCTTTCCACTTCACCCTGGAACTGGGGTTAAAGACGCCCACTGTTGTGCCAGTTTTTTTCTGTAAGTCCTGAGGATCTGAAATCAGGTCTGAGTCATCTCCCTAAGCCCTGGGTGAGGATATTTTAAAAGTAGTTATCTAGGGAAGATATTTTAAAAGTAGTTATCTAGGGACTAGAAAGGTAACTTAGGAGCACTTACGTTAGTTGCTTTTTCCAAAGGACCAAGTCCAATTTCTAGCACCTGTATGACAGCTTACAGCCATCTATTTCCAGGGGATCTAATGTCCCCTCCCACCCACTGTCAGTGCCAGTCATGCACAGGGTACACATACATATGTGCAGTCTAAACACCTATAAACCTTATACATATTAAGTAAATTGAAAAATAAATAGATAAATGGTTAAAGCATGTTTTCTAATAATTTTAACATTATAAATTTATTACGAAAAATATCCAGAAATACAGCTAAAGTGACTCCAAATACCACAAAAACAGTAATTTGTAAGACTTTTATATATAAATATACATTCTAAGCATATTTATACCACTCAAACTTGTGTGTAAGGAGGGGTTTTATCCAATAGGATACATTTTCTAATAGTGCATTTTGCATGTGGTATGCATGTGCTTACTACCTTCCTCACCTTTGGGTAATTAGGTTGCTAATAGTTTTAAACTGCTATATTACTGATACATGAAAAAATTAATATATCTAATGTCACCATCTTGGAGACTAATAACCAAATTACAGATGTGAGGGGCAGGTACAACAGAGGAGACTGTGTTGATAGGACCTCAGTGTTAGCGAGTGGAACAAGTGTACTCAGTAGATGGTTCTGGAGAACAGAAGGGAACAGGAACAGCACAGAGACCGCGCTTCATAAGTTGTGAAGCGCCGACACAGAAAACGAATCCTTCTATAGCCGTGTTCTGTTTTTCTAACCACCTTGAACAAAACCATGCCTGATTCTGATTTTTAAATAACAGAACCCATAAACATATTTACTTGCACTGAGCAAGACAGCTTCCTGGCTGTTTATGAGCTAGCTGTTGACAAATCTTAAAAGATTCAAAGTTGCTTTGTGAGTTGAAAAGCCTTTGGAATAAGTTGCCCGCGGTGCTATTTGATATGAGCACACTGTCCTGGTGGCACAGCTTGGACAGACTCCCAGGCTCTCAAGACACACTCTCATGCATCATTCAGACCTTTTCGTAGATGCCATCCAAAATAAGTCTAGCCCCAGACTCTTCCTTGTGGCCTCCTAACTCAAGGACTTCAAACTCTTCCTCGGTTCTTCTGGGTCTGTTCTTCTACCTGTAATTCATTGGGATCTTAAGCAAAAGAGACAGAATTAGATCCTCTCCATCGACAGTAAAGCCATTTATAACCACCAATCTTATTTAAATAGTAACCTATAGCCAGTGCTGTATCAGCTACTCTTAGCATTTTTAAAACATATTGAGCCAGGCAGTGGTGGCGCATGCCTTTAATCCCAGCATTTAGGAGGCAGAAGCAGGTGGATTTCTGAGTTCGAGGCCAGCCTGTGCTATGGAGTGAGTTCCAGGACAGCCAGGGCTACACAGAGAAACCCTGTTTCAAAAAACAAACAAGAAACAAAAACAAAATAAAAACTAAAAATCAAAAACAAAAACATAAAAAACCATATTGAACTTGGAAGTAATAGTTAACATTGTATATACTTCAAATACTTATACAAAAATATACTTCAAACACTTATACAAAATAATCTTTTCATGTTTTTACATTTTATGTTTTTCTTTTCATGTTTTTACATTTTATGTATATGAGTGCTTTGTTTACATGTACTTATGTTTACTGTGTGCACGAAGTGCCCATAGAAGCCAGAAGATTCCCCCGGATCAGGTATCTGTAAGGTTATGAACCTTGAATTAAGAAGTTCACCTTGGATTAGACAAATTAATCCTAGTCACCAGATCCCTTAAAGGTAAAGAGATTTTCCAATTGTGTTGAGAGGAACAAGGTACTCCAGGTTTTCAAGATGGAAGATGGGATGGCAGTGGCCTCTGTAGGCTAGATCTTCTAAAGATCTCCAGGAAAGCATACTGGGCCTCCACCTCAGCATCTACCCAGTGAGACTTCTGATGAGCTTCAAGTCCATGCCACTGAAAGAAGATTTTTATAGTCAGTTCGGTCTTAAACAATTGTTTGTGTTATTCATAACAGAGGCAATAGACAGATAACACAATTAGTATTCTGGCAATGTTATATTGCTAAAGTTTCATGTTAAGCTTAATAAATTAGTTCTTTGTTCATGACTGTGGTGTGTATATCCTTTATGTCTATCAATTTCACTCCACTGGCCAGGACTTTCAAGATGGAGAATAGAAGGCGGTAGCTCCACAAAGGCTAGTCTTGCTTTTAAGAAAATACTTCAAATCCCCATTTTAAATGATGTTCTGGAATATACTCTTCACCAGCTAGGAAAGTTCCTTCCCTGTCTTGGATTTCTCTTTCTTTCCTTCTTTCTTTCTCTCTTTCTTCCTTCCTTCCTTTCTCTCTTTCCTTTCTCTCTCCCTCTCTTTCTCCCTTTCTTCCTTTCTTTCTTTCTTTCTTTCTTTCTTTTTTTCTTTCTTTCTTTCTTTCTTTCTTTCTTTCTTTCTTTCTTTCTTTCTTTCTTTCTTTCTTTCTTTCCTTCTTTCCTTGCTTTCTTTCTTCTTTCCACTCTTTTTCTTTTGTTTTAATTTTATTTATTTTATATCCCTCCTCTCCTCTCAGTTCCTTTCCCTGACCTCCCCTCTCTGTGCACCATCCACTTCTCATTTCTCTTCAGAAAAGGGCCAGCTTTGGTGAACATCACACATGGATGGCATATCAAGTTACAGTAAGGCTAGGTACCTTTTCTCTTATTAAGGCTGAACAAGGCAACCCAATAGGAGGAAGGGGTCCCAAAGGCAGGCAACAGAGTCAGAGACAGCCCCTGATCTTACTGTTAGGAGTCCCACAAGAAGACCAAGCTATGCAATTATCACATATGTGTGGAGGGCCCTGTCAGTCTCATGCTGGTTCCCTAGTTAGCAGCTCAGTCTCTGTGAGGCCCTGTCATCCTAGATACGTTGATTCTCTAGGTTTTCTTGTCCTGTCCTTGACTGCTCTGCCCTCTCATCCTGGATTTCTAAAGTGCCTCATTGTTTCATTGTACCTATAAATGGCTGTTAAGATTTATCTTTTGGAGTAGTCATACAATCTAAATTTTTTTAATCTGTTAAATAATAAATCATATGTAAGAATATCCTTATACTAAATAAGAATAAATCTTTCCTTCCCAGAGTAAATCCAGTTTATCCTTAGTATTTTCATTCTGGGTCTTTATTGAGCTGGTTATCTAGTTGGTTGATCTAGTGGTTTAATTAACCATTAGACAGTTTGTTAGTCAGGTTGTTCCATAATGCTCCTCTCTTGAGCTGTCCTGGAGGTGTTTTGTTCTGATGGCAACCAAAGGTTGGACACTTTTTCTGTTTTGTTAAATTTTACATAAGGCTGGAATGTTGTTCTAGAGTGTGGTGGTGCAGGTCTTTAAGATCTCTGAGTTTAAGGTCAGCATAGAGGATCCCAGGCTATCAGGACACATAGAGACCCTCTTTACACAAAGAACGAATGGGTGGATACTCTTTCCGTTGATTTCATGATGGAATCTCACTACAGCTCACCTGGCATTGCTACTTGACACTTAGTGAAAAGTCTTTGATAATTACAGAAGTATCCTGGTTTTCTGTTTGACTTACCCTTTTTCAGAATGTGTTGATTTCATCTAATTTTTAACCCTTAATTGTCATGATGACTTTTAACACCCTTTGTAATCTTTACCTGAGGTCTGAACTAAGGCTATGATAAACTTTGGTTCTGAGGTGGAGAAGTTCTATTGCCACAGCTCTTGGGCGTCATTCCTCTTTCTCTTAATCAGTTTTGCCAGTGATTTTCAGTTTTCCTATGCTTTTGAGAACTGGCGTGCTGATCCCAAATATTGTACCTGGGTCTTCCTGGCTCTCCCCAAGCTCCATCTCTTTTCTTGCCTTCTCTGGCTTTGTCATCTTCCATTCCAATTCCCTTATCAGAATGCAGCTCCTTATCAGTCTTTCTACTTATTTTCAAAGTAAGACATTCACCCAAATTCTGCTGTGTAATGCAGCATGCTTGCAGTACTGTGCAAACTTTAAGTATTTCTTTTACTATTGTCACCATTTACTTAGGGACCTTTGGATTACATAGTAAAATGATTTGTTTTAACCTGCAAAGTATGAGATTTTTGACTATTGATGCTAAGTTGTAGTACAATTTCATTTTAACAATATTATCAGAAGTAATTTGAGTATTATTAAATTAACTCGGGTAAATTTGTTGTTATTTTTAGTAAATTTATATAGAGTTATCAATCAGCACTGCAGTCCACTTTTAGGGCACTCTTGCTGCCACCTTAGTAAAGAGTCCTCGTGCCATTTTCAGTCGAACTGCAATGATATTTTAGGCAAAATTTGTGTTCTGTATGGAGCTGACTCTGAAATGCATTGATGGCTGCTCTATGGTTCCATCTGTACTGCACACTACACAATGTACATTGACCTATATAATTGTTTAATCGAGCTGAAAATCAGCCCCTCTATCTCAATTGGCATGTAAGGATGTTCAACTGTTGCATATCACACAGTCTTGCACAGCACAGCTCTGCACCTCCTATGGAAGGGAAGGAAACTGTTTTCTCATCTGTCTCCACATCCTTCAGAGCATATTATGGGAATCCCTGACTCTGACCATAATTTTAGTCATGCCCCTCACATGGCCTAATCTACCATTTGCATCTATTGGGTATTTCACTGTTCTGTGGCCTTTAACTAAAAGCACTTAACATTTACTGTGCTCGAGCCTCTCATTTGTGTGTGTGATTACACATGCCCATGATAAACATGTAATTCCTTGTGAATTTAATGCTCCATTTCAATGCGTAGAAAACCTGTGTGCTTAACTTAGAGACAGTTTTCTTTAAAAAAAAAAAGATGAAGTTTTGTTTTTTGTGTTTGTTTGTTTGTTTGTTTGTTTCCCTAAATGTCTCCAGAGAAAAAAGACCACTTGGTCTATCCTCAGAATGTCAGCTAAAACTCAGATTCAGCCCAAACAACCTCACCCTTTATTATCCCAAGCCCTGTCTCCCAGACACATGACATACTTCAAAGAAGATAGTAGCTCCTTCCAGAATTTTTGTGACCTTTTAATCAGACCACTTATCTATAGTTGGGTCCCATTGGACTGAGCTGCTCCACATATGACCTTCATACTACCTGGTCCTCCGTGCCACTGAAATTTAAATAGGATACTTCTATGAGCTGCTTTCCTCATTTGCTTTCTTGGCTGGATCAAATAGCATCACAAGTGTAACCAGTGAAGGACAGGAGGAAGGATTTGTTCTCATCTTACAGCTTACAGTTCAAAATCAATGGAAGTCAGAGCAGGCTCTCAAAAAGGAACCTGCAGGCAGATCATAAGCAGAGGCCATAAGGGAGTGGTGCTTACTAACTTGCTCCTCATGGACCACTCAACTTCATTCTTACAAAATCCAGAACCTCCTTCCCAGTGGTGGCAACTGTCCACATTTGTCTGGGTCCTCCTCCATCAATCATCGATCAAGAGAATGCTTCAAAGGTTTGCCTACAGGCCAAGCTGGTTGAGGCGTTTTCTCAACTGAAGCTCCTTCTTCCTAGACGACCTGGCTTGTGTCAAGTTGACAAAAACAAAAACAATAACAACAACAAAAAACAGCACAGTGGCTTATACTGATATTGAGTGAATTACTCTAGATTTATTTCTCTAACAGTGTTTCTCTTCAGAAGAAAATAATCCAGAAAGGACAGCACAGGATACTTTGCAACATTTGAGCAAAATGGTGTCATCTCTTAGGTGGGAAGTTAAACATCTTGCATCATGTTTAGATTATGGGAGGCCTTCTGTAACTGAGAGGGCAAGCATAGAGTGGAGGAAATAAAACCTTGGGCTTCGGGCCACACAGTACTGAACACCCATTCTGATACCAGCACCCGGTAAGCTATGTGCTTTATTAGACCATGCAGTGCTTTGTGCAAGCACTTTAATCTGGGCTTCCATTTCCTCATTTGTGCAAAGACAAATTATACACTGTGCCTATCAGAGTCAAGGATAGGTGGTGAAGGGTGTGGGGATGATTCAGACAGAGTCGGTGCCTCTGCTGGTGATCAAACACAATGAGATATAGCACGGCTCTGAGATGGGCTTTCTCTTTTTTCAATAAGGAGGACACAGTGAATCCAAAGACACTGTGCAGTTTTATAAAATTCTGAATAGCTAGTGCAGGTACCCCTAGCCTCTAGGCTAGCCAAGCAGCCACCAGTCACCCGAGTTAGGAATAGAACTAGATATGTAATGTCAGGTGCCCTTGTATAGCTTCTGGTGGAGCAGGACACAACTCAGGGAGATAGAAGAAGGGGCGGGTAATACAGAGTGCCTGTGGGAACTCTTTACACTTCACTTCATTCTGCCATATAGAGCTTCCTGAAAACCAAACACTCTATACTGGAACCTGATCTACAAAGTCATTAGGAAAGAATAGTTGTCGAAGTATGTGGCCAAGGGCATATTTTATTTAACGGTGCACTCAATATTTACACTCTCGCCTGTGGGACTCCATTTGTTCTCTTACTCTTCCCCACAAATATTGGGGTAAGCCTAAGTTTGGTACAAGTTGCTATGCTGTCATGTGCCAAGAGAGCAGTGGTCTGTCCTACGGCTGCATTACTCCTAACCGGCTTGTACAGAGGATGATAGAAAGCAGCAGCTGTCCTTCACCTTATGTCATCCCCCGATAAAACTTGGATATTTTAGGTTTATACTTCAGGCCAAGGTCCAGAACTCTGTTCGTTCCAACCGTACTACCCGTCGTGACTCAAATTAGAATGGTTCCCAAAGACTCCCATGTCCCCACCTAGTGGTGATCTTTTGGGAACTCTTATTTCAAGTTCTGGTCTAGCTTTCTGCTCCCAGGTCAGTCAAGCTCCCACTGGCCAGGAAGGAATCTCTTCTTCCCCTCCATGATGGAAGATTTCCCTTGAAGCCATCAGCCAAAATTAGCCATTCCCTTTAAGCCACCTCTGTCAGGTGTCCTGTCACAGCGATGAGAAGACGAATGTCGTGAATGCCTTTCTGCCCCTTGAGTGACATAAGGGTGGGGTCAGAGTGTGGCCTATGAGGATTCAAATGCTCTATAGTTTCAACTGAGCCCAGCTCTGCCACTTGCCTGTAACCTCCAGTTTATGGGTTGAGTGGCTGCCCACGTGACTCTTCTCCAACCCCCCCCCCAAAGTCTTCCATCGCCATCGGAACGACTTCTCCCTAGGCGTTACTGACTGCCCAGGCGGTTTACCTGGAACAATTCTCACCTGGGCAAGTGGTTCTTCCACCTGACACTGAGTAGCAAACAGAACTGTTTAAGCCTGCAAGTGTTCAGATTTCATCTCTGGATACTGACTCAGAAGGACAAACCAGGTGACACTCGAGGACTGGTTCCTGGTTGCTGTTGGTTTTGTTCTTGCAGGACTGTGTATGTGATGTAAATACTTATGTGTTCATTACTAAACATACTAGACAATCTAACACAGCCAGGACTAAAAAAAAAATATTGAATTTGGAGCTGAAGAGATGGCTCAATATTTAAGAACACTTGTTTTTGCAGGGTTCAGTTCCCAGCACCCACATGACAGCTCACAACTGGCTGTAAACTTCCATTCTGGAAGATTCTACACCTTCTGATCTTCATGCATACTTCACACATGAGGTGCACAGGCACAGACACAGGCAAAACAGCCAAAAAATCTTTTTTTAAAAAAAAAATAATTGAATTCTAATTTTATGTTGTTTCTTATGTGCTTAATAATCCTTGTTTTCTCAGATTTAAAAAATTTTTTTCATTTACTCTCTTTCAAAATCTCTGTGTGTGTGTGCATGTCTGTGTGTGTGTGTGTGTGTGTGTGTGTGTGTGTGTTTAAACACAGGGGTGGAGCTCAGAAGATAACTTGAGGAGTTGGTTGTATCCTTCCAGGAGGAGTGGACTCCAGGTGTCAAACTTGATAGCAAGTATCTTTACCTGCTGAGCCATCTCATCATCTCTAGGTAGACATTAAGATCCTGAGAACACAAGTTGTGTTTTACACACCCTAGTAACTGCTCAGAATCTCAGCACATGGATCATGTCCAGATAATAAGCCAAAGAAGAACATTAAATCTGTACTGGATCTTGCAGGGCCACACCACGAGTCACCATGCTTGTATGATAGTATCGTCTCTTCTGGCTGTCCTCTCTTCCGTGTCGCACACTCTAGTGCTGTGGACACGGGGGGTGGGGGGTGGGGACTTTCTGTAATGTGTGGCATATTGGCAGCCCCAAACTCTACCTCTCCAACAGTTCTTTGTTCTGTTTGCTTGTTGGGCAAAGTTGAAATCCAAATCCAAACGTTCATTATACAAGACAGGGATTTTTCTTAAAACCAATGATTTGTCTTTGGACCACTGGCTGCCCCAGCTCAGGCTTGAGCCATGTTCATTTCCACAGGAGTTGTTAGAGGCGGAGGAAAGCCAGCTGTGGCTGCCAGCTTTTCACTCCTGCTCAGGGGTTTAAAGAGGTTGTCCAGCGATTCCTGCAGCCATGCCCTTCTTTAAAATCAATTTTCAAAAGCAAAAACATGAAAACCTCATTGTAGCAAAAATACTCTCAAGGGGATCACACTTTCCAAATGGGTAACTATGCTTTTCTCTGAGCATGTGGGAGACAATGTCCCCATCTGAGTTTGATACAGGGGGATGATTTAAGACATTACTTAGGTGAGAACCTTTTGTTAACCAGAAAATTGTTCCCTTTGCCTCCCTGTTTTTACATATAAGTAGGCTTTACCGTGTCTGTTTTTTTTTCCCCTCCTAAATGATACTTATACATCCAGCTGATTGGCATTTTATTCATGTGGACAAACTGCTTCCATTATGTGAATGTGCAATAGCTGGAAGTCAATGGGAATCAAACAGCTAAAGCAATAAGTAATGCTTCAGAAATTGTAGGACTGATAATAACAGTTTATGAGCTTACCAGACTTGAGATAACTTCAGTGTGGACTGTGCACATTCATCACCAAGCACTCGATGTGCAAGTCTCTACATCTGCTTCCTCAAATAGGATGAGCCTATGATTCATTTCAGAGAATGAACTCTTCTCCTTGCCCTGTAACAGGAGGAGAAAGAAGTAGAATTGGCCACCGGCGCTTCCTCAAATAGGATGAGCCTATGATTCATTTCAGAGAATGAACTCTTCTCCTTGCCCTGTAACAGGAGGAGAAAGAAGTAGAATTGGCCACCGGCGCACCCAGTGCCTTTTAGGAGCTAAGCACTGTTAGGCATGAAACAATGGTTCAGATAACCATTGCCTCTGAAAGACCTTGTATGCAAGATAAACTTACACCATTTACCTCTGGAGAGCTCAGAGAGAAGACAAAGGATTCAAGCCACAGATACTGATAATCCAGACTCACAATATGGATACCTTATTACCTCACAAAACTCTCGACGTGGAAAGTTCTACAAGTGTGAGGAAAGGTTACACTGGGGATGGGAACACCAGCTAGTTTGTAAGGAATAAAATGATTACAGCTATTAAAGACAGTGGGACAAACTTGGTATGTTTAATCAAAACTAATTCTGCGCATTTCATTGATAGTCTCCATACATTCAGATAAGCTAATTCAAATATATTTTCATCTTTGTTCAAAAAATATAACAGCAGTTGTATCAAAAAATCTCTGAGACATTTCTACCTCTCCTTACCCAACCACCAACCAACCGATTGTGCCCTGGGTCTGTTTTCCTTGCCCGGCTGTCTTTGACGTAGACCCCTGGATTTTATGCAGGTCCAACATTGTGTTCTCAGAGAGTGCCTCTGAATACAAGCAACTGTGCTTTGGGTTGGTAAGTTACTTTCATGAAGCTGTACTGGTTTAAAGCTTGATTTTCTTTGTGTATGTGCATGTCTTTTAATGGCGGTGGGAATTCTATATCAAGCACAGGTTGCTGGAGCATGAGGTGTAGAAATGCATTCTGCTTGCACGATGCGACTTCTATTATTCTAAACATTGTCAGTTGGTTAAAGGAGAGATGAGGTTAGAAAACAAGCTACTAAGAGGATTCATCACAGACTTAGGGAGGATGGGTTATTTAGAGACTGTCTTGTGCACATGAAAACCTGATTGGATGCCAATAGTGACTACATTTTTTTCGTAATCTTGTTCAGAAGCAAAGGAATAGAAATGAGGCCCCCGGGACAAAATTAACAATAGAATTAAGATTCTACAATTATGATTTTATTTTGTTAAAGATTGTACATACACACACACACACACACACACACACATATATACACACATATATAGCTCTTTTCAGAAGCAGAGTAGTCACAGGACCCTTGCATGTATCTGCCAGCCTGTGTGGGAGGAACAAGAATTCTCCAGTCTTTCTCTCTTTTTTTTCTCTTAGTCTTTCTTTCTTCCTGTGTTCTTTCTTGGTTAATTCATCTAACTTCATCAGTCTCCTGGTTGCCTTCTCAGGTTGATGGATAGATAGCATCTTCTTCAATACCTAAGTAGCAGGTAGAGTGTTAATAGGTAGATAAGTTTTATATAACTGATTGGCTGACTGATTAATAGGTAATAAATAATAGATATGTAGATGATAGATATTGATGTCAGAAAGCAAGATAGAAGGTCACGTATTTGATATATATAATAGAATGACCACACAGAGTCACAACTGAGCATGCAGTTTCTCTGTAGACCTGTCTCTTGCAGTTGTTACATTAGCATCTGTGTATTTTCTCTCACTCATTCCAGAGTTGGCAGTCCTTCCCTCAGTCCTCATTCTTGACCTTGCTGAGCAAGGCACTTGACCTGATGCTTATCTATACAAGATGGCTAAGCTTTTATCTTCACTTTCTTGACTTCTTCAAGTACTAAGACGTTCATTCAAAGAACAAAGAGTTCATTTTCAGTATATCAAGGTCTTAAAAAAAAATTTCTCAATGAAGCAACCTCTGCTTTGGAGAGATGGAAACTGCTGTTTGTGTGTTGTTTTGTGCTGTTTTCTTCTTGTAAGGGGCAGATCATCTAGCCAGAAACAAAGGTAGAAGAAAATAAGACAAATAAAAGAAACACACCTCAAACTTTGTAGTCCAGTTTAAGCTCAGGTCTCAGAAATAACAGTTTAGGCAAGGCCATCCTTCCTGGTCTCTGTACCGACACAGCATTTCACAGGACCTTCCCTTCAGAAGCCTGGGATGTCTCTGGGGATGCGACTTCCCTATGTGCCCCATTCTCATTCCAGAACACTTCTTCCTTTGAAAGAAACTGCAGGCATTGGATTGCCAGTTTTCTCTGTGCACTCTCCTTTATCCGTCCCTTGATATCCAACCAACTTCATCTCCCCTTCACTTCAGTTGTCATACACAACACCCTGAACTCCATCATGACCAAGAACTCTACCACCTTGTGATCGGCAACCTTGGCCAGCTCTCAGTTTCTGTCTGTCTGCTCATTAGTGACTCTTGCACTTGGGTCATGGATCTATGTTTCTAAATAATATTCTGAAAATCATTCCTCACGTTTGATGCTTGCCCAGGTGGGATTATCTATACTTTCCATGGTGAAGCAGTCCATTTCTCTTGAAATTGGGTCTCCATGAGTTTTCCAGCATCTAATGAAAGTCTTCCTTTCTGGACTCTTCATAGCAGGACTTTACCTGGACTGTTCTGGGTTGGCCTCTCTCCAAAGTTCTCCCCCATGATTCTCTTCTAATGAGTCAATCTAGCCCTCAGTGATCCCAAGTCTGCATTCTTGATTCCTTTTTTATACTTTTTCAGACATGCATTTCCAAGAGTTTGTTAGCAAACTCAACTTGAAACTCAGCCCAGGATGGTGCCTGGTAAATAACATTTAAGAAGTATTAACTCCCTAGTTTCCATCCGTGCCTAGAACTGATCCTGTGCCATAGTTCTCCACACCCAAATACCACCAGGAGAGGGCTGGTCTCTCAGGAGTACTGACAGACAGGCTTTCAGAAAGGATAAGTCACAGTCAGAGACAGCAAGACCAGCTAACACCAGAGTTATCCAGATGGTGAGAGGCAAGGGCAAGAACATAAGCAAAAGAAACCAAGGCTACTTGACAACATCAGAACCAGTTCTCCCACCAGAGTGAGCCCTGGATACCACAATACAGCAGAAAAGCAAGACTCTGATTTAAAGTCAAATCTCATGATGATGATAGAGGTAAGAAGGACATAAATAACTCCCCTAAAGAGATACAAGAGAACACAGGTAAATAGCTAGAAGCCCTTAAAGAGGAAACACAAAAATCCCCCACAGAATTACAGAAAAATACAACCAAACAGGTGAAGGAATTGAACAAAACCATCCAGAATCTAAAAATGGAAATAGAAACAATAAAGAAATCACAAAGGGAGACAACCCTGGAGATAGAAAATCTAGGAAAGAGATCAGGAAACATAGATGCATCACCAACAGAATACAAGAGATAAAAGAGAGAATCTCAGGTGCAGAAGATACCATAAAAAATATTGACACCACAGTCAAAGGAAATGCAAAAATGCAATAAGCTCCTAACCCAAAACATCCAGGAAATCCAGGACACAATGAGAAGACCAAACCTAAGGAAAATAGGTATAGAAGAGAGTGAAGATCCCCAACTTAAAGGGCAAGTAAATATCTTCAACAAAATTATAGAAGAAAGCTTCACTATCCTAAAGAAAGAACATAAAAACATAAAAGAGGCTTACAGAACATCAAATAGATTGGACCAGAAAAGAAATTCCACCTGTCACATAATAGTCAAAACACCAAGTGAACAAAACAGAGAAAGAATATTAAAAGCAATAAGGGAAAAATGTCAAGTAAAATATAAAGGCAGACCTATCAGAATTACACCAGATTTCTCACCAGAGGTTATGAATGCTAGAAGATCATGGGCAGATGTTAAACAGACCCTAAGAGAACTCAAATGCCAGCCCAAGCTACTATACCCAGCAAAACTCTCAATTATCATAGAGGGAGAAACCAAGATATTCTATGACAAAACTAAGTTTACACAATATCTTTCCACAAATCCAGCTCTACAACGCCAACACAAGAAGGGTAACCACTCTAGAAAACGCAAGAAAGTAATCTTCTTTCAACAAACCCATAAGAAAATAACCACACAAACATAAAAATAACATCAAAAACAACAAGAAGCAACAATCACTATTCCTTAATATATTTTAACATCAATGGACTCAATTCCCCAATAAAAAGACATAGACTAATAGACTGGATATGTAAACAGGGCCCAGCATTTTCCTGCATACAGAAAGTGCACCTCAGGGACAGACACTACCTCAAAATAAAGGGATGGAAAATAATTTTCTAAGCAAATGGTCCCAAGAAACAAGTTGGAGTAGCCATTCTAATATCAAATAAAAGTAACTTTCAACCAAAAGTTATCAAAAAGGATAAGGAAGGACATTTCATACTCATCAAAGGAAAAATCTACCAAGAAGGACTGTCAATTCTGAATATCTATGCTTCAAATGCAAGGGCACCCACATTCATAAAAGAAACTTTACTAAAGCTCAAAGCACACATTGTACCGCACACAATGATAGTGGGAGACTTCAACATCCCACTCTCATCAGTGGAAAGATCATGGAAATACAAACTAAACGGAGACAAATTGAAACTAAGAGAAGTTATGAACCCAATGGATTTAACAGATATCTGTAGCATTTCATCCTAAAACAAAAGAATATACCTTCTTCTCAGCACTTCATGGTACCTTCGTCAAATTGACTATATAATTGGTCACAAATCGGACCTCAACAGATACAAAAAGATAGAAATAATCCCACGCATCCTATCAGATCATCACGGACTAAGGCTGATTTTCAATAACAACAAAAACAACAGAAAGTCCACATACATGTGGAAGCTGAACAATGCAGGAAATAATCAAACTCAGGGTTGAAATTAACCAAGTAGAAACAAAAAGAACTATACAAAGAATCAACAAATCCAGGAGCTGGTTCTTTGAGAATAGATAAACCCTTAGCCAGACTAACCAGAGGGCACAGAGACAGTATCCAAATTAATGAAATCAGAAATGAAAAGAGAGGTATAACAACAGAAACTGAGGAAATTCAAAAAATCTACTACAAAAGTCTATACTCAACAAAACTGGAAAATCTGGATGAAATGGACAATTTTCTAGACAGATACTAAATACCAAAGTTAAATCAGGATCAGATAAACCTTCTAAACAGTCCCATAACCCCTAAAGAAACAGAAGCAACCCAACCAAAAAAAATCTCCCAACCAAGAAAAGTCCAGGACCAGATAGTTTTAGTGCAGAATTCTATCAGACATTCAAAGACCTAATACTAATACTCTTCAAACTATTCCACAAAATAGAAATGGAAGGAGCCCTACCCAATTCATTCTATGAAGCCACAATTACGCTGCATATTCTCCTTTTGAGATGGAACAGTTTCTGTCTCATCAGGAACTTTTCATAATTTCCTTTCATAGAGGACTTCATGAGAGTTTTTTTTTCTACTTCTATCGTGTTTAATGTTCCAAATAGATTTTAAAAATTGAGTGCATATTAGCTTTAGCTTCAGAAGATATCATGTATATTTAAGAGGCATTTAACTATTACAAATTATTTTGATAACTTAAAAGATACTATGTTGTATGTTTTAAAATAAATTTTATTAATTCAATTAAAAAAGAAGTATTAACTTAGTTGTATATATATGTATATATATATATATACATACATGCATACATACATACATACATACATACATAAATAAAGTATATAACTCAGTGTGAGCCCCTGAAACCAGAGAATGAGGCCCCCAGGCCAGAGTTTATCTCTAGTGCCCTAGAAAAAAAAACTAATTCTAAGGAAATTATAAGGGAAATGGGCTAAAATTGTTCCCAGAGAGTCACATTCATCCTGAAGAGAACCATATACAGTTCACCCATGAAATGCATTCAGACGTTATTCAAGAACACAGCAGAGGATTCTTTAAGAGAAAATTAAGACCTCACAAAGCAACCAACAGTACAGGACAAAGTCAAGCTACTGCTGTCTTCTTTAATAAAGCACCCACAGCAAGGCTGTATTCATTCAGTTCTGTGTCGTCTAAGGTTGACTTAGAGAACAATGGCTCTGAGCAGGACCTCGTGGCTCCCAGGCTCTAAAGTATTTGTTATTTGCTCCTTGAAGAAAAATCTTTGTCTACCTTTTCTGTCCAGTATGTCAACTCCCACATGCCTTAGTTTAAATACAATGAGGAGGGTTTCTTTTCTTTTTTTAAGTTACTTTTTGAGTACTAGGCCATGCAATTTTTTTAACAGTTGCTATTTCATCTTGCACTGTATTTTTCTTTTTTTTTAAGTTTTTTTATTGGATATTTTCTTTATCCAGTTTCTCCCCCTCCCAGAAATCCTCCATCCCACCCCTTTCCCCCTGCTTCTATGAGAATGTTCCTCTACCTGCCCACCCACTCCCACCTCACCTCCCTAGATTCCCCTACACTGAGGCATCTATGGAGCCTTCATAGGAACAAGGACCTCTCCTCCCATTGATGTCTGATAAGGCCATTCTCTGCTATGTAGCTGGAGCCATGTGTACTCCTTGGTTGATGACTTAGTCCCTGGGAGCTCTGGGTGGTGGTGGGGGGGTCTGGTTGGTTGATATTGTTGTTCTTCCTACGGGGTTGCAAACCCCTTAGGTCCTTCAGTCCTTTCTCTATGACAAGAGTTTCTAAATGAATGTATTTCTAAGTCCCAGCCGAAAGAAATAGAATTTCCAGACAGTAACCTGGGACATGAGGGTTTTAGACTATAGGTAGTCCTTGGGCTTAGACAAGCTGAAGAAACTGCCCACTTTTCAAAACTCCATTTTAACAGCCTTACAACTTTGGATTTCAGCCTTGGCACCTCCATCTCTAAGTCGACTACTCTGAGTATCCCTGACCTTTGGGCTTCCTCTTGTAAAGCAGAAAAACAAATGAGTCTTATGCGTGGGATTTTGGTGGCCGTTAAAAGAGAAGATTCTTCACATGGTGTTCAGTTCAGCCAGGGCTTTGTCACCATCATGTACACCAACACCATTATTCTGTTCCCTTCTCTTCTTCCTCCTTATTTAATTACATCTCCCCTATGATTTATCTGCTTAAAGTGTTTTGGTGTTATTGTACTTAGACATGTTGAATCATCTTACCTTTACCTCACAAATCCTGAATTCTGTATTCTTATTTTTTTTAGCTTAAAAATCTTCAGCAAATAAATCTTTAAATGATTTACAACCTATTTTATTTAAAGAGCACAAAGTACTGTACAAAGAAGTGAGTCTGATGGAAGAGATGGACAGGGTAAGTGGACATACCCCAAAACCACATTTCAGAGCTTGTCCAAGAGCGGACGCACAATGGTGGACTCCCATCCCAGTACCTGGCCTTAAGCTCCAACACACCTTTCCAAATCCGTCTCATCATCATTTATTTATGAGCCTCTCACAGATAGGATAAAGTGAACCTATCAGCCAAAACCCTTTTATGAGCCCACAGAAGACTCTTGGGCCTTCTCTACTGTTCCAAGCCCGAATGTTGATGGGGTGAAGGGAGCCTATACCACCTGCCCAGAGAACCCCAGAACGATTCTGCTCAGGGTCACTCCCTTTCTCAGAACCCTTCAGTCTCTTCTCAATCTACTCAGATAAGCTCTAAAGTTCACCACGCCCTCTCATCTTGGCACCCTCAATCCTCTGTACTGGATTCATTTATATCCCACCTCTTGGTATCTATCTGAGCCAACAAAACCAGAGCACTGATCTCAACAAAGGCCAGGAATTCATACTTGATCTTAATGTCCATTACAAGAAGAAAATTACCCTGACAGACACAAATGACAGTCTTTACCATAGCCTCTTTTGGCCAAACCACACTTAAGAAGTCATATCGCATTCCAGGAAGAACATTCTAAGAAGGGATTGGCAAAAGCAGGGGGATGCTTGAAGGTGAGGTCATAATGTGGAAAGTGGGTCGAGAGTCCTGCAAGCCTACGCTGTGATAGCATCCTGTACATTCCAAAGGCCTCTGATACTGGGACAGGCCTGCCTCAAGGCATGAAGTCAGTGGAATAGACTGGCACTTCAGAGAAGTGGATCACCCGTCCTGTACAAGGAAAAAAAAAACCCTCGCCATTTTTGACACTGCCCAATGCTGAAATATAACATCAGAAAGATGTGTGATATGGTTGAGATCAAATCAGTCTAAGACTTTTTAAAGTGGCAATATATCTCCCAACAAACTGAAATCGGATGCCTTGCAGAGTATAACCCAGTCAAAAGCCCAGCCTTTCAATCTGTTCTCTCTGGGCCTGGATTCTACTATGTCTACGTATACACCGTGTTATGGTTTGAATATGAATGCCCCTCACAGGCTCCTGTATTTTAACACTTAGTCCTGTCTGTGGTCATGGCACTACCCTGGGAGACTGTGAAATCTTATGGGCAAAAGTCTGCGTAGAAGAGGTAGGTTACTGATGCGAAGAACATGGACATTACGGAGCACAGCCACTTACATGTAATATTCTGCCTCCTGGACCACCAAACTGTAAGCAAGTTGATACATTCTCCCTCCCTCCCTCCCTCCCTCCCTCCCTCCCTCCTTCCCTCCCTCCCACATACTATGGAGCGACCCTTCCATGTCTTTCCCTTTCCCTTTGTGATGGACTGTATTCCTCAGACCACAAAGCAACACAAATCCTTCTGTTAGGTTGTTCTTTCAGGGATTTGGTCACAACAATGAGGAAAGTTCCCTACAGTTCCTGGTACTTTAAGCCTCTCTATACCTCTGTTTCCTTATAAGGATCACATCGACTGTTACCGTGACAGAGAAGGGCTAAAGACTGAAGAACCTAGAAGTTTGCGAACAAGCATCACATCTCTGTTTTGTATTATTTGGTGACTACAAGAGTGACCATCCTCTGTCCTTATATGAATCAAAGCTTCTGATGTACAGAATACAGAGCAACAGTGGGCAGTTGGCTTTCCATAAATGCAGTGTCTCCTACCCATACAAGCACAAAACACAAACACTAGGGCTCGAGAGACAGAATACTCCCAGAGTAGACAGGCCTCCAAGAAATCCAAAGAAGAGGAAGGCAGAGTTCTTGACTCCTTTCTTCCTAGCATTCTCATACTCTGCAGTCATGGTGACCTTTCATGTAAACAGCTCCCATCAAAACAGAGAAGGCACAAATTAGTTGAATGGAAGGAAACAAATCCAAGGACAGGACACGGGGGTTGGCTCAGCAGCACCTGGCCCAGAGAGGGACAGCACCCAAGACACTAGCACATCATAATTCAGACAGACATGGCTGGGCATGAACAAAGAGAAGTAAAACTAAAATCCAAGGAATCCAGACAGAACATCTAAAGGAAGTCTAAATAATTGTAAACTATTATTCACAAATATGAAGATGTGCCATTCAGGTACAATATCCCTGAACATTTCTGGATTATATTCTGAACATTTCTGGATTGCCCAGCTCTGTTCTTAGTCTTCTCTTGGTTTTCCTAAATCTCCTAGTTGCTTATACTACCAGGACCAGAGATTGTAGGCAAGCTTTGCTTGTATGGCTTTATATTGTGAATATTCAAAGTATGTCAAATGAAGTGTCAAAAAGTGTCAAAGAAGTTAGCAAGTATCTTGGTCAAAGCACTTAAATCTACTCTCTCAAAATATCTTCACATTCAGCTCAATACTGACCATAGGCATGCTGACGATTAGACCTGATCCCTGCTGTCTACTGTAAACTTGTATCCTCTGGTCTACTTCTTACCCCGTCTCTCTCATTCCCACCTCCAGAAAGTACTATTCTACTCTGCTTCTATTTCTTCTAATTCTCATTTAGAAAGGTGTGTGATGTGGTTGAGGTCAAATCAGTCTAAGCCTTTTAAAAGTGGCAATATAAGTCCCAACAAACAGATTTGTTTGAGGTTCAACTCCATTGTTACATATGACATCATCTTTTGAAGGCTGGGTCATAAATATTTCACTGAGTGGATTGCTCCTACTTTATTGTAGCAACTCCTTTTTGTTTTGTTTGGAGCTAGGAGTTGTGCCCAAGAGCTTCTGCATACCGATTGTGTGCTTCCCACTGAGGAGCCCTGAGACGCTGTATATATATATTTATCCATTCATCCACTGACAGGCACATACATTGACATCATACCATGGTCATTGTGAGGGATACTATAGAGAACCTGGGAAACCAAATATCTCTAGGAAGTGTTGAGCTTCTTTCCCTTAGGCGGATGCCCAGTAGAAAGATTTCTGAGACATGTAGCTGAGCTTTAAGAGTCCTTCACAGGTTGTCACTGTCCCACCTGTCTCGCTCTTTCTCCAAACCTTAGTTCTGGATAGCCATGGGAACCTACATTCATCGCCGGATGAGACCACACCCTTGACATCCCCCTCTTCTCCCTCCTCCCCTTTAGAGTGCTCAGCACTGGAGTTTCTTTCCTTTTGAGTCTCAACTGTTGGACCTTTGATCATGACTCCTTTTTCTGTGCCTCCTCAGTGTCTAGTATCATTTCTAATATACAGGAGGGGTCAATTTTTAATAGTAAAGGAAATAAGGAATCAGAAAAATCAGGCTCTGTGTCCTGTTAGCCTAATCCCCGAGTCAGTCTTAGAAGCTGAGGGTGCTTTCTCTGTACTTGAAGCTTTGTCTGATATCATGTGCATATAGTGTGTGTGTGTGTGTGTGTGTGTGTGATATCTACTTTAATGAAATAAGTACATGTCACTCCCTCAATGCAGAAGTCTCCCCTTGAACCCAACAGCAACCTTCCTACTTCCATAAATACTCAGAATTCTCCCTGGCTCGATAGAGCTGAAATTATTCATGGTGTACTGGTTTCCACCCCTCCTTTGTCTATATTTATTTGTTTGTCCTGTATTCATTACAGTCTAAGTCTCTAGCCATAAGCGTGGACCCCCTTTGTAACTCACCCCAGTATACAAGCTATACATGCTTGACTGGCTGCCACACTACTGAATAATGTTTGATCATTTTATTGAAATTCCTCTTTACCCATGGACTGATTTCTTTAGGGTTTAGTCTAACTTCTTTCAGCTCCTGGTCTGCAGGCCCGCGTTGATTTGCATTATGGCTGCATTAATGCTTTTGAATGCTATCCATGTGCTAGGTGCTGTTTAGAACTAAATAAAATGTCTTGCCCTAGTGATTTGTTTGCTTTCAACCTGGCAGATTTGTGACCCCTGTGTTTCTAGGAGCTGAAGTTGTCAAGACGCTTTTAAGCACCTCTTTGTCTGGGCAATAGCACGCCTGGTGGCCTTGAGAATAGCTGTCGTTTTGAGAATAGCATTTGTAGACACAACTGCTGTTGAAAAGGGAAACTATACATGGACTATTTCACTGGGAACAGGCAGCAGAAAAGGCTGCTATTGTTCTTCATTAAAAGAAGTAAATGAAGCCTCATGCACTAATTCCATCCTGAGCATGATGCAGCATTTTGCTCTAAATCTCTATCTATATCGACCATCTCAAAGTCGTCCACATTCTAATTAGTGTTTGTGAGCAAACCCCCTCCCCCACCCCTAGGCAGCCAGGATAGAAAGATCTGGCCCCCATTTCCATGAACTTCCAAGAAGGCTTTGAGTAAACAGCGCAAGCCACAGCGTGAAACTCCTCCGGTCCTTGTTACACTCTAGAGAATCATAAGCTCAGGCAATCTCAGCACCGTAAAAGCCACAGACAGCTACATTCCAACGGAAGCACAGGCTTAGGGTACTTCTTTGCAACTTGGAGCTGTGCCACTACAGTTTAGCATGAGTTGGAGACAGATAGGGCACATTTGTCCCTCTCCTGGTTGTGAAATGGGGCTCCTCCAAGCATGTCTGCACAGCATTGAAGGCTCAAAAACTAGGCGTTTTCCACTTGGGTGACACTGAATCTTCTGGCTCAAGTGAATGTGCCAAGTCCCTCTCCACACAACACATTAAAAGCTGAAATGCATCAGTCTGTCTCCCTTTCTAGAACAAATGTACATACGCTAGAAACTTCTTGAGAAGTTCATTCCAAATTCAAATGACCAACACAAGACAAAGACGCACCACAGAATAAATAATGGATAAATGAACCACAGGCATGCACCCAAGTGCTCCTAAAAATGTCCTGGGTAGTGAGTATCACCCCAACTCATAAGAAAGTCATCAGTTTCAAAGCCACATGCAAACAGGCTCAAAGAAATAGCCAGGATAGAGTTTGGAAGAAGGAAGGGTATTTAAGGTTAGTAGGTTTATGAAAGATAAACTCCCAAAGAAGTTGAAAAATCAAATGAAAACAAGTAAAGAACATACATAAATCAGAAGGTCTTCTGAGACTAAAAACAAATCAGCAAATCTTCACAACTTTACCAAGTTGATTAGCAAAATTGTCTCAAATCATCTCAGTTTGCATTAATTGATCACTAGAAGAAATAACTATTTTTCTACGTACTTCTTAGAATCTTACCTCTCAATTACTTCCCAATCTTCTCTTCTTCAAAATATTTTATTAATGCTTATCCTTCCTAGTATCTCCATATCAATATGTTTGATAACAACATATAGCGAAGGTTGCAGTATTTACTATGATTGGAAAATCCCTACCTAATGGCTTAGTTATAAGTTTTTAAAAAATACAATCTCATTACCTCCTTTCAATATAAATGTATATACAATATATATTTAATATAAAATATAATCTCATTACCTCCTTTCAATATAAATGTATATACAATATACATTTAATATAAACTTATATACAATAGCTGATGCTGATAATTTTGCAGATTTATTATAAGCCGAGAGCATACTCTCCAAAGGCTATGGCATCAGAGAAGTTAGACATGTAAGGCTGGAGAGGATGTGCACGGTAGCAAGAGAAGACCACAGTCAGCATGCAAGGCCTGACTGTCTTCCATTCGATGGATTGCTGTAGGATACAACAAAAGCCCCTGAGTTAGGCTAAGTACAGTGTCTGTAAAAGTTACTGGGGCATCTGGTCATGGAGCTGACTCAGTGCCTAACAAAGAAGAGTGTCTTGAATTTTCCTTGTTAGTTTCTGAGCAAACGTTGACTACAGAAGTTCATCAATATCCTTTAAATGTTCAAGACTGAGTCATATTCTCAATCCTATTTCATATCTTGTGTTATTTAACTGATGATAATATCCTCCAAACACTACTGGTCCAGAAGACAGTATCTACTATTCCACTATTAGTATCGAGTATTACTGGTATCTAGTAAGAGTTAGAACAGCGATGAACAGCAAGCAAATAACGATTGGCAGGGGAGACTACAGTAAAAAAGTGACTCCAGTATGCACACAAACTATCTCTTCTTCAAAATATCTTATTAATGCTTATCCTTCCAAGTATCTCCATATCAATATGTTTGGTAACAACATATAGTGAAGGTTGCAGTATCTACTGTGATTGGAAAATCTCTACCTAATGGCTTAGTTATAAGTTTCTAAAAATACAACACATATACGCACATACTCCTACAAGTGCACATGTCCATACGGCAAAAGAAGGGGAAGTAAGATATAAGAAAGGGGGTGAGAGAAACAGATAAGAATAAAGAGTACTGAGGAAGAGGTATGGGGCTACGTGCAGGTAGAGCGCTCCGGAGGGCAGGTGCGGGGTCCGGGGCACCCAAGGGACAGGGACCAGGTGGCACACAGTGCACAACATACCAATCACCATGCTCATCCAGCCACTGCTGTCTGTGCTGGACCCAGCCAAGCTGTAGAACCTCGTGGACGTGATCCTGGAGGACCCTGACAGTGTGTCCCCCATCGACGTCCTATGGATCAAAGGGGCCCAGGGTGGTAACTACTACTCCTTTGGGGGCTTCCACCTCTATGCAGCCTACCAGCAGCTACAGAGAGAGACCATTCCTGCCAAGCTCGTGAGGTCCACCCTTTCAGACCTGAGGATGTACCTGGGAGTGTCCACACCAGACTTGAAGTAGCAACTTCCTGATAACCCACACCCCCTTCCTCACCAGCACCACTTCCCGGTGCTCAGAAGAAACATGCAGTTCCCAGCAGGCAGAAGCTGTAGAAGGGATATGTTCTTTTTATACTTACAGAGGAGGGTCTGCCTCTTGGTGCTTCTGCACTAGCTCCCAGGAATGAGGGGGCTCAGTTCTTCTGTCTATGAAAAGTTATCATGGCCTTGACCCTGAAGGAGTACCAAGAGGAGAAAGTGAGAAAGGAGAAGGACTTGGAGAAAAGGACTCTCATTTTAATCTTTATGATATCCTATCACTACATGAACTAGGTACTAGGAGGTAAAGGAGAACCTAGGTCACCATGGCTTAAGTGAGAGACGCTTGTTATCCCCATAGCCTGAATTCTGGAACAGGTGGCCGACACAGTATTGTATCTAACAACAGCTCAGTGAAGGCAGGGCTTCCTCTCAGGAATCCTTTGACCTTGTCTGCATTCGTAGTCACAAGATGGTTGCTGTGTTTCTAGGAAACACATCTGTGCTCGAGAAAGAAACCCACTGGACCAACTTCTGTCAGAAGGGAAAACCTTGTTCAGAGGGTCAGGATCCTGGTCTCTGCATATTTCTACATAGACACCTTGGTTTGAGTGAGCCGCCATTGTCTCCCATTGCTGCAAAGAAAGCAGACATTAGGAAGCACTATCATAGCTGAGTGTGACTGCCTTGTTCGTCCCCTGGAACAGGCACTATGCCTCCTGCAATACAATTGGGATCCCATTAGCAGGAGAGAGAGACCTTAGCCTTTGCTACGAAACAAGCCATCCCCAAACTCAACAGCTAAACAAGTATTCGTTTACCCGTGATTCTATGGCTTAACTAAGCTCCTTTGAGCAGCTCTACTGGCGTGGCCAGGTCCAGGTCCTGCTCATGAGCCCATCATCAATTCTCACCTCAGCTAGGGCTGGTTAGGCTGGGATCACCTTAGCCATTCTTGTGGCAAGTGTTGGCAGGTGTGATTATCCTTATTGCCTCTCTTGAGGGTCAGTTCATGATTATTCTCAATGGCCTCAGGGGAGAGAGAGAGAGAGAGAGAGAGAGAGAGAGAGAGAGAGAGAGAGAGAGAGGTAGTAGTGACTAAGCAGGGCCTGGAGCAGTGGCTTAGCTGTTAAGAGCAACTACATGGTGATTCACAACACTGTCATCCCGTTCCAGACGACCCAATACCCTCTTCTAGCCTCTGTGTGCCCAGACATACACACTCGAGCAAAATACCCAATTACAGTTTTATTTTTGAGACAGAGGGTTTTCCTGTGTAGCTCTGGATGTCCTGGAATTCACTCTGCAGTACCAGGCTATCCTCTTCTGCCTCCCGAGTGCTGGTATTAAAAAAGGTGTGCGCTCCTATCACCCAGGTACATGTTTTTAAGGTGACAAGGTTTCTTCAGCCCTGGTGCCAGGACTTACTGGTCAGTTCATTCCTTAGATTCAAGGGGTGCAAATGGACCCAGATCTCAGTGGAAGGAACTATAAAGAACGTGGGGGTACCAATCATCACAGACACTTGCCATTTTCAAGCCGCTCTTTTCCCAGCTCAATGGTGAGGGCAACTAATAGAGTGTCCCAGAAAATGAGATTGAAAGGGATAAAGTGCATCATGGAGTTAGATTGATTATTAGGACCAAAAAGAGACTAGGGGAAAGAAAGCACGTTAGCGGGTCAACCAGGGCTCCTATGGTCTGAGTTTTCTTTCCTTACAGTTTGGGTAATCACATCTCTGGGATGAGTTGGATGAAGAATGTATGGGAACTCTTTAGTCTCTGAAACTTTCCTGTGAATTTAAAGTCATTCTAAAATAAAAGTTTAGCCGGGCAGTGGTAGCACACGCCTTTAATCCCAGCACTTGGGAGGCAGAGGCAGGCGGATTTCTGAGTTTGAGGCCAGCCTGGTCTACAGAGTGAGTTCCAGGACAGCCAGGGCTACACAGAGAAACCCTGTCTCAAAAAACTAAATAAATAAATAAATAAAAGTTTATTTAATTAAATAAAAAAAGAATAAGAAGTATTCTAAAGACTCCATAAGATTATTTCTTTTCATTGAAGATAGCGGGAGGCGGGGGGGGGGGAGAGAGAGAGAGAGAACTGTGTGAAATTCATTAACCAAGTATGTTAAGCTGTATATTCATAAAAGGCCAAAGTTAAAATACCTCACTCTGGTAGTTGGTATTAAGGAGAGATTGTCTTTTCCCTGGCTTATTTTCTCAGATGCTAATACAAATATCATTCTTAAAATGTCCGCCTGCTCAGGACTTATTACCCCAAATCTCCTCTCTTGTTTATTTTCCTTCTCCTCCTATGTCCCCCTGAACAATTTCGACAAGCAGACCCTTAACAGGAAAAAAAAGCATCATGTGGACAAGGAGTTGATATACTTGCCTTTCTGCACTTGGAAAGAGGTTAGGGTGTGTGTCCGTGTGTGTGTGCACACACATTTGTGGCTGTGTGGGGGAGCCTCTGTGTGTGCAGTGTCCTCTGGCTTCACTCTACAGGAGCTAGCCACCTGGTTTTCTGAGACAAAGTCTCTCACTGGGAGCTAGGGTAGTGACTAGGCTAAGCTACTGACCAGTGAGCCCCAGGAATCCTCCTGCCTCTGCTTCCCTACCACCTGGTTTACCACATGTCCCAGCTTTTATTTGGATCCTAGAACTGACAATCAGATTATGTCTGAACAGCAAACACTTCGCAGACTGAACTATCTCCTCAGATCTGTGCTTTAAAATTGTTGTTTAAATTTTTCATCTTTTTTATTCTATTCAAATATCCTACCTTCATAATCTCTCAGACCAGGCAGTGGTGGCGCACGCCTTTAATCCCAGCACTTGGGAGGCAGAGGCCGGTGGATTTCTGAGTTCGAGGCCAGCCTGGTCTACAAAGTGAGTTCCAGAACAGCCAGGGCTACACAGAGAAACCCTGTCTCAAAAAAAAACCAAAAAAAAAAAAAAAATCTCTCAGTCTGTTTTCACCTGGATTTTAATAGACAAAAATATCTGAAATTTAATAAAGCCACACACACATTGTTTGGAATAAACCATATGCAGCACACACATTTTACCACCTAGTTATTATTTTGATATAGGTTTTCTCTTAGACATGGAGATAGCAGAGTAGAGAGATGCCGTGGGAGCCCCTCCCCATAACACCTTGCCAGGATTCGAAGACATAATACACTTTGCTATTTCTATAAGAGGTATTTGTTTGTGTGTAGGGGCAGCTGCAGGGGGAGAGAAAGGGAAGCGGTGTCCGCTGGTTCTACTTTAAGGACAGGAAACTTAATTTGTCGGATTGCTCAACCTAGCGCTCTGAGTCTGCCCGAAGTGAGGAAGAGACTTCAGATGTAACCCACAAAGCTCGCTCGGGCCGCTAAACAAAAGCGGCGAATGAATGCCCACTTCAAGTCGGCATGGAGAGGTTCCGAGGTTGAGAGTTTGCAAATCTGCTCTAAATTCTCTAAAGAAAAAAAAAATCCTTTCAAAAATATAGTTACAGCGCACTAATTAACGTGTTTCGACATCCGCCACTTCAGCCACACTGAGAGTCTAAAATTGTTAGTGGCACTTAAGCCAGACTTGGCAGTTCTCACCCCTCAGAATGGGGCCCTGGTGGTCTTTCTGACAAGCTAAAACAGAGACATACTTCTGCAGACATGAAAGGGTCCCTTCTGTGAACTGTGTTGAACACTCGGTGTTTTATTAAATGGTCTGATTTTTTTTTTCTCTCTACCTATCTCTTCTTTCCCAGCCACAGTCAATCTTAAAACAAAACAAAACAAAACAAAACAAAACAAGGCCTCTTTCCAAAATCATTACCCATCACAAATTCTATAATTTTAAATGAGGGTTGTGTTTTTAGTTTTATTTTATTTTGGTTTTTTTTGTTGTTGTTGTTTTGTTTTTTATTTTTATTTATTTTTTTTTGCTGTAATTCAAAAGATAAATCATTCCTATTTCCAACATCTAATGTATTTTTTTCTCTTCAAGCAATATACGTGTGTAATTAATAAACAATTTAGTGTGTTGAGGAACCTAGGAAGTTGGCAAATGTTCTGGGGATATGAAATCTCAAGAAAAGCAGCACATTATAAGAAATACTAAGTAATTACTTATGTAAGCTTTCTTTTTAAATTCTAAGAACATTAACTACTAATTACCTACTAATTACCAGTACTTCAGCAGGTGTTTGCACTTAACTGTAGGCTAAAGCCCCTGTGGAAACAAGCACCGCACAGCCTCTCTCTAGAGCACAGCCAGTCCCGCTGGACCAGAAGCACACCACAGGCTCCTCGCTGGTCACCAGCCAATGCGTGCACCATTTGACTGCCTCGGGTGACAAAGCCAAGCCGGGTCTGTCTGCTTCCCTTTGTCTTCTCTCCAAACGCTACCATTATGGAGGAGTGAGGACAGATTCGGATGGCAGCATCCAGGTATCTGGGGTTACACACGAACTATGATGAAGAGGGCTTCATCAGGAAGACATCCGTCTCACTTCCGGTGAAGCTGTCCTGTGTGGACGCCTGTGGGGTTGTCTTGCCTCCTCCCAGTGTTTCCTCTGGAAAGGAGTGTACGCTTAGTTCTCCGTGTTTATCTAGCTTTGAAAAAAAAAAACGATCTTGAGTCTCTCTTCCAGCTGGAAAAGGGATTCTTCGACTCTATCCTTCTCAGAGCTCTAGAAATTAAAAGTGTTCCGAATTCACTAAGATCTGGGAGGGGAGGGTTCCTCTGTACAAAGAGCCACCTCTCAGTCCCAGAACTGAGCATTGTTTGACTTACCAGAGTCAAGAGATAGGTTTTTTGGTTTTTTTCCCATTCCGTGTTTCCTTTCCTATTTTTCTTTCTTTAACCTTTGTTTTACGTGTTGTTTTCCTTGGTTTTGTTCTTTAGCCCTATGAGACAGATCCTTTCTGTGCAATCATGCCTGTGGACTCAAACTGGAGTTCTTTTTGCTCCTGCCTGCCCAGTTCTGGAGTTACAGTTATATGCCACCAGCCTATATGCCCACACCTGAATAACAGCTACTCTTTTAGGTTCTACGCAGTCCCTTGAAAAGGGATGCATAGCACACCCTCCCCCAAAATCCACCAGAAGGCATTCAGCTTTGCCAGGACCATCTTCCAGAGCACTCCCCATCTCACACTTCTGTTTCCTGTGGCTACCATAAGGAATTACCATAACCTGTAGCCATGACAGCCAGGGCGATTTATCCTCTCACAGTGAAAGAGATCAGAATTATGAAATCAAGGTGTCAATAGGATCCTGGGGAAGAGTCTGTCTCCCACCAGCTTCCGAGCAGTGCTTGGCTTGTGCCTACATTTGTACCACCTTTTTTTTTCAACTTCTATCAGATATTCCATTATGCCTTTTAAAAGAACCTCGTCATTAGATTCAGCATCCATCCAGATAGTCATGGATGCTCTCAGTTTCAGATCCTTAAGTTCATTGCATATGCAAAGAAATCTCTTCCAACTAGGATCATACTAGCAGATTTTAAGGATTTAGAAGGGGACATTTCTATTAGGAGTCATCACCACTAAACCACTGTCTCTATAAGCAGTCTTTAATGTGTTCATTTATTCAGTTTAATCAAGCCCTATGCTCTCTCAGCCACCTTTTCAGATGAGGGAGATTGTGTTAACAAGATCAACTAAGCCCCTATTCTCACAGAGTTTATCTATGATCTCCTAACCAACCTCATCTACTGTCTACTACCCAGTTTAGATGTACACCTATGCTTAGAGTCTATAATCCA
Source organism: Tokudaia tokunoshimensis (assembly GCA_036184795.1). Taxonomy (NCBI): domain Eukaryota; kingdom Metazoa; phylum Chordata; class Mammalia; order Rodentia; family Muridae; genus Tokudaia; species Tokudaia tokunoshimensis. Next base: position 4,758,932 of record BTHU01000017.1, read on the forward strand.
GTACAGGCGGTCTAAACACGTAACTCTCAGAAAATCTAGTTAAATGATAGCATGTGTGAAGGTTGGGGAAACAAGGGAGTGCCCGTGCAAAACTTCAAGCTTTCAGAAGAACAAAAGAGAACCACACAGATGTGTAAATGTTATAAAAATCATTGTAACTGAAATGCCAAAAGAGTAAAGAATCCAGTGTTGATGAAGAGATGGATACTAGTGCAATGTGTCTCTATAACAGCTCTGTCTTTGTCAGCCGGAGGTCTTTTACAATCACAAGCCCTCACTTTCCATTGCATTTCAACTGACTAATTGCAGAAGTTTATTAAAACTAAATATGAGATCACAGCTTTTGCTTTCAGAGCAATCAAGTGTTTACTAAGAACTATGACCCAATCCTATGTTCCACAGTCCCAGGTACTCTGAAATGAGGGAGGAAATGAACCAACCCAGGTAGGTCTTAGGACAAATGGAGACAACAGCATTTGAAGGCAACCGTTGGGTATTATGATTGTGTATAACCACAGACATTAGTCAGAAAGTAGGCAAACCAAAAAGTAAGTAAGACATGGTGCCTGATCATGGACAGAGAGAAGTAGGAAGGCAGATTGAACTGCGATGTATCTCTAATGGAGAACTATTTTCCAGTTAAAGGAAGAAAACATAAATTAGTCATCTGTTGCACATCTGAGGCCAGCCCCATCTGCTCATTATAGTCCTAAGGTCTACTGGGTTTTGGGGAGGGAAGAGAGTGGCTCTTGGTCTGCCGATGTTGTTCGTGGGTTGGAAGGATTTGGCGGAGGTTGTTTTTAAGCCTAGAGGCCCTGCTAGAGTGCGGTTCACTTACAGGTATAATGGACAGGGTCGTGTTTGATGAAGCCAACGTTGGTCTCATATGGGAAAGCAAATGATATCTTTCTGCAGCTGTGTCTGTGTGAATACAGGCTTTAAAGGAACCACAGTTGGGACAGTGGGTTCCTGAACTGAACCCACCATTAGCACCTGGATCTCCAGCACAGTTACAGCAGCCCTCTGAAGTTTACTGGACTCGACAAACTACACCACAGGAGGCACAGATCAAGCAGTGCTCCCTACTCCTCAAAAGGATGGCAATGGATTCTGTCACAGGGGATACAGGAGACTGAGATAGGGCCTTGCTATATAGTCCAAGCTGGTGGTAAACTCACAGCAATCCTCCTGCCTTAGCATCTAGTGTGCTGGGATTTACAGGCATGTACCGTCATACCAAGTTGTTGACCTTCTTTTACTGGCATGATCAATTTTGTACCAGGTATGTGGCATAGTATTTTGGTTATCATAGTCCTTAGGAACATTTTCATAAATTGCCAGGGGAGGAGGGGAAATCAACATTTGTGGAAAAAAGCAAAAGCAACAATACCTTGGGAAGCTGTGTAGGTGTTTAGAACTGGCAAGCACAAGTCCCAGTTACGGAGGAAAATACCACTTACCCTCCACCGTCTTTACAAATACAAGAACCCCAGAGTCAGGAAGGGGAAGGAGGCATGTTTTTTCCTTAGCAGATTTTGATTGTTTGTTAAGAAAATAGTTATTGTGTGCTTTTCCACAGTTAATCAAGCCGTCTTGTTCCAATCAAAACATATTTACGTGTCAATTTGAGGGGAGGCACCAAACCCAGGTGCAGCCCTGATCTCTGGTCACAAGTGACATGTTGTTCAATGTCTCTCATAGACAAAGCCCTCAATGCCCCAGCTCTCCCTCCATTCCCTTTCAAGGACTATGCTAACCAGTTTTTTTTTTAAAATCAGGGTAATTGACCTAAGTGAGTTGAAGACTGCATCTCTCTGTACATCGGTCTTCCTTAGGCTGAAATCTTCACAGAAGCAGTGAAGCTAAGCCAGGTTCCTCTCGAAACAGGGCTAGCCTGCTTAACTGCTGCAGTTCTCAGTCTGGGGTCATTTCTGAATGACCCTGCCTAGGCCAGATGAACATTGGAAGTTGGTCCGCGTAGGGCTCGGTGGCCTCAAAGATTCCCTGCTCTGAGACTGGTCTCAGGGTGTTCCTCTGTCCCCCTTCTCAAATGCAGGGATCCCCTGCTTAACCCTGCAAAGAACCCACCAAAATAGCCCTGCCTTTGTCTACCTAGTTTACCCCAGTGCCACCAGAAGCCACTGACCCATAAATCCTGCTTTCCACATAATGTCTTCTTTGGAACCCCAGTGTGCTGAGAAGATGACCGAGAGCCTCTTTGCACGACGCATCTGTGGTGAGGGCAAACATACCACACTCTTCTCAACACCACCGGAAATACTTCAAATAAACCTCCAAAAAGACCTCAAGATCAAGAGCTCTGGTTTATGTCTTCATGTGTATTTTCATACTGTGTTTCATATTAGCTCTCCATTAGTTTGTGTATCCTATTATCCTAAGTAAATTATTATTAAAGAATCATGTCTAATGCTTATATTCTGCAGTGCCTGTTGGAACGTCATTTGAAATGGAAGTTGACTCCCTGCTATATTTTACGATAGTCTTGACTCCTAAGAAATGAAAACTGTGTGTGGGCTTCCCAACAGAGGTGATAGTGAACGTCGGTTCCTGGAGGATGCAGTGTTCTTGCTTCAAGGCCTCAGCACAGCTGACTCACTCACACTGTGGCTGGTGGGCCTACCCCAGATCCCAGGCAGTGTGGCTGGTGGGCCTACCCCAGATCCCAGGCAGTGTGGCTGGTGTGCCTACTCCAGATCCCAGGCAATGTGGCTGGTGGGCCTACCCCAGATCCCAGGCAATGTGGCTGGTGGGCCTACCCCAGATCCCAGGCAGTGTGGCTGGTGGGCCTACCCCAGATCCCAGGCAGTGTGGCTGGTGGGCCTACCCCAGATCCCAGGCAGAGGGACTGGTGTGCCTACCCCAGATCCCAGACAGTGTGGCTGGTGGGCCTACCCCAGATCCCAGGCAGTGTGGCTGGTGGGCCTACCCCAGATCCCAGGCAGAGGGACTGGTGTGCCTACCCCAGATCCCAGACAGTGTGGCTGGTGTGCCTACCCCAGATCCCAGGCAGTGGGACTGGTGTGCCTACCCCAGATCTCAGGCAATGTGGCTAGTGGGCCTCCCTCTGATCCTAGGCATTGAGGCCAGTGTCCCTGCCCTTGATCCATCCGGTGTAAGCAGTGATGGTGAACACTGGAAAATGAACAGTTCCTTTTGTTGGCAAAGTTTATTGTCTTGATCTGGCTGCTGTGTCTACAGATTGTGCCATTTGTGAAGATAGCTGAGGCAGGAGGATTGTCAGGAGGCTAGCCTGAGCTACATAGCAAGACTGTGTCTAAAAAGGAAGCTTCCTTTTGACTCTTCCAGAGTAAAGGGGAATCATCTCATTCTTTCAAACCTGTTTCATAACAGTGTCACCCTCATTTGAGAATGTCCCAGCTTCTCTCACAACCCCTCCCCCAGCTTCTGATGGCAGACCATAGACGGCAAAGCTATTTTGCATTCTGTCATTCATGACGTCATGATTGCCAATAGGTCAATGCTCCACTGTGTCATCAATCTGCTCACAAATGAAAGGTTGTATGGCACACAGAATAACAACTTCTCCAAAACACCCTGTGAACCTGTGTACATACTAATGATGTGTGGCTCAAAAGAGTCTTTGCAGATGTAATTAAGGGTACAGATATTAAGATAGAAAACATCCTCCTAGGTTTCCTGTGTGTTAATCATTCAGGCCATTAGAAGCAGCAGAAGGCTGAAGATAGAGCTAGGGGAAGAATGGGGCAAGGAGAAACCACTCAAAATGTGAGAGTCACTTTAACATATCATGTCTGGCCTTGAAGATGGATAAAGGAATCCATGAGGTAAGATATGGGGGATCTCCAGAAGTTGAGAATGTCTGTCCAGGGACAGTCAGGGAAAATGGAAATGTTCTTGTCTTAGAACCACACAGAACCGAAACCCATATGAATGAGGTGATATCTGGTCCCCCCCCCCCCATCACCTAGCAGATTGCCGAACTGCTGACCCATTGATCTCAGCTATCACGAAGAGCTCCTGCATTGGACTGTACAGGACTGTCCAGCAATAACCTTTTGTTGTTTGAAGCAGCTAAGTACATTGCAATTTGTTAGTCACAGCAGAAAAGCAGTATAAAAAGCCAAGATTCCCATTGGGCTAGCTTCCGTAGCAGGGTATCACAGAAGTTCTGAGATTCATTTCTGTTGACACTGATAATTGGCCTACATGTGACCTGGAGGTCATTCATGTTCTTCGATTCCTGTGAACTCCTGTTTCCATAGCTGCTAACAGTTCTAACAGCACTTACCACTTACCTGGACTACATGGAAACTAGATCCAGCCTATGGAAACACCTACCAAGATGCTAGGGCTACATCAGAAGCCGGATCAACGCATGTTCAGGAAGAAAACAAAACATGAGAGCCCTTTGCTAAAGAAAACACTCAACCCAGCTGACAGAATGACTCACGTCCATCTGTGGGGAGTCTTCATTATTTCCCTGTCTCAATGGTGGCTCTGTTGGCTTTGTTATGATAATCTGCCCAAGAAAGACAGAAAGTGGTTTGTGTTGGCTCACAGTTTCAGAGGTTTCAGCGAACAGCTGTTTGGATGAAGGACAAAGCAGAACATCAGCGAAAAAGCAAATAGTGGAGCAAGAAGCAAAACCAGTGGAAGAGGTAGAGTCACAATACACACTCCAAGGACAAGGTCCCCAATGACCTGCACCCCCATTGCACCATTGGTTGAGGACCAAACCATCAACCCATCAGCTTAGGGGAACAGTCCAGATCCAAAACTCACAGCTGCTCTCTCACTAAAGTAGAGCAAATTCTCCTCTGGACCACACCCTAAGTGCTCTTGGCTTAGTCTAGCAGTTCTGGCTACAGAGTCATCATGTCAGCTGCTAAACCACTCTCAACCAGGAGCAGGATTCACTCTATTTGGCAATGCTGTAGTGTTATGGCCTGGTGGTTCCCAGCTCTCAGGTCCCCTTCCTCACCACCCACACCTGGGCTCCTGTCAGAAGTTCATATTGGGTGGTTCTAACAAGCATGGTCATGAAGAGACCATGACACAGGCTATCAGGCCAGGGAGATGTCACCCATTTAATGCATCATGGTATTTCCTGGAGTTTACCACTCCCACAGTGCCCATTCTTTAAACATCCCTGTTTTGTTTTAACATGAAATGTTAATCTCTCAGTGTTGCCAAATTTGCAGTGTCCAGAAAAGTAAGACTATCTGCCTTCTTTTGAAACCCCAAGACGTGAAATGTATTTAGTTGGATATTCACTAAGAGACTAATTGTCCATGACATTCAAGGTGTTATAAATACATGCACCACACTGGCAATCTCCACTCATGGAAAAAAACCATTTTCCATTGGAAAAGGCAGTCATTTGGTATTGTCCAGTGAACCGTCTCTGTCTTCTGCCTGTAGGTTCTTGGTTTCCTAGAAAATGGAGCCCTTCAAGGACAAGCTTAGGGGTAGGAGTTGAATCAGCAGTTTCCATTTAAGCCTTGTGATTGACTGTGAACCTCAGGATAGTTCCATCTCCTTATTGTTTCTCCAACCATATTTTTGCCATGAGGTGTGTTTGTGGGTTGAGAATGGAACAAAAATTTCCCTGGAAATTATAAGGTTCTGAAAGTGTGAGGGCCCAGTGTGAGCCATCAGATGGTTAATTTAAAGAAAAAAAAATCCCAACACAACATTAACCACTTCCTGCCTTCCTCCAAGGCAAGCAGCAAACACTTTATTTATTCACTTAGCAACCTGTGCTCCCATCATGTTGCTTCCACTCTCCATGCCACCTCTCCCTCCTTCACAGCCATTTTTTTTCTTTTACTAGAAACATTGTAAGATGCTCAGATGTGGCCAGGCCCCTGCCGGGTACATGCATATACATGAGGTAGAGCTCTTGCCCCTTGGAGATACTGATGTCACAACTCTGGGGAAATGGCTAAGTAACCATGACAACACAGCTCGATGATGTTGCATCCTGCTTAGAGGGCTCTGGGATGGCCAGCCCTCTGTGCAAGCAAGACAGAGACATTCCCTCAGCAAAGAGTGCTAAGTGTCCAGGTGATGGCAACCAGCCAGAAATGACAGAGGGCCATCCTCGCCTCCCTCCATCTGGCTCTCTTTGCCTGCTCTGGTGACTGGTGAGCAGCCTACAATTTATCAGGCTGAGCCTCCCTCTCGGGAGTCATGGAGGAATCTGGAAAGGCAAGGGAAGCTGGGAAATACGGTCGTTCATCTTGAAGGCTGAGGTCAGAGATTTGATCTTTGTCAATTTCTTTCTCGTCTTTAACCAGGTGCCACTGACCCTAGGGTAGCTATTCAGGGTGATTTTCGTGTTTTCAAGTCGTTATCTTCGCCTAGCAAATTCTGCAATGTGGGAAAAGATGGAAAAAAATGACAAGTTCCAGATTAAAAAGCAACCAACATATTGCTAGCTTTGGGATGTGTGTCTCGCTCAAATGACCTGCCAATGATAATAATTTAGTCACTGTGTTATTTCCAAGGTGAATTTTCTCAGATAACCCCCATCACCACTACACTTTTTAGATTTTTTTTTAAAAAAAGCATAAGTACGTGTTTAGAGCCTCCACTATGGACTGCTGAAGTCTGAGAACTGTTTTATTCCATTTTCTCAGCCCCTCCCACTACCCAAAAGTAATAATGTATGACTACACAGCATGTGTACATTGCACCCGTCAATTTCAGAAACATTTCCACTATTAAAAAATAATAATTTAATGGGGACCTTGTATATGTATGCTGCCCTATTGTTCAGGGCTGTAATTTGAATGGCATTTTTTTTTAAAAAAAGGAACAAAGCCCCCTCATTAACAGGATGTATGTGGGGAGCTTTATTCAACATGCCATGCCCAGACAATACTTGAGTGTGTGGAAGAAAAAAAAAGGTGAACATTCAGCAACAACAATAAACAATGAAGTGAATGGGCAATTGCTTATAGAGCAGAGGATACAGGGTTAACAACATACACGTTGGGGTCAGGGGGCTTTGTGTGTTCCCTGCAGCATCAAAGCTCAATCCTGATAATGTCACACTCTCGATTGGTAGTCTACTCTACCTCCTTAGAACCAGACACCAGAGCCAGTAGGCTCAATGTTAAAGGAACTGGTGGTCCCAGGTAGTCCCACAAACTCTCTAGGCAGGGAGCCCTAGGTGAGAGGCTTCCTTGCCATCTACGTGTCCCCTCTACCTCCACTGCATTAACACTCCTGTGTTCATCACCTGCCACATGGCCATCTGATGCCTGTAGCTCTTCAACTGCCCAGGATGGAGAGGCTTCTGACTCCTGCCACCTGCCAAGAGGGCATCTTTGGACTCCATGCTCTTGAATGTCAGGACAGTTGAGCCATTTCTACTACCTTGTAGACATAGAAACTTAAATAAACCCACAAGTATTGTTCACAAATGTAACAAAGTAATAGTTGCTAAGAGGTCAACCGCTACAAGGGTCAGTAGATTTCCCCCAGACAAATATGCCAATTTTGTTCCACAGTGTAACACTGTAACAGTTCTCTGTTCTGGAAAAGAAGAAGAGAACATAGCTTGACTGTCCAGGACACATTTGTTTCAAACATGAGGCCACTGTAGCAGCTGTGTGTGAGCAGCACATATTCAAAATTAACCAAACAATAAACTGGACAGCCATTTATCACTTCCTCTCTTGGGAGACCTCAAAAAAGATGGCTTCTCCAATGCAGTTGATGCTACTGATACATATGCAACCTCAACCACCTGCACACCGATTGCCAGTCTGGTCAAGGGGCTTCACCTCTTAGGGCAGAGCCCACTGAGAGTCCTCCCAGACTCTGAGCTCTCTTGCCACGCCTGTAAACCGAGTGTTGACCCATTAGCCAGGTCAACTTTATTGCCTTGTGCTGCTTACTTCAATCTGTTCTCTACTCCTTGCCCTGCTCCTAAATAAAACACAGACTAGAGGAAGCAACTCCCCGCCCCTTCCGGGAGCCTGTCTTGCTTTGTATTCTTTGTTTTGTTCGAGCAGGATTCCGAGACGGCATCACATTGAACAAGAAGTACTCGACCTCTCCACACAGTGAGAGCTCCTGCCCCTCCTGCCCCCAGCCATCCATAAGTCCTGGGGTGAGAGGCGCATGCCACCGTGCCCACCTCCAACCCGCCTTAATCTACCATGGGAACACCCAGTCCCATGACAGAGTCAGAATTCTAGTCTTAAGAAAAACTCCCCTCTGCCTTATTTTCTCAGGCCTGGCTCCATAGCTGGTCCATGGGAAACACTCATGCATCCTTTACCTTCCCAGTTTTTACAAAAAAGAGACTTTGGAAATGTCCATCTCTCCTTTGTCAGTGGCTGAAGCTCTTCTTCATTTCCTGGCCCATGAAGTTCTTCCAAGTTCAGGAAAGTATGAAGTTCCCAAAGAGTAACACCAAGCCACTCTCACAAGGCTGAAGGAAGATGAAATATCCCATATTTTACACTGGGGAGGCTGGAAGCCCAGAATAGCATTATCTCCTCCAAAAGGAATAGTCAAAAACCCTCTTTCAGGGGTATATGTATGTATGTGTATATATATGTATATGTATACACATATGTATGTGTATGTATATACACACATCATATATATATATATATATATATATATATATATATGCACACACACACACACACACACATATCTTTACCACACAGATGGGTGAGAATTTTAAGAGTAAGTAGGTTGTGGTTACCTCCTTGTTAGGTCTTCCAGCTCATACTAACATGTTTTCTTAGAGACTCCACCAAGACTTTTGCTTTATGTGGAAGAAAATGGGTATGTTTTTTACCTTCTGTGACCCTTAAAAAATCTAGCATGTACTTTTTTTTCTCACTTCATGAAGGGCCTGTTGTTATATGAGTTATTCTCTTACCACAGACAACAAAAATTCAGAAAAAAGTACACAAAACAATTTCCTTCAGACATGTGAAAGAAATAATGGAAAGCCATGCTCACCATGGGGAAAAGACAGAAACAAGATGAGGACAACTTAGGCCTCATTTTCAGGTAGCAGTTCAAGGACTGAGACAAAGACAGACCCCCAAATTCTCACTGAGTTCATGGACTATTGAATAGAGTTCACAAAAGCTGAGACAGCCAACATGTCAGGGTAGAAAAAGATAGATAGATAGATAGATAGATAGATAGATAGATAGATACATCGACATAGATATAGATAGATACATAGATAGAAACATAGAAACATAGATAGATAGATAGATACATACATACATACATACATACATAGATACATAGATACATAGATACATAGATAGATACTTAGATACATAGATAGATAGATAGATAGATAGATAGATAGATAGATAGAGACATACATACATACATACATAGATACATAGATATCGATAGAGAGATAGAGAGCTCCAGAAATCAGCATAGCTGTTCACCCCACCCCTTTATCTTCTCATGTGTGTGTCACTACTCCCTGAGACAGCAATGAGCAACTTCTAAAGAAGGAGCATTTGTTGTAAGCAACAATTGGAACACTCAGTTTATGGGTTTAGAATTCTTGAGTTCTCAGAAGTATTACATCCTGAAAGCACAGATAAATCAGATACTATCATAGTCAACTACAATCTGGCATAGTCAGTTATTTATCTCTAGTCAAATTCAAGGTTCCAAATATGTATATAAATTACTATTTGATACTATAGAAAAGATAATTGTTCCAACTTGATCACCATACATTATATACAAGTATAAATATATGTCTTTTTCAAGACAGGATTTCTTGAACTCATAGAGATTGGCCTGCCTCTGCCTCCCAAGTGCTAGAGTTAAAGGCATGTGCTACTACTGCCCAGCCTATAAATTACAATATTATACCATATAAATAATTCCAATATTATGCCAACCTAAAAATTAAAATTAAAATTATACCTTTAGGCCCATTTAATATATAACTAGCAATCTAATGATAATAGTCATTAGTATGTAACTTGTAATTGCATTAAAATAAAATATATGATAATAGCTCAAAGAATTATAAAGTAAAAGCAAGATATGTTATTGTTTGGTTCTCCCATTATCCATAAAAAGCTTCAATGTTGTACTAAGAAGACTGTGGTAAATTACAGATGGAAATAGTACATTTTATTACAACCACTTTTACATAAAAAAATAGGTATGACCAATAGCCCAATTATGGAGATAAAATGGAATAATTTAGAGCCCAATTAGTAAAAGAATAAAATAAAACATATTTCAAGAATAATCATGAACTTTGCTATGATTTGAATCTACAATTGGCTTTCTATATATGCTGGTTTCAACATGTGGATTTAACCAACCTCAAGTTGGAGCTATTCATGAAAAAAAGAAGTTGCATCTATTGAACCCGAACAATCTATTACTCTTGTCATCATTGGCTATGTGGCATCCTGTAATCACCATCACCATAGTACTGACATTGTGTTAGGCGATGTAGGAATTTAGAGATGATTCAAGCATAAGGCTACATGCAAACACTCACCCATTTTTTAGAAGGAATAAGCAGCTAGCTTATTGGAGAGAGTCCCCAACCCACTCACTGCAGACACTGAAAGACCCTATAATTTTGTTTGTTTTCATGAAGAACTGTGGCCCCCGCTTAAGGACCATGCTTTCAGTATTAAACTTTGGATACTCTAAAGTTAGTCCAAACATACTTTCAAAGCACAGCTGATACAAATAAGAATACCAGGGTGGGGCTGTGGAGATGGCTCAGGGGACAAAGTGCCAGAATCTTAATCCCTAGCACCCATGTTAAAAGTCAGCTGCATTGCTGGGAGGCAGAGCTCCTGGGATAGCCACACAGTCGAGCCAGTAGGGAAATAGAGTTCAGTGAGAGACTTTGTTCTTAAAATAAGGTGGAGAGCAACTGAGATGACATCAAATCAAACCTCAATATCTGGCTTCCATATGCACGTGTGCAGACTCCGCACACATGAGCATATGCTTGCACATGTACACACACACACACACACACACACACACACAGTGTGATTCCTGGAAGAGCAACATGCCAATTACCACAATATTATTACCACAATAACAAAGGGATATAAAAAACAAGGCAGCTATGCCTAGACACAGGTGAGATTGTTTTGTGCCTGTGAGGTCCAAGGCATAAAGATGTGGCTAAATTACTCACAGAGAGAAAGATGGGGTCAGACAGGTGTCACACGTCTCTGCAAGCTCAGAGTGGGCAGAGTCTGCACTGGGGTTACCTTAAACAGCACAGGCACTTGTCCAGCACTTGGTAGAAGGAGAAGGGGCTGGGGGTGCAGTGCAGTCGTTGAGTACTTGTCAAGCCTAAGGAACTGGGTTCCATCCTCAGTATTGTAAAAGCTAAACAAAGGTGCAGAGAAGACAAGAAGGTGGGAAGGAGATACAAAGCAAGTGGGGGGGGCGGGGAGAGGGAAGGACCCCTGGAAATATATGCCAGTACACATCAGAAATCTATGCATTTCTGATATTCCTTACACATGCCAGCAATATGGTTGACCAAGTCTAGAGGCTGCAGCTCAGGAAGAGAAAAAGAATTCAGTGCATATGCTACTTAGCGAAAAGACTGACATGCTAACACTGCAAAGTGTCAGATGCATCCTCCTGGATGCTGGAAAAGATTCTCCTTGCCTAACTAGTCAGGGTTGTGCCAAGAAACATCCATTTATTCTCCCTGCTCTGCTAGCAGGCTCGTCTGACAATTGTCCTGCAGATTGATGGATAATGTAATCAGGATAGTGTATGCGCACAAATTGAGAGGTGTGGTTATTACAATACGATCTTAATGCACATCAGAGGCCTTTCCAAAGGCAGAATATTCAATTTAGAAATCTATTGTCACCTAGATCCATCTGCCAATAAATCGCTGGAGAGGTGCATTTATATTGAGGGCAAAATACCTTGCCTTCTGGTTCCTCCAAAGATCCTTGAAGATAAAGTGGTTTATCCTGAGAATCATTGTTTAAATGGCAATAAAAGGCTCACCTAACATGAAGGTCAAGGGACAGGAAGGTTGACGTAGACACAGATTCCTTACTAAAGGAAACAGCCTGCATTCTGTATCTAGCAAGGTTTGGAGATTTACTGTGTCTTCGCCACAATCTCACTGGCTGCTTGAAAGTATGAAACACAAGATCTAAAATGTCCGAGCACAGTTAGCACTCAGAATTTCTTTACAGGAGGACACTATGGTTGGAGAGATAGCACCATTGGTAAATCGATACACAAGCATGGGGGCCTGAGTTTGATCCCCAAAGCCCATGTGAGAAAAGTCCAGGTGTGGTAACATCTGCTTGTAGTACCAGCATAGGGAGATAAAGACTTCATGGCCCAACAGTCTAGAGTAATGGGTGAGCTCCCAGCCAAGGAAGAAGCGCTGTCTCAGAAAACAACGGTCAAGTCAATAGCTCAGGAGGAGCTCCAGGGGGAACACAAGCAAGGTTGTACTCCGGCTGCCACATGCATGCAAACACGTGTGCATGCACACCTGTGTGTGTGTGAGTGGTGTGTGTGTGTGTGTATGAAATAAGAAAACACCAAAAACTAAACAAAATTTGTTTTGTATAACTAATCCAATGCAAGTCTCAAAATAGGGCTGCAAACCCACCCCTACCTCCATTGTAGCTAATAAGCACATACACAGTATCTCTAACATTACCTGCCCATTCTCTATTGAAATGAATTTACTGAGGTCCAGTCTCTCCTCTTCCTCCTCCTTCCCTTCCTCCTCTCTTGTATCCTGGGATGGACTATTTTTCTGTACACACTCCAAAAAAACTCTAACTCCATCAACTTCTAAGAAATCTTCATTTTTCTCAGTGATATTTATCTGATCCATTGGAGTAAAACCTTTCCCAGTATGTCCTGACACTGCAGGAAGGCTGGGTTAGGGGGGAAGCCTTCTAAACAGGACAGCTACTTATTTTTCATTTAACAAAAGGGTAAGGGCTTTTTATATCAAATTTTTGGCTCAGGAGCCCTGACCATAAACTAGCAAGGGAGACCTAAGTTCACCTCGGAAATGTGGTTAGCTGACAACCACCCTGGGAGAGAAGAACAAAATCCTGTCCCAGCTTGTTCAGACATCTCTAAACTCCTCTTGCTGCCACTTAACACCACGGGTTTGATTTAATTTGATGAGACTTCTAAGACAATTTAGAAACCTAAGCATTTAATACCAACCCTGATCATTCCTCCTCTGCACAGACTCAAAAGGTTCCCTGGTTCACAAATAAGTCAAATCAGATGCAAGGTCCATCAGAGTATTTTGTTTTTCTAGTCTTTCATTTTTAAGGTCCAAGTTATCATCCAAAGAAAAGAACAAATAGAAATTATAGAGAAGCAGGTTGAGGTTACATGGGGAAGAAACAATCTCTAATGATCAAAGTTGTTAGCAGCGAGACAAACGCCCTTGATATGAGAAAGAGCCAGGCAAAAACTTGGGAATGCAGGAGGATGGAGTTGTTTGAGCTATGGAATCCCTCACTGAATACGGTGTGCTTCCAAAGAAGGATTTGGGTTTTGGTTATAATAAGGTGCATCTGTCAACAGTATATCTGGGAGATACACCAAAAAGACCGAGATTCTGGGCTGGAAAGATGGTGCTGTGGGGAAAGCTTACTGCACATACAGAGGACCTAAATTCAGAGGTGCAGCACTCATAAAGGCTGGGCATAAATGAACACATCTGTAGTTCAGCTCCAGAAGACAAGTCAGAGAGATGGGCAGATCCCCATGGCTAGCTGACCAATCTAGCTGAATTGCTGAGATCGAGGTTCAGAGAAAGACCCTGTTACAACTGGGACATCAAACTCTGACCTCCACATGTGTGCCTGAAAGGACAAGCACACCCACCCATGCACACATGCTCACATTCATACAAAATAAAGACAGACAGACAGACAGACACACACACACACACACACACACACACACACACACAGAGTGCAGAAGGTAATAAAGGAAGATATGTGACATCAATCATTGACCTCTATGTGCACATGAAAGCGCGCGCGCGCGCGCGCGCGCACACACACACACACACACACACACACACGAAGCCCGAACGTTCCAGAGGAAGGAAATACTTACATCTTGAAACCTGACCTGGGGTGACCCTTCTTCTTTGTTTTCTAGGCACACAAAACATACGACATCCAACCTGAACTTGGTTGTGCTGGTATTGTGACTTCATGTTTTGACAAAACACTCATGAAATTTTTCTTTACTGAAGGTAACAGGTTATAACATTGTTGTTTCCAGACCAGAAATGAAACCTGCACTATGGTTTCTGCTCCTGAGGAAGTCACTTCAATTCAAACTGAAATTTAAGCCTTTAAATAGTTTCTACCAAGCAAACACCTGTGTACTGACATCAGTACAGCTCTGCCTGTGGCCTCAGTCTGTGGAGGATAAGACTGTGTCTGGGGACAAAGGAAGGAAGCTGACGCTACCCTGAAGGCCCTGGGAGTGTATGCTATCATTATACATCTCTGCTTCTCTCATCTACTGGTACCTGGGTCTCCTTTCTGCTACAAAAGCCAGCTGTGACCTGGTATCATTCATTCACAAGTGCTTCTCAGGGACCACCACATGCTGCACCCAACACATCATCTTCTCTTGGTTGCATGGGTTCACTGCATACTCTCTCATTGGGTTCTCACTGATCCCACACTCTCTCTACAGCAGGAGATGAGGAAGCCGATTAGACAAATGTCCCATTATGCATTTGTTTGCCGTCTATGGTCACGTCTTAGTTACTCTTCTGGACGTCATGATAAAATACTTCATACATTGGCATAAGCACTTTTAGGAAGAAAGAGCTTATGTTTGACTTACAATTCGAGGTAATAGTCCGTGATGGAGACCAAATCAGGGCAGCAGGGACTTGAGGCAGCAGGATCACACTGTACCCAGTCAAAAGCAGTGATGAAGGTAGGCACTCAGATCACTTTCTCCTTATAACAGGCCAGCATCCTAGGACAGGGAATAGTGCCACCTACAGTGGGCAAATCTTACCATATGTACTGGCTGGTTTTGTGTGTCAACTTGACACAGGCTGGAGTTATCACAGAGAAAGGAGTTTCAGTTGGGGAAAGGCCTCCATGAGATCCAGCTGTGGGGCATTTTCTCAATTAGTGATCAAGCGGGGAGGGCCCCTTGTGGGTGGTATCATCTCTGGGCTGGTAGTCTTGGGTTCTATAAGAAAGCAGGCTGAGCAAGCCAGGGAAAGCAAGCCAGTAAGAAACATCCCTCCATGGCCTCTGCATCAGCTCCTGCTTCCTGACCTGCTTGAGTTCCCGTCCTGATTTCCTTTGGTGATGAACAGCAGTGTGGAAGTGTAAGCTGAATTAATCCTTTCCTCCCCAACTTGCTTCTTGGTCATGATGTTTGTGCAGGAATAGAAACCCTGACTAAGACACCATCTAAGCTAATCAAGATAATTCCCCCATGGACATGCCTGGAGGCCAGTCTTCCAGATGATTCTAGATCTCACCAGGATGATCTCTGAGCTTAGCCATCACATCCACCAAGAAGGAAATCTCTGCCAAGCTAAAGTCTTTGTTTCTTTGGTCAGTAGCATCCACAACAATGGCAGGGGCAGTATGCACACTTTATAAGGGTTTTTTTTTTTTTTTAAAAATCTGTGTTTGTCAAGGAAGCACATGAATAAGATGTGTTGTGGTTCATGGCCACTACTGAGAACATGAACTCAGAAGTATGGTACCTCATACATACTACACATACCTGGTGATGTTTTTCTGACCAGATGGCCAGGGGTATTCTGAAAGTTTTATAGTTATTAACTGCTTTGCATAAACACAATTAAGACTTTGTCTGTCTCACATTTTTAGCTGTCACCAAGGAAAGTTCTCATGGAAACAATGACTTTAGAAGCATCTCTGTTCCCAATGCTACTGCACCTCCAGCATTTGATAGAGGAAGAGAATCACTGAACATTTTTGAGAATGTATCCCCTTTAAGAGGTCCGTCCTGCTTAAGTAGTTGTAAGAATTAAAGATCATGGACATGAGGCCCCAGGCACATCGTCAAAGCAATGACCCCATCTCTTCTGCTGTTACTATTTACAGACTATGATGATGGCTTCCTTCCTCAGGGTCGGGGCTTCCTTCTTTAGGGACTATTATCTCCCATTGCTGTTGATGTGTAGTTCTTTCTGTTGTTGGCTTTGCCTGTTACTTAGAGACAAACAGTAGTGTTTGTCATCCCACAGTCTATGAGTCAGGAGTCTAGGTACAACCCCTGGGCTGGGTGTCCTCAGCTGCAGGCTATAATTAAGGTTTGGATAGACATGGAGTCTGAACTGTGATTTCCATGCTCATATGGTTGCCCAAAATTCATTTCTTCATCACTCGAGAATTCGTGGTAGCTTCCATCTTCAAGGCCAGGGGATGCTAACCTTCTGGCTTCTTTCACCTTTGACCTTTATCGTTCCTTTCAGAGGGATCATCTCATTAGATCAAACCTACCCAGGGTAGTGTCTCCATTAACAGAAAGCAGACTAAATAGGGATCGTTCTCTCAGCAGTAGCACACTTCACAGTGTCTACAGACCACAGCCCAATGAAGTAATAACATCCTATCAGATGGACAGCTTTGGTTTCTAAGAAGCACATTACAGGTCCCACCTATACTCAAGGGCATCGACTGAGGACCAACTTAGCCTTCTGCCTGGCACAGACATCAGTGTATCCGTGGAATCCGACCATCACTGGCCAGTCTGTAGTCATAAGGCAGTGCAGCTGTTGCTGTATTTTCTTGTGAGGACTCCAGAGAAGCAGACACAGAGGGCCTGGTCATGGCAGGGAGTCAGGAAAGGGCTGTGGAGGCAAATCAAAGTCCATTAAGGGTGACTCTGGGATTCAGCCTTTCCCTTCACTGAAGAGAGAACAGAGTGACGGGTGCTATGACAATGCCTCTGCCTAGTTAACCAAAATCAACTGGTCAATGGCCACTGCCCTCCCGGGATGAATGACTCAGTACAGACCCACATAGGGGTAAGAGACTGGGAAAGGAATGTGGATGAACACATGTGCGTGACAGCCTTACAGCCCAGATGTCCTCTGCTGACAAAGACTCTGTGCCTGTTTCCTCCGTGTGGCTTTCTGGGTGCCGAGGAATGTGGGAGCCGCGACAGACTTTTCTGACTCGAAGGAAAGAAGGCAGTTCCCCTCATGAGTGGTCCAGGCAGTGGCAGCTGCTCCTAAGCTAATTAGGTCATCTCCTACTTAGGCCACAGAGAGGAGGCCTCCTGGGTGAATTACACACTGTGGGCTCAACAGCTGTGCCTGGGATGCCAGGCGGACAGCTGAAGCCTGAGGCCCACCCACACCCCCAAATTGGGCAGAGCCTGGGGGTGATGATGTGCTTTCTGCCTGCCGCAGGAGCCTGGGTAAGAATGTGTCTGAAGGGGGCTTTCTCCAAACACTCAGAAAAGAGAGAGTTCACGCCTCCTGCCACCCTGCCTCAGACCAGCTGGAACCAGCTGGGTTGAAACCCCTCCAGCAGGGGGCAAAGGACAGCCAGGCTTCTCCACTGGGTAGCAAAAGGAAGCCAATAGCTGGGGATCTGGGTACCTAATCATTCTACAACCACAGGCTTGACTTCAGCAACTGAATTTAATTCTTTTCTTTCTTTCTTTCTTTCTTTCTTTCTTTCTTTCTTTCTTTCTTTCAAGTTCATTTACTCACTCCACATCGCCTTCTTTTATTATTACAATTTTTAATGTCTTCTCTGTGACTTGTGCTTCTGTCTGGTTCACCTGCTTATCACGTTGCGTTCCTTCCTGCTGCCTCTGTGACTGTTTTCTACTTGCCCTTTGTCCTCCTGCTACTTTATTTCTATTTCTCCGTATCTTGATTTTGTGTGTGTGTGTGTGTGTGTGTGTGTGTGTGTGTGTGTGTGTGTGTAGAGGTGGAAGGAAGGAGACAAGGAGAGAGAGAATACCAGTTTGCCATATGAGTGTGAGTGCCTGAAGAGGCCAGAAGAGGGCATCAAAAATCGTGAAGCTGGAGATAGGCACATAACTATGAGCTACTCAAAATGATGGGTGCTAGAAATTGAAGTCAGGTCCTCTGGAAAAGAAGTCTGTGTTCTTAACCCTGAGTCATCTTTGCAGCCCCCTGCTTGGTTTGTTGCCTGATTGTTTGGGGTATTGTTTGTTTGTGTGTTTGCTTTTTCCTGTAAAGGCAGAAGGCACAGACAGAGTTATTGCTAACTCTGAGACTTTACCACATAGATTGTCTAACCACTGGCAAAGGTCCTTTGAATGTCTCTTACAGAACAAATTTTTAAGTCAATAAAACAGATTAGATGTAACAGTCAGCCCTTGTCAAGGCTGTAATTCCCTTAGAATCTAATGTACTTTGGCTGAATGGAGCTGGGGGCACTTATCTGTGTGACACAGTGAATGTGTGTGTATGGGGGGGGTGAACTCAGCCGACAGTGTCTCTGCCCAAGCCTGAGAACCTGACTTTGTTTCCCAAAAGCCAAGCATGTATACATGTGCCTGCATACACACATGGGGAGATACACTTGGTAAATGGGACGAGCAAGCTCAAATAATGAAGTCTTTACAAAACCATGTTTGACAGAAATGAAATCTCTCACAGCAAATGTTTTTCTCCTTGGTCATGACAGGTACCACTATAGCATTGTGACCTGTAGGTAACTTCATTAGCAGGCACATGTGACCATTAATGCATTGGGGAAAATGAGAACTCCTTGGGTGGCTTCCATCCTGGTTTGCATCTTCTCCTGCTTGTTGAACTGTGGAAGACTGTGGTTCTATGCCTCTTACACCTTATACATCCTCCATGAATATTTTTTCTGCATCCTAACAGAAACCCTTCAAGCACCTTAGTGATGACTCTGAAAATCTGAACACCTCAGCCATTCTGCTAATATCTGTGAAAGATAGAGATTCCTGACCCGGCTCCAGCCTCACAGCCACGTGTGGAAACACCACCCCAAGCAGGAGCTTCCAATTCATTGCAACCCAATGTGGGTTGAGCAGCCACCGGAATGACAAGAAGCTGGGCAGGATTTTGCAGGCCTTGGTGTAAGGAGAACAAACAAGAGGTGTTCTTCTTGCCTCTGCTGGGGGAAGCTGTGCTGCTTCTCCTCAGGTTGCTGCTGACAAGTCTGGACCAGTGTGGGCTTCTTAGTCAGGTGTTTGGACCTCTTGGTCAAATAAGTACCAAGGTAACTCAAACTCAGAGACACACCTAAGATTCAGACCTGGAATCCATGAGTGGCTTCCACAGACCCAGGAAAGAGAAGTGTTGGAGGCAGACTTTTTCTTCTTCCCTCCCCGCCTACCACTCTCCCTTCCCTACTTCATTCTGTCTGTGGTGGTTTGAATATACTTGGCCCAAGGAAAGTGGCACTATTAGGAGATGTGGCTTTGTTGGGGAAGTGCATCACTGTGGGGTAGGCTTTGAGGAACTATTCTCAGTCTCTGCCCAGTACAGAAGAGGCCTTCCTGCTCACTGCCTGTGGAAGCCAGTGTCCTCCTAGATGCCTTTGGATGAAGGTGAAGATCTCTTGGCTTCTCCAGCACCACGTCTGTCTGCATGCGGCAATGCTTCCTACCATGATAATAGTCGGAATCTCTGAAATTGTAAGATATCCTCAATTAAATGTTGTCCTTTATAAAAGTTGCCTGGGTCATGGTTTCTCTTCACAGCAATGAAATGCTAACTAAACAAACAAACAAACAAAATAATAAGGCACTATCCTTACTTGTTTGTTGTTATTGATTTTTTTGTTTGTTTGTTTATTTGTTTTGGGTAGGGCTAACCTGGTCTTCAAGATCCTTGTACCTCAGCCCTCTAACTGCTGGGATTACAACTTGGTGTCAACCCACCCAACACAAGTTTATCTTTCTTTATTGCTTTTAATTGAATCAGCCCTGCTGTCTCCTGGGTGGCTCTGTCCACTCCACTGAGGTTGACTAAAATGAATCTTCAGAGATCTTTAGTTGTTTGTCTCCTATAAGGGCCAAGAGCATCTCTCAGCAAAGACAGTCTCTTCTGTTATCCAAAGATTTTTTTTTCCTCTCACTATGGTGAGGAGATAGGAGGGTGTGGCTGGGAGGAACTGATGGCAGGGGAGTTACCCTGTGTCGTAAAGAATGCTTTTCATGTGCTGTCTGGCAGGGCTTTCAATGTCTGGCCTTTTAGGAGAAAAGGAAATTGTAATTCCTCTTGACCTGTTATATAGAGGCCCTACACATTTTTATTTCTTAGAAGTGAACTGGTTAGACCATTAATAAAAGTCAATGTTTGCACTACTCCATATGCCAATATCTACAAAGTGTCTCCTTTCTTAGAGACAGAACAAGCCAAAGCAAATTCAGTGAGCAGGGTTGCCTCTCCATCATCCTGGCTTCAGTAACTGGTCATTCTAGGCAAACCTTTGTGGGAACCCAGGTCTGACTGTTAATCTCCTTTGTCAATTTTATAGGTTTGGAGTCACCAAGAGGGCAACCTCCTTGGGTGTCCAAGAAGGTGTTTCCAGAGAGGATTAACTGAGGCAAGAAGACCCACCCTGAACAGTGTTTGCCACCACCCACCCTCCCACAGACTGGGGTCCTGGAATGAATGAAAAAAGAAAAAGTGAGTTGACCTTACTCCCTTACTGTGTATACAACATGACCCCACACTCCCACTGCCTTGCCTGCTCACTATGGTAGACATTGTACCCTCTTTAGGCCAGACTCAAAACAACCTGTTTCTCTTAAAGTGTTTACGTTAGGTATTTTGTTACAATGATGAGAAAAGCGATTGCTACACTAGCATTCACTTCAGAGCAGCCCGGGGGGGGGGGGGGGCGGGGGCGCACCAACTCTTGTGTCTTGGTTTCATGTGTACAAAGAGGTTTATCTCACTAAAGTAGCTATCTGCAAAGAGTAACAAGTACCTGCGATTACAAAAGTCCAAAATCTAAAGCAAAAAGCTCTTGTCACAAAGCTAGGTCAGGTCATTGTAGGCAAGTTGATATTTTCATGCAGAAGTGTCCCTAGAAGCTGTAAACTAAGACATAAAAGAAAGAAGCTCTCTGGAGCTTTGAAGCATCCCACTCCGCAGGTATCCTCAAGCTGAAGTTTCTACATCCAGTCAATGGAAACTGATGTGAGCCAGTTATACAATTTTACATTCTCTAATAGCATATCAAGACGGAGAAAGAGAAGCAGCTAAAATGGATTTTAACAATCTAATCTGTCTAAAATAGCACCATTTTAACAAGTAATCAATATAAAACATGGCTAATGAAGGTCTTGTTTTTGCATTCTGCATTCTTGTATGGAGTCTTAAGAGGCTACTGTGTGTTTTATACCTTCAGAATATCTTGATTTGAGCAAGTTACATCTCCAGAGCTCAGCACACTTAAGGGCAGTCCCACAACTCTCACGACAAGCAGATTCTCAATTGTGATGACGACATATTAACAGCAGAAACAGACGGAGCATCGGACCATTCTGACCTATTTTCCAACCCTTGCCACAGTATTTCCTGGCTGTGCTTCCTTGTCAAAATCACTTAGCATCTCTGAACTTTAATCTCTTCATTTTAGAAGCAAGACTTTTTTAAAAAAAAAGTTTTTATTAATTCCTCGTGGATCACATATAAGGCACCCTATCCAACTCATCTCCTCATTCCTCGTTCCTTTGTATCCACCTTCCACCCTTGCGACCTCCCCTGCAAAAGAAAACAAAAAAATAAATAAAAGAAAAACAAAACAACAAAAACAAAAACCTTAATGCTGAAGCTACAGTGTGTCACAAAGCATATTCTTTTGTCCAAATATCCTTAATTGAAATGAACATTTGCAAGTAAAGATGTCCAGAGGAAAAAGCAAGGCTATTAACCCTTATATTTCATAGGATCATTGTAGAGTATGAAACAGATATGTACGGCTGATAATTAGTGCAACAATCAGCACATAGTAGGAACTTAGTAACAGTGGGATAGCATTGTGTCAGTCATTGTGAGTACAAGTATAAAATGAGGTGAGAAATGTCAAGATATTTCAAATGTGGAGAAAATCACCCTTTGCATTTACAATTTCATGTTGAGTAGTTCAGGTAGATGAGTGTGTCTTAGAACTACCAGAACCCCTAGTTCTTAAAACATTATGTAAGCCTAGGGGGCTATTAAGTGCCACTTGCTGTTCTCGCAGAGGACCCAAGTTCAATACTCAGACACAGTCACCTCTTACTCCAGTTCCATGGGATCCAACCCCCTTTTTTGGCTTCTGCAGTCAACTGTACACTTACGGCATGCACTTACACAGACACACATATATATGCATAGTATATTTTAAATTTTACTCTACTAAGGTCACATTTATGGAGATATGAACCCACCCCCCCACAAGATTCTTTTTCTCTTTCTTTTTATAAATAAATCTCTTGGATGTTTAGGTTCTTTTTTTTTTCTTTTTTGGTGTCTGTTTTTTAAGTTTTATTTATAATTTTGTGTTTTTCTGTGCTTGTCTGAATGCATATATGTGGGATACAGTGCTGGCAGATGCTGGAAGAGGGCTTCACTTTCCCTGGGATTTGAGTTCAGGCAGTTGTGTGCAACTTGATGTAAATGCCAGGAATCAAACCCAAGTCCTCTGCAAGAGCAACAGTATTCTTAACTGCTGGGTATCTGTCTGGTCCCAGACAATACCCCTCCCCTATTATAAACAATGAACAGAAACAATAAGGTTATTGTCTTAGTTTTTTATTACTGTGAAGCAACACTATGCCCAAGGCCACTCTTATATAAGAAAGCATTTAGTTAGCGGCTTATTTAGTTCAGAGGATTAGTCCACGATCATCACGGTATAAAGCTGACAGGCATGGTGGAACAGTAGCTGAGACCTTTACATCCTGATCTACAGGCAGCAGGCAGAGAGGCTGGGCTTGGTATGGGCTTTTGAAACCTCAAAGTGTACCCCAGTGATGCATCTCCAACAAGGCAACACCTACTAATCATTCTAATCCTTCTCAAACAGTTCTATCCCCCAGTGACTAAAAGTTTAAATATATGAGCCTATGGGACCCATTTACATTCAAACCACCACAAGTGGTGTTCTTTGTAAGTGGTGGGAGCTGAGATGGTAGTACAAATGGTAGGATGCCAGCCCAGCATGCCTAAAGCCCTGGGTTTGACCCCAGCACAGAAAAATAGCTAAATATATTGCAGGAACCTGGATCTGACACTGGTTCACATAGGTTTCTTATTTTATTACTTAAAAGTTTTTTCACACAATATATTTTCATTATCTTTTTTCCTATCCCATGTTCCTCTCGGATCCTACCTACCCAAAGTCAGGTTATTTCTCTCTTTCAAAAAAAATAAATAAAAAAGGAGAAGAAACACTAAAAAACAAAACATAGAGAAAAATAACCAAAGAAAAACGAAAAGCATACAAAAATAAATGTTATGCATTTTATGTTTGCCAGTTACTCCTGGGCGCTAGGCCTGCATAAAGTGTGGTTGATACCCAGAGACATTTCACTGGAGAAAACTGGTTTTCCTTTTCCCAGCAGGTATCAACTGCTGATGACTTCTTGGTGAGGGGTGGGACTCTGCGTCTCCCTCTCCAGCTCTGTGATGGGGGTCTTGTCTGTACATGCTGTCACTTGGTCACTTGTCACCATCTCGATGAGTTCAAATGTGCACCAGTCCTGCTGTGTCTGATTACACTGTTTTCTTGGAGTCATGCACCACCTCTGAATTTTACAACCTCTCTGCCTCCTCAAATTATCTCTGATCCTTGAGGGGAGAGATTTGATGAAGACATTCCATTTAGAGCTGAGTGTTCCAAAGTTTCTCACTTTCTACACATAGTCTAGTTGTGGGTCTCTGGGCTACTTATCATTCACTGCAGAAAAGAAGAGTCTCCATTGAGGGTTGAGAAATGTTCTGGTGGCAACACTGTAGCATTAGGAGCCACTTTATTGCCGTGTTCCTTTAGAAGAATGACAGTTTTCTCCTCATGACCCAGCTAGTTTCAGGTTCTTGATCACTTTGGCAGTATCAAATAGGAGTTCCATCTCATGCAATGGGCCTTAAATCCATTCAAATGTGGCTAGTTACCCCTAACATTCGTGGCACTGCTGTTCGAGTCTACCTTGCAGGCACATAGTTGTTGTAGGTCACGGAAATTTGTGGCTGGGTGATATTAATGAGTCTTTTTCTGCTCTAGCAGCATGAAGAGTCTCATGGGTGCTAGTGAGACTGAAGCCCCGCTTCTAGTTGGGTACAAGATTGATTTCTCCATGTTCAGTAACATAAATAAGTCATGTCTTCATCAACTGAGCATTACTCAATCAGGTTATGGAGAGTAACCAAAAACCTTGACAATAGCACGTGATATTTGGGGCAGTCTAATAGAAGATAGTGTCCTCCTTGTTTATTTATCCGGGGGTGGGGATATTTTTGAAATCTGAAGACACACGCTCCAGAGAATAAACATATGATAACTGAATGAATGAATAAATGAATGAATGAATGTATCCCAATGAAATATGCCAAAAGGCCATGGACGGCAAGGTCCCCAGTAAGGGATGCTTCTGGGGCAGCTTATACTCTTAACAGAATCTCACCTAGCAATGGTTTTTAATAACCCTGTGTTGTGACTTTCTTCTGATTTCCTCAAACCCTCAGTAAAAAATTGATAAATAGGATATCAGGACCTCAGAATTTATGATGTAAAGGTTAACAGAAAGATTGGAGCCACTCCTAACACAAGGTAATGCAATGAATGAGCAACACGCTTGGGAAGGAACTGGGAGCCTCGCTGACAGGAGGCCAAATGCACTGAACACAAGGGCATAGGCTGGAGCAGTTAGTGAAAGGCCCAGGAACAACCAATTAGCTGAGAGCATGCACCAGCAATGACAGGCTGAAGAAAGTGTTAGCATCTCCAGGGAGTCCCCGGAAGGAACATAAGGGGACATTGACTCATTCCAGTCTCAATTGCAATGTATACATTAAAGAGAACTGTGACCACATTTCATATCTTGGTCTGTGAGGGACCTTGGTATAATTGCTACGTGTTGGGAAATACAAACCTCACTAGACATTTGCTCACAGTTGTACCTTCTGGGACAAATGATCCAACTTCACAACCTTGAGTGTTCATTCATTTTGGGGGTAGGGGTGGGGGGAGGAAAGGGTTTATTCAGCTTATAGTTCCAAATTGCTGTTCATCACCAAAAGAAGTCAGGACTGGAACTCAAGCAGGTCAGGAAGCAGGAACTGATGCAGAGGTCACGGAGGGATGCTACCTACTGGCTTGCTTCCCCTGGCTTGCACAGCCTGGTTTCCTTTAGAACCCAGAACCACCAGTCCAGGCATGGCACCACCCACAAGGGGCCCTCCCCCATTGATCACCAACTGAGATAATGCCCCACAGCTGGATCTCATGAAGGCACTTCCCCAACTGAAGCTCCTTTCTCTGTGATAACTCCAGCTTGTGTCAAGTTGACACACAAAACCAGCCAGTCCAAAAGGTTAGTTCATTTAAAAAAACAAAATTAAGGGGTTACAGAAATGACCCAGCAGGAAAGAACTCTCACTGGCTGTTCTTCCTGAGGATCTGAGAATTCTGTTCCCAGCACCCACATGAGGGCTCAGAACCTGCTACAACTCTAGTCTGGGGGATCTGATGCTCTCTCTGGCCTCCAGGAGCACTGCAGGTGCACACACACACACACACACACACACACACACCACTTATACAGACACAATACTAAATAAGTAAAATCAAAAATAGGGACAACGAGAGGGCTTTTTGGTAAAAGTTCCTGTTGGAACTTTACAAGTCCAGTCCTCAGGCCCCACTAGTACAAGGACAGAACTAGCTTCTACAAATTTTAGGCAGGGTCACAGCATGTGAGTTCCCTCTACACTTATGCCACACACACACACACACACACTAAAAAAAATGAAATAGGGGCTGGAGAGTCGCCCAGTGACTATACTGGCTGGTTTTGTGTTAACTTGACATGAGCTAGAGTCATCAGAGGAGAAAGAGTCTCAGTTGAGGAAGTGCCTCCATGAGATCCAGTTGTAATGCATTTTCTCAATTAGTGATCAAGGTGGGGAGGGCCCAGGCCATTGTGGGTGGTGCCATCCCTGGGCTGGTGGTCCTGGCTTCTGTAAGAAAGCAGGCTGAACCAGCCAGGGAAAGCAAGCCAAGCAAGCAACACCCCTCCATGGCCTCTGTCTGCATCAGCTTGTGACTCCAGAGTCCTACCCTGCTTGAGTTTCTGTCCTGATTTCCTTTGGTGATGAACAGTGTTATGAGAATGTAAGCCAAGGAGCTGGTGAGATGGCTCAGTGGTTAAGAACACTGGTTGCTCATTCTGAGAAGAAAGGAATTGATCAAGATGATTTTGTTTCTTTCCAGTGATAGGATCCTTCCCATCATGACTATATACCAACTGCCGAATACTTGTGATGGGTCGGTGCTGGGATGGGACATAACCCTGCCACTTTACTTCTAGAAACCTGTTCAATGCCCTGACTCTGTGCATGTGGCATATGTATGTTCTTGAGTCAATTCAAGTAAGAACAAATCAAACAGATTTAATGAAGAAGTACTAAAAAATCATTCAAACCATGATTAGGAAATGACTGGCAGATAGCTTATTCTCACTGAATTTTATTAAAGTACTACTGTCTCAAGTTTAGTGACTGGAGATGGTTCACGCAGTTAAGAGAACTTGCTGCTCTTGTAAAAGACTGGAGTTTAGTTCCCAGTACCAACGCCAGGCAGCTCTAGGGGATCTGATACCCTCTTCTGACCTCTGAGGGCACCCACAGTCATGTACATAAACACCCCGCATATTCACATACACACAGTTAAAAGCAAAATAAACCAGGGGCAGGAGAGATTGCTCAACAGCTAAGGGCGCTTGTGCCTTAGCAGAGGGACCACATTCTGTCTCCAGCACCCACGTTGGTGGCACATAGCTGGATCCAATGCCCCTGGCCTCTGTACACCTGTACACACATGCACATACTAACAATCAGATACACATACACACACAGATAACTTAAAGAAAAACAAAATTAAATGTTTAAATTTTTAAAAATACATTTCAAGTTTTATTATGTCTAATTTTTTGTTTGTTTTTGTTGTTACTCTTTGTTGGTTGGTTGGTTGGTTGGTTGACTAAGACACAGTCTCTTAGGCTGGAGAGGTTGATCTACCACTAAAACCTAGGTTCACATCTGAAAAGATATAGTCTGTCTTTAGAGCCTGGGCTATCCTCCAACTTGCTACAACCCATGGCTGACTTGAATTCACAGTCCTCCTCCCTCTGCCTTTTACATGCTGGGACGATTCTTGTTGCCACCATATCAGGCTTTATGATACCCGGTTTTAGAATTAATCCATATCTATATTGATAGAAAAACACACATGATAGACACTTTACTGAGCTGAACACACAGCTGAAGCACACTCCCAGACAAGTCCCACTGACTAACATTTTTAATTATTTCAGTTTTCACACTGTAAGCATACTCACCCCATTCTAGCTGTCTCAGTCCGTGCTCAGAAGGAAGCTTATTCCTTTAAAATGAAACCTGGCTGTACCCTATGACTATATAAACAATGCAGAAAGAGGCATGCAGACATCACTGAATGTCAGACCTTCAAAGAAGACCTAACACCAATACTTTTCAAACTATTCCACAAAATAGAAACAGAAGGAACACTACCCAACTTGTTCTATGAAGCCACAATTTTGCTGATACCAAAACCACACAAAGATCCAACAAAGAAAGAGAATCTCAGGCCAATCTCTCTTATGAATATCAATGCAAAAATACTCAATAAAATTCTTGCCAACCAAATCCAAGAACACATCAAAACGGTCATTCACCAGGATCAAGTAGGCTTCATCCCAGGAATGCAGGGATGGCTCAATATAAGGAAGTCCATCAATGTAATACACTACATAAACAATCTCAAAGGAAAAAAAAACACATGGTCATTTCATTAGATGCTGAAAAAGCATTTCACAAAATTCAGCATCCTTTCATTTTAAAGGTCTTGGAAAGAACAGAAATTCCAGGCCCATACCTAAACATAGTAAAAGCAATATACAGCAAACCAGTAGCCAACATTAAACTAAATGGAGAGAAACTTGAAGCAATCCCACTAAAATCAGGGACTAGACAAGGCTGCCCTCTCTCTCCATATCTTTTCAATATAGTACTTGAAGTTCTAGCTAGAGCAATTAGACAACAAAAGGAGGTCAAAGGGATACAAATTGGAAAGGAAGAAGTCAAACTATCACTATTTGCAGACGATATGATAGTATACATAAGCGATCCAAAGAACTCCACCAGAGAACTCCTACAGCTGATAAACAACTTCAGCAAAGTGGCCGGATATAAAATCAACTCAAGCAAGTCAGTAGCCTTCCTATACTCAAAGGATAAACAGGCTGAGAAAGAAATTAGGGAAATGACACCCTTCTCTAAAATGAGCATAAGAGTGTGGTGAAAAATAATACAAGTTTCTAGTTCCTAAGAGGTCTGCCTGGTATACTCAAGGAATTTATGGTCCTTGCTCTGCAACCATCTTTGAGGGATATTAAAACAAGGAGACAGCACTGGAAAGATGGTTTGGCAGTGTAAGGTGCTTGGTACAAAACCATGAAGACCAGTGTAGACAGATTTTATCCAGCAACATGACTGGTCTGACAAGGAATCACATCCAAATATATGTTCCAGCCAGATACAGACACAACCTTGAATTACAGTATGATCTGGCTGGAATACAGACACACCCTTAATACACACCTTTAATCCAAAACAATGAAGGGTAAGTCAGTTTGTAGAAGGCAGTAGCCATGTTTGAAAGTGACTCTAATTGAGGGGCAGACAAAAATGATGAATCAGAGAAAGATTTCAGAGAGAGGGAGCGGGGTGGAGGGGAAGGAGAGAGAGAGAGAGACAGAGAGAGACAGAGACAGAGAGACAGACAGAGACAGACAGAGAGACAGAAAGACAGAGACAGAGAAAGAGACAGAGAGGAGTGAGAGAAGTGTTTGTGTGTGTGTGTATGTGTGTGTGTGTGTGTGTGTGTGTGTGTTTTATACCAGGACAGTTTTATAAAGAAAGTTTGCAGAGAAAACAAGCTAGATACAGGTGAAGACAGAACGAGTCAGAAAATGAAAAGGAGCCATAGTATTAAAACATATTTCCAGAATTTGTTTGAGGCCAGGCAGAGCAATCCAGTCCGAAGCTAAGAAAAGCCCATTTGAATCAGTCAGTTTGGAGAGGCATTTGGGTCAGGACATCTGAGTTGAACCAGCCAGCTAGAGTTCAGAAAGATCTAGAAAGAGATGATAATTACATCTGACTTATAAAAGCAACTTTTACAGACCAGAGTTCAAACGCCAGCCTCCATGTGACAAACCAGGTATCCTGCAACAGCCTGTAACTTCAGAGAACCTGATACCTTCTTCTGGACTCTGAGTGCACAGTGATGGGCACACACATAGATAAGCAGGGGATATCACAGTGGTGAGCTGCTTGCTGCACAAGCCTGAAAACATGAGCTCACATTCCTGGAACCCACCTAAAAGCTAGGTACCACACATGTATGCACACATGTCACCTCAGCATTTGGGGACATAAATAAGGCAATCCCTGCGTTTCAGCCAGCATTTATAGCCATAACAGCAAAACTCAGGTTCAGTAAGAGACCCTGTCTTAAAAACTAAGGTGGGAGTGACTGAGGAAAAATGTCATAGTGTCACCTTCTAGTTTACACACACACACACACACACACACACACACATACACGGGGGGGAGAGAAAGGGAGAGGGAAAGGGAGAAAGAGAGAGAGAGAGAAGAGGAGAGAAGAGAGGAGAGGGAGAAGGAGGGAGAGGGAGAGGTAGAAGGGAGAGAGAGAGGGAGAGAGAGAGAGAGAAGAGGAGAGAAGAGAGGAGAGGGAGAAGGAGGGAGAGGGAGAGGTAGAAGGGAGAGAGAGAGAGAGAGAGAGAGAGACATATGCACACATGCAAGAGGACTGAGGAATGTGATGTTTTTCCAAAGGGCAGATGAAAAAGCAGAATTATTAAATAGTAAACGATTGCTCAAGAATGCAGTCTGAGTCAATAAACCCATCGGAATCCCTAAGAATATACTATTAGCCAGTCTAACTTTAATGTCATTACAGAGTTGAATGGACACTAGCTTATAAATATGTTCAAGGTATAACATCTCTTAAATCTGTTTAACCACACACTTTAAATATCCCAATCTTTCCCCATGTAAAAAATGTACAAGAAAAAGATAGAAGGTAGGTTAATTTGCCTATGATTTAAACAATTACAACCTCAAAAATGTTAACTGAGAGTTGGGACTGCCAGGCTCAGAGACAGACAGGCATAATATCGCTTCGGGTTCAGGCAGCTTGTGTGTAACCTGCTCCCAGGTGCTGGGCTGATCTGCAGTAACCAGCGCGCCAGTTCCGTGGTGGGACCTTCTGCCTGGTGGAGGGACCCCGCGCAGGGAGGGAGCCTGCCAGCTTCCCTTCCGCGACCTCTGTTCCCGCGGACTGCGCTGGAGAGACCGGTACCCAGGCTCTCCCCCCGATATAACATCACTTGGGACACGGCCTGTTGGGGCTTCCGTCTGTGCCCGAGGGCGGGTTGGCGCTGTGGTCGTCTGGGTGCCAGATCGGCGGGCCATCGTGACCACAGGGTGAGCGGCGCCACGGAGACTGCCCTCCGCCATCTTTGCTCCAGTGACCAGGTAGTTGGGACCGCCAGGCTCAGAGACAGACAGGCATAATATCGCTTCGGGTTCAGGCAGCTTGTGTGTAACCTGCTCCCAGGTGCTGGGCTGATCTGCAGTGACCAGCGCGCCAGATCTGCTGTGGGACTTCTGCCTGGCAGAGGGACGCCCCCTCCCCCCCCCAGGAGAGATCACACACCCCTGCACAGGGCAGGAGCCTGCCAGCCTCCCTTTGGCGACCTCTGCTCCAGGAATCCACTAGGCTGAGCCTTTAGATGTGCAAGGCCTCCCCAATATAAGATCACTTGGGGCAAAGCACATTAGGGCTCCAAAGTCACTCAGGAGCAGGCAGGCCCCAGAAATCGGTGCCAGGGGAATCCTGGTAATCCAGGGGGGGCAGAAATAGCTTTGCAGGCTCACAGGAGGTCCAACCAACAGCCAGTGGCAGCAGGACCAACTAACACCAGAGGTATCCAGATGGCAAAAGGCAAACGTAGGAATGTTACTAACAGTAATCAAAGTAATGTGGGACCATCCGAACCCAACTCTCCAACAGCAGCAAGTCCTGGATACCCCACCACACCCGAAAGACAAGATCTGGATTTAAAATCACTTCTCATGATGCTATTAGAGGATCACAAGAAGGACACAAATAAATCTCATAAAGAGTTACAGGAGACCATGAATCAACGGTTAGAAGCCCTTACAAAGGAAACACAAAAATCGCTTAGAGAAATGCGGGAGAACATGGATCAAAAGATGGAGGCACACAAGGAGACAACACAAAAATCGCTTAACGAGATGAATCAACGGGTAGATGCACTCACAAAGGAATCACAAAATTTGCATAAAGAAATGCAGAAGAATATGGGTCAACAGACGGATGCCCATAAGGAGGCAACACAAAAATTGCTTAAAGAAATGAATCAACGGTTAGATGCCCTTACAAAGGAAACACGAGAACTGCTTAAAGAAATGCAGGAGACGATGGATCAACAGATGGAATCCCATGAGGAGGAAACACAAAAATCGCTCAGAGAAATGCAGGAGAACGTGGGTCATCAGGAAGAAATCCTGAAAGAGGTAATGCAAAAATACCTTAAAGAAATACAGGAAAATACAAACAAACAAGTGAAGGATCTCAGCAAATCCATCCAGGAACTAAAAAAGGAAGTAGAAACAACTAAGAAATCACAAAGGGAGACAACTTTGGAGATAGAAAACCTTGGGAAGAAATCAGGAGTCATAGATGCAAACATCAACAATAGAATACAAGAGATGGAAGAAAGAATCTCAGGTGCTGAAGATTCCATAGAAAGCATCGACTCAACAGTCAAAGAAAATGCAAAATGCAAAAAAACGCGTAACCCAAAACATCCAGGAAATCCAGGACACAATGAGAAGACCAAACCTAAGGATTATAGGTATAGATGAGAGTGAAGATTTGCAACTTAAAGGGCCAGTAAACATCTTCAACAAAATTATGGAGGAAAACTTCCCTAACTTAAAGAGAGAGATGCCGATGAACATACAAGAAGCCTACAGAACTCCAAACAGACTGGATCAGAACAGAAATACCTCCCGTCACATAATAATCAAAACACCGAATGTTCTAAACAAAGAAAGAATACTAAATGCAGTAAGAGAAAAGGGCCAAGTAACATACAAAGGAAGACCTATCCGAATCACATCAGACTTCTCACCAGAGACTATGAAAGCCAGAAGATCCTGGGCAGATCTCATGCAGACACTAAGACAGCACAAATGCCAGCCTAGACTACTATACCCAGCAAAACTCTCAATCACCATAGATGGAGAGACCAAGATATTCCATGATAAAACCAAATTTTCACAATATCTTTCCACAAATCCAGCCCTGCAACGGATAATAGGTGGAAACCTCCAATACAGGGAGAGAAACAACACCCTGGAAAAAATGAGATAATAACCTTCTTGAATCAAACCCAAAAGTAGATAACCACTCAAACATAAAGATAGCGTCAAGAATGGCAGATGGCAATAATCACTATGCCTTAATCTCTCTTAATATAAATGGTCTCAATTCCCCAATTAAAAGACATAGACTAGCAGACTGGATACGTAAACAGGACCCAGCATTTTGCTGCATGCAGGAAACGCACCTCAGTGTCAAAGACAAACACTACCTCAGAGTAAAAGGCTGGAAAACAATTTTACAAGCAAATGGCCCCAAGAAACGAGGTGGAGTAGCCATCCTAATATCGGATAAAATTGATTTTCAACCCAAAGTCATCAAAAAAGACACAGAAGGACACTACATACTGATCAAGGGAAAAATCCACCATCAAGAACTCTCAATCCTGAATATCTATGCTCCAAATGCAAGGGCACCCTCATTCGTAAAAGAAACTTTACTAAAACTCAAAGCACACATCGCACCGCACACAATAATAGTGGGTGACTTCAACACCCCGCTCTCTGAAATGGATCGTTCAGGAAAGCAGAAACTAAACAGGGACACAGTGAATCTAATTGAAGCCTTGGACCAAATGGAACTAACTGATATATATAGAACATTTCATCCTAGAGCTAAAGAATACACCTTCTTCTCAGCTCCTCATGGTACCTTCTCCAAAATTGACCATATAATTGGTCACAAATCAGACCTCAACAGATACAAGAAGATAGAAATAATCCCATGCCTCCTATCAGATCACTATGGAATAAGGGTGGTCTTCAATGGCAACAAAAACAAAAGAAAACCCACGTACACATGGAGGCTGAACAATGCTCTACTCAATGATAACTTGGTCAAGGTGGAAATAAAGAAAGAAATCAAAGACTTTTTGAAAGTTAATGAAAATGAAGGCACAACATACCCTAACTTATGGGACACAATGAAAGCAGTGCTAAGAGGAAAATTCATAGCCCTGAGTGCCGCCAAAAAGAAACGGGAGACAGCATACACTAACAGCTTAATGGCACACCTGAAAGCCCTGGAACAAAAAGAAGCAAATACACCAAAGAGGAGTAGAAGGCAGGAAATCATCAAACTCAGGGCTGAAATCAATCAAGTAGAAACAAATAAAACCATACAAAGAATCAACAAAACGAGGAGTTGGTTCTTTGAGAAAATCAACAAGATAGATAAGCCCTTAGCCAGACTAACCAGAGGGCACAGAGATAGTATCCAAATTAATAAAATCAGAAACGAAAAGGGAGAGATAACAACAGAAACTGAGGAAATTCAAAAAATCATCAGATCCTACTACAAAAACCTGTATTCAACACAACTAGAAAATCTTGAGGAAATGGACAATTTCCTTGACAGATACCAAGTACCAAAATTAAATCAGGATCAAATAGACCATCTAAACCGTCCTATAACCCCTGAAGAAATAGAAGTTGTCATTGGAAGTCTTCCAACCAAAAAAAGCACAGGTCCAGATGGTTTTAGTGCAGAATTCTATCAGACCTTCAAAGAAGACCTAACACCAATACTCTTCAAACTCTTCCACAAAATAGAAACAGAAGGAACACTACCCAACTCGTTCTATGAAGCCACAATTACACTAATACCAAAAGCACACAAAGATCCGACAAAGAAAGAGAATCTCAGGCCAATCTCTCTTATGAATATCGATGCAAAAATACTCAATAAAATTCTTGCCAACCGAATCCAAGAACACACCAAAACGATCATTGACCACGATCAAGTAGGCTTCATCCCAGGGATGCAGGGATGGTTCAATATAAGGAAATCCATCAATGTAATCCACTACATAAACAATCTCAAAGAAAAAAACCACATGGTCATCTCATTAGATGCTGAGAAAGCATTTGACAAAATTCAGCATCCTTTCATGCTAAAGGTCTTGGAAAGATCAGGAATTGAAGGCCCATATCTAAACATAGTAAAAGCAATTTACAGCAAACCGGTAGCCAGCATCAATCTAAATGGAGAGAAACTTGAAGCAATCCCACTAAAATCAGGGACTAGACAAGGCTGCCCTCTCTCTCCATATCTTTTCAATATAGTACTTGAAGTTCTAGCTAGAGCAATTAGACAATAAAAAGAGGTCAAAATTGGAAAGGAAGAAGTCAAACTATCACTATTTGCAGACGATATGATAGTATACATAAGCGACCCAAAGAACTCCACCAGAGAACTCCTACAGCTGATAAACGACTTCAGCAAAGTGGCCGGATATAAAATCAACTCAAGCAAGTCAGAAGCCTTCCTATACTCAAAGGATAAGCAGGCTAAGGAAGAAGTAAGAGAAATAATACCCTTTACGATAGCCACAAACCATATTAAGTATCTTGGCGTGACGCTAACCAAACAAGTGAAAGATCTGTATGACAAGAACTTCAAGTCTCTGAAGAAAGAAATTGAAGAAGACCTCGGAAGATGGAAAAATCTGCCATGCTCATGGATTGGCAGGATTAATATAGTAAAAATGAGCATCTTACCAAAAGTAATACACAGATTCAATGCAATCCCCATCAAAATCCCAACTCAATTCTTCATAGAGTTAGAAAGAGCAATTCAAAAATTCATCTGGAATAACAGAAAACCCAGAATAGCTAAAACTATTCTCAAGAGTAAAAGAACCTCTGGGGGAATCAGTATCCCGGACCTCAAGCTGTACTACAGAGCAATAGTGTTAAAAACTGCATGGTATTGGTACAGTAACAGACATGTAGATCAATGGAACAGAATTGAAGACCCAGAAATGAATCCACACTCCTATGGTCACTTGATCTTTGACAAAGGAGCTAAAACCATCCAGTGGAAAAAAGATAGCCTTTTCAACAAATGGTGCTGGCTCAGCTGGAGGTCAACATGCAGAAGAATGCAAATTGACCCATCCTTATCTCCTTGCACTAAGCTCAATTCTAAGTGGATCAAAGATCTCCACATAAAACCAGACACACTGAAACTAATAGAAGGGAAACTAGGGAAGAACCTTGAACATATGGGCACAGGGGAGAATTTCCTGAACAGAACTCCAATAGCTTATACTCTAAGATCAAGAATAGACAAATGGGACCTCATTAAATTACAAAGTTTTTGCAAGGCAAAAGACACTGTCAAAAAGACAAAGCGGCAACCAACTAACTGGGAAATGATCTTTACCAACCTTACATCCGACAGAGGGCTAATATCCAAGATATACAAAGAACTCAAGAAGTTAAACTCCAGAGAGGCAAGTAACCCTATTAAAAAATGGGGTACAGAGCTCCACAAAGAGTTCTCACCTGAAGAATATCTAATGGCTGAGAAGCACCTAAAGAGATGTTCATCATCCTTAGTCATTAGGGAAATGCAAATCAAAACAACCCTGAGATTCCATCTCACACCAGTCAGGATGGCTAAGATCAAAAACACAGGAGACAGCAGTTGTTGGCGAGGATGTGGAGAAAGAGGAACACTCCTCCACTGCTGGTGGAATTGCAGGCTGGTACAACCACTCTGGAAAGCAGTCTGGCGGCTCCTCAGAAAACTGGGCATGACACTTCCGGAGGATCCGGCTATACCACTCCTGGGCATATACCCAGAGACTTTACCTGCATGCAATAAGGACACATGCTCCACTATATTCATAGCAGCCTTATTTATAATAGCCAGAAGCTGGAAAGAACCCAGATGTCCCTCAACGGAGGAATGGATTCAGAAGATGTGGTATATTTACACAATGGAATACTACTCTGCAATTAAAAACAATGAATTCACGAAATTCCTAGGCAAATGGTCAGAACTTGAAAATATCATCCTTAGTGAGGTAACCCAATCACAAAAGATCACACATGGTATGAAGTCACTGATAAGGGGATATTGACCCAGAATCTCAGAATACCCTAGACACAATCAGCATATCAATAGATTTCTAAAAAGATGGAAGGAGAGACCCCTGGTCCTGGAAAGACTGGATGTAGGGGAACGCCAGGACAGAGTAATGAGAGGGGGTTGAACGGAGAAAAGAGGGAGGGAAGGGGGCTTATGGGACTTTCGGGGAGGGAGGAAACGGGAAAGGGGAAGTGATTTGGAATGTAAATTAAAAAAATAAAATTAAATTAAATTAAAAAAAAAATGTTAACTGATAACATGAAAAGATATTGCTCCACTTTCCATTTTTTTTTTTACAAACGACCAGGTTTAGTGCAGAAAGTATACTTACTTGATCAATTTAAGAAGGAAATGAACCTGGAAGAGCTAACAAAACCCACATTGTTCTAGGTGCCCTTGATTCCAAGTCTGAACTTTCAGAAACAATCCGCTCACATCCGCTCAGTCACTGCGGGCACAGCTGGGGCTAATTGCTCAATAATGTGATAGAGAATCAGACTCTTTTTATACGACTTGGATGCGATTTTCTTTCTACTCGCTTTCTTTCTTTCTTTCTTTCTTTCTTTATTTATTTATTTATATTTTGGAATGTTTCTCCCAAGTAAAGTCAAAATGCCTTCTAGCACTGCCAGGCTTCTTTTCTCCTAGCTCAATGGCCATAATGGAAGGAATGTCCCTTTGCTCAAGAATTCCAATCCAAGTCTTGGGTCAAACTGCCCATTTGATGCCATGTGCTCTTCAATAAACCAGCCATGGTGACTTAATACTGTCCCAGGCTGGTAAGTATGTGTCCTCATAGAGAGCAAGGACTGAGTATGTGTCCTCACAGAGAGCAAGGACTAAGTATGTGTCCTCACAGAGAGCCAGGACTAAGAATGTGTCCTCACAGAGAGCCAGGACTAAGTATGTGTCCTCACAGAGAGCAAGGACTAAGTATGTGTCCTCACAGAGAGCAAGGACTAAGAATGTGTCCTCACAGAGAGCAAGGACTAAGTATGTGTCTTCATAGAGAGCAAGGACTAAGTATGTGTCCTCACAGAGAGCAAGGACTAAGTATGTGTCCTCACAGAGAGCAAGGACTGAGTATGTGTCCTCACAGAGAGCAAGGACTAAGTATGTGTCCTCACAGAGAGCAAGGACTAAGAATGTGTCCTCACAGAGAGCAAGGACTAAGCACTGGAAAGGTTTCATTCTTCAAAGGGATTCTATTCTGCAAAAACACAGCCAACAATTACACCCGAAATAATGGGCTAAACCGATCATTTTCTTAAAAAAAGAACTAAATAATAAAAGTCCTAAACTTGATTTAAAACACCGAATTTCATAAATTAAAGATGAGGATGGGCCACATTCGTCAAGAAGCAGTTCATCTGAAAAAGATTTAGAGGTTGTTTTGGACAATAACCTCGTTATGAACCAAGGATGTGCTACAGAAATGGGAAGAACTAATTCAATTTTAGGCTGCCTTAATGGGTAAAATCATAGCCCAATTATGGGATGTTATGGCCTCTCTCATTGTTTTCTTCATAGGTCAGACTCCAGCTGAGTGTTACATTCTGGAAGGACATTCACAAGGTCTGGTATTAGCCAGAGGAATCTGAGTAGAGCAAAGGGCTAAATACAAACATTGGGGAAGACCTGAAGAAGGACATGTGCATCCTGGAAAACGAATCACCAAATAGTGATGGTCAAGGATCTGAACAGAAATTACAGGGATGTGAGAGCGACTCCAAATTCAATGCTTCGGTGGGAAGATCTAATACCTGCAGTGAAATTAAGAGGAAAGAGGTCTGCTTTGGTTTAACAAGTTATACTGTCCAGAGAAATAATTGGCTCCCTCAGGATGAGGCACAAATGCTGTGGGAGTGTGTTCGTCACTAGTCAACTCCTAAGATATCTCTCCCAACTCATAACTATGACCCAATCACTGATTCCATGAGTATCTGCTAGCCTCTCCATCATGGGCACATTAACAGGAAACACCTACTGTATTCATTAGTCGTACACAGTCCTAATCAAGTACCTAATAGAAGCAACTTAGAGGGAGGTGATCCTTGTTTTGGGTCACAGTTTTAGAGATGTTAGACCATGGTCTTCTGCCTTGTTGATTCTTCTGCCGAGGCAGAGCATCAGAGCAGGGGAAGAAAAAGAATGTATGGACTTCATGATAGATAGAAAACAGAAAGTGAAGGTGAGAACTGTGGCAAAGCAGACCCTAGTGACCTATTTCCTTCAATAAGACCTCACTCCTAAAGTCTCCAGAACCTTCCAAACATGGTGTCACGATTTAAGATCCAAGCATCCAGTACATGAGACTGAAGGGGTGTGTTTCCACAATACATATCTGTTCTTAATTTCCACTCTTAGATCAAAAACACAGGAGACAGCAGTTGTTGGCGAGGATGTGGAGAAAGAGGAACACTCCTCCACTGCTAGTGGGATTGCAAGCTGGTACAACCACTCTGGAAAGCAGTCTGGCGGTTCCTCAGAAAACTGGGCATGACACTCCCGGAGGATCCGGCTATACCACTCCTGGGCATATACCCAGAGGCTTTACCTGCATGCAATAAGGACACATGCTCCACTATGTTCATAGCAGCCTTATTTATAATAGCCAGAAGCTGGAAAGAACCCAGATGTCCCTCAACGGAGGAATGGATTCAGAAGATGTGGTATATCTACACAATGGAATACTACTCTGCAATTAAAAACAATGAATTCACGAAATTCCTAGGCAAATGGTCAGAACTTGAAAATATCATCCTTAGTGAGGTAACCCAATCACAAAAGAACACACATGGTATGCAGTCACTGATAAGGGGATATTAACCCAGAATCTCGGAATACCCTAGACACAATTCGCATATCAATAGATTTCTAAGAAGATGGAAGGAGAGACCCCTGGTCCTGGAAAGACTGGATGTAGGGGAATGCCAGGACAGAGAAACGAGAGGGGGTTGAATGGAGAAACGAGGGAGGGAAGGGGGCTTATGGGACTTTCGGGGAGGGAGGAAATGGGAAAGGGGAAATGATTTGGAATGTAAATAACAAAAAAAACTTAGAAAATAAAAAAAAAATTTCCACTCTTAGAAAAACCGTCCAGACCTTCTACAAGTGCTACATGAATTCAACTGAAGAATTCACAACTGGACAAATGGAAGGAACTCAGCATTGTATGGAAACAAGTGCTGTGGGAAAACCTTGGAACACAAAACACTGGAGAAATAGAATTTTCAAACATGTTTCTCTCCCTTGGAACCCTCATGAACCAGTCAGAATTCAGTGCAGTTTTTAAATTAATTAAAACATCACTGTATGATTATTATTTTTATGTCTACTTCCCAGAAATGATTCAAATTTCTATTAGAAGTATTTTAATCATCCAATGGTTTCTTTATTCATGCTACTTTACAACACAGATATTAGAAGAAATGCAGTAAAGTAGCAAGTGCATGAAAAATGTAATGAAATGTTGAAACTGTCACCCATTGTCAAACTATATATGCATGTCAGGATTTAGCATGACTATTAACCATTCTACCATATATCACAGATAACTTTCAGGTTTCTGTCTTAAATTTTTCATTATGAAATTATGATAGACTTAAAACAGCAAATTTCTCTGACTTGAGAATTAGTTCAGACTAGGGAGATGTTCCCTTGGCCACAGGTACTTAAAGGTTACTGAGAAGCCATAATAATGAACTGAAATGATGTCTGGGATAGGTGCTTCCTGATGTGTAATTTCACATCAAAATATTAGCATTGCTGTCTTCTCTCTATTAACAGTAGTCTCGCCGTCTTATCACAGTGAACAGACTCCAGATATACAAATATCTAGATGAGGTTGACTCGTCTTGATATTCAATATCAGAATTATGGAACAAGAGTATACATCATTGTTGAGCTAATTTTTTTACATGGGTGGTTTGAATACATCGAATCCTCCCTGATAGCTTTAATTATTATCCGAGGATATAATAACAAACATAAGGCCTTTGTGACTACTATACATCACAAGCCACTCTTTGTTTATGATAGTCCCAATGGTAACAAAATTTCACAGTGAAAGCAGCAGGCCAGTAGAAAAGTATGTTGAAGACCTATATTAAGACTATATCCTTCAAAAGGCCATCAGTATCCTCCTCATGCCCCTGTCCCATAATTCCCGAAAACCAGTAGGTATGATTCACAAAACTTAAATAGTCTATCAGTTTGTGTTAGTTATTTTTAAGAAAGGAATTTCAGTGTCTGGGATGAAGTGAAGTGACACACCATGAAACTAGAACTCCTTGTTCTACATCTTTAGACTGAGCGTAGCTTGAAGTTTCTCCATCTTTCAAGGAAAGATTTCCTTAGTGACACCTGAGGGCACATTTAAGAAGACCACCCAACAGTCTCTAGTCATCTTTCTTTATAGTTATGATTCCCATCAAGTGTTGTTAAACATGCACAAGGAGGCCAAGTGAAAGCAAAATGGTATACTTAAAAGACTAGATCTCATTTCCAATAATAAACAGGATTACTACCAAAGAGGAATAAAAGTGTCGAGCAACACAGCCAGGAATACTAGTGTGTAGGACACCTGAACTGAATGAACACTTTCTCTTTTTAGCATATAGCTAGTCTGAAAAGAAGTGTGCCCATTAGTATAGAGCTGAGCAAGGTGTAAAGGGCTTATAAAGAACAGATGTCATGGGGAGGGAGCTGGCTCGACAAAATCAAGGATGCTA
The DNA here is from genome assembly GCA_036184795.1 of Tokudaia tokunoshimensis. NCBI lineage: Eukaryota > Metazoa > Chordata > Mammalia > Rodentia > Muridae > Tokudaia > Tokudaia tokunoshimensis. The sequence goes on from BTHU01000017.1 coordinate 4,800,324, forward strand.
GCCACCAAGCCTGATGGCTTGGATTCAAGCCTTGGGACCCATAAGGTAGGAGAACTGGCTCCCTCAAGTTGTTCTCTGACATCTACACACACACACACACACACACACACAGAGTCATAGACTCACACATGAGAGAGAGAGAGAGAGAGAGAGAGAGAGAGAGAGAGAGAGAGAGAGAGAGAGATAGAGAGAGAGAGAGAAGAGAGATATGAGAAAGGGGGATTAGGAAAAAGGTTTTAAAGAAAGGTGGATGGTAAGCAAGAATATTGACCCTGTTTTCTATTTAGGTTTAAAAAATGCAAAAAGATTCTTTGGCATACTTTATTTCCCAGAGGGCAGCATGTCACTTAATTAAAAAGATCCTTGAGCATTGCCAGGGGTGATTTCTTTGCCAAGGAGTATTTTTTCCCCGGGATGATGGCTTTGGCCAAGTATGTTGCGGTCCTGACACAGGTGAATGTTCTCCTACCTGCCTGTGCAGCCTGCTCAACCACAGAAAACGCACATCCTCCTTTACAACTCTGAAAACATTTTTAGACCATTTACACGTTCAAATGGAAACAACCGTGACTATGTATATAGAACTGTCATCTTAATCAAATTAGATTTTCCAGTTAGAGAAAAATGTCCTATTAAGACCACCCAAAATTCATATTCATAAAAGATTTCAGGCTATAGAAAGACTATTTCTTAGAACAAGAAGGTTGGAGTCTTGCAGGGATTTATTTTTGAGAACGTATCATTAGTGATTTCTCTTTGTCTGAGACAGTGCTACTTGCCCCAGATTCCTGAGTGCTAAGACTACAGGCATGTGCCCGCCCATCTGGTTTTGTTGACTTTTACAAACTTTTCAGTAATATATAAATACCCAAATATCCATAATAATATATAAATATACACACATGAACTCTTCTTGGTTGTTACCTGACTCAGGACTCAGGGACTGAATATCAGTAACAATGAGAACTGAATGAGGGTGTTTTCACACAGCACCATAGCTTCAGAATACAAAACAACAAAACCAAACAAATCTGGAACGCTACTTTTCATAATAAATGAAGCCTGTGACACCCTTCCAAAGCCACTTTCGAAACACTTACCCAGGTTGCTGAAAAGGAAACAAATCAGCAAAGAGTATGATTATAATATCTATAAAGAATGAAAGCAAACCAGAATTGAGTCAGGTCAGCTTGGGAACTTAACGTGTTATTAATAATGCATCTATAAACCAAGTCCATTGAAATGCTGAAGCTGGCTCTTCAACAGAATGAATAAAGGTACCCTGTTGAATCAAAGAGTTTCTAGGGTGACTCATGACTCCCAACCCCAATGCCACCCTAATGACATCACATCAAACTTGCCTAAAATTAGGAACAATCTTCATGACCTGATGTTTAGGGTTATTGGGTTTTAAATTTTTTTCTTCTAAACTTCAGTGAATTTGTTTTGAGATACTGGGATTCAAAATTCACAATTCTGTGCAGTATTATTAACATGCTGCCCGAGGTCAATAATCTAATAAGAACTTCCATACTTCCTAGAAGCTCAAACCCTGCCAGACAGATGGCCTACAGCCTTCCCACGAGCAGGTGCTGAAACTGAATCAGGTGTAGGTAGAAGAGGCTGTGAACCACATACATCACTGGAGGGGATAGAATAACAGCTTCCTTCCATGACTGGCCTGGATTGTATCTGCTGTTATACTTTTTACAAAAAGACACAGCTCTATGGGACTGGACTATATCTGCCAGAACCTTCTTTATATAGGTTTAACCAACAAATAGTACCTACTGTGTTTCAGAACCTACTATGCTCCAGGTATATTATGAGGAAGAGAGAAGTAAGCAGAAAGGCTACAAGAAGTATCAAGAAACAAAATACATTCAAGGGCAAAAAACTTAAGAGTTCATGTCTGCCGTCATCCCTAACTGGCTGTAAGTTCATGGATAGGTGACTAAGTTCTAATGTCCAACTCTGCTATCTACTGTGTGACCTTGAGGCATTGTGGTCAGTCCTTGCTCAGCAGGATATGACACCCTGTATTTATACACACTGTGGGATCCCTCAGAGAAACAGGCAGACCTCCCTGCAGATTTCCAGGCTCTTGGTCAGAAGAGCTACTTGCTCTCTCCAACTCCTCTGCCTTGTAGCCTCCAGTCAGGGTCTCCTCCCTGCGCTCTGAGCACCACACCATCTCTCAGCTTCTCCCTCATCTAGTACCTCTAGCCTGGAATTTGTGTCTAGAGCAAACGTGAAGGGATAAAACTGGCCTCGGTGATTTCCTTCTCTGAGAAACCAGTCCTGGGTTGAGTGTAGTTGTTTTCTAGATTTTTATTTATTCATTTTTTATTTATACTTTTCTAATTCACATAACAAAATGATTCTGGACTTCATACCACTTTACGGACAGAAGCAAATTCCCAAGATTGGAGATGCTGAAGACCACACTCTTAGTCTTCCATCAAAAGCACCAGGGATGCAATAATCATCATGCTAGAGGGTCTCTAACTCCACAAGAATTAGCTACTTTGGCTGTGTCCATCGCAGAATGACATCCCAAACACTGTGCTTAATCTTCAGATTCGCTGTGGTTATGCTTCATTCTCACTGTGCATTTGTTGGACTCTGGAGCCACTAAGAGGCACGCCTTTGGGTAGGTCTGTCAAAGTGTTTCCCCAAAGATTTCACTGAGGGCAAAAGACCCTTCAGACTGTGCGGTGCCTTCCACCAAGTGAATTTAAAGAAGAGGTAATACTGCTTTTTTGCCTTGACTTCTTGTTTGTAAGTGCATCCATCCTGCTGCCGCCGCCGCCATCATCTTTCTCTGACATCAGACACCAGCTTCTTCAGTCTTTCAATGTGGACTGAAGACCAGCACCTTTCTGGGCCCTCAGCACCAGACTAAGACTGCTGGGGCATCGAGCTTCACAGATTGAATAGTTTCCACTATTCAACCCTACTCTAGCGTCTACTGGGAAAGCAGAGAGACATGAGCATAGGGAAGTGAGTATGTGCACCTCTTCCTCCTCCTTCTCCTTTGGGAGCTCTCTCCACAAAAAGTACATATCTGATTTTCCCTCTGTGCTGTAAGCTGCAGGATGTGGCCCCCATCAAAAGCTGGATGCATACCTCCTGTGGCCAAAAGAAGTAGAAAGTCCATTGTTGCTACAGCCATCCCTTGTCAGGTCACCCAGCACTTGCATAGCTGACTGTTGGTGACAGTCTGTCTGGGATCTTTGTCTTTCTCAGAGGGGAATTTAGGTAAAGGATGCAGAGGACTGGCCCCTCAAAGCTCTAGCTATTTGTACTTCAAGCCTAGAAAGCCTCATCATTCCTTTACCATCCACTCCCATTGGCCGCCCTCTCTGTGACATCAGGTCTGATTGCAGCCAGTGCTTTACAGACATGACAAGACATTTGCAAGTATGAACTCACAGCAACTATGGCTGTTTTATTCAGAAATGTGGCCCTTGAGAGGTTACCCATGTTCCAGCAGATGACCCCGTGTCCATGAGACTCGGTAGATCTTTTCAAAGCAGAGCACATGGAACTGAGAACCACAGTGGCACTGGGGTGGAGAGTTCAAGGGCAGAAAATAGAGGCAATAAAGAAGTCCAGCCTGAAGTCCTCTTCCAAGTGAGCTGCTTCACATTCCTCAACACTCTGCTTATATCAATAGTGGATCATTTATACAATGATGCGCTCATCTATTCCTGCATCTGAGCTATCAATGACGGACCTCTTTCAGATCAAACATGACATCTATCCATGCCCCCAACACGGGCATGATGCCTCATCCACAGCCACATTCTTAGCATTTTACAGACAAAAAAAATGAATGAAGCACTCAATCTTTTTCAGTGAGTGGTTATTAATTATGAACAGTGGTTTGCTCTTAAGATCATAATTGTTTTGATGATAGACGCTAGGAGCTCTAATGCTTAAACAGCACAATGTATCACAATTAAATTTTTAACTTGCACTGATATCAGTAATTTACTCATATCTAATGGTTACATTATGGCGTGAGAAGTTAAGATTCCTGAATGTCACTTTTGGTTCTCTCCCTGACATATCTCTCTTCGCCTTTGATCACATCTCTTCAATGTTGCTTTGGTTCTATGCATTTGTAACGAAGTTACCACTTGGTCTTTAAGTTTGTTCCAAGTTCATTTTTGCAAAATAATGCATTTCATAATGACATGTAATGTTTTTGATTATATTATCCTTTCTCTTATACCTTTAGGCTGTATTTTAATATATTTATTCTGGGAGAGACAGAAGTGCACATGAGGAGGTCAGAGGTCAGTTCTCACCTTCAATCACATGGGTCTTAGGGATAGAACCTGTACTTCCAAATCCCCAGTGGACTCCCTTTTGCTTTTATAAGGTGCTAATTTCCTTGATACAGTCTCATATCCTTTATTAACTTTTTACACATAACCTGTATTTTCAGTACTGAACACTTAGTTATGATTTCAGAGCACATGTGACCCTCTGAAACTTGCTAAAAAGCTCCTTCATTTAATGCTAAAATGTAAAGTTTTAGCCATTTTTTTCTAGTACGAAAGAGTTATTAAGTACTGAAAGAACCAGAGTCCATAAAATTGCTTCTGTTCAATAGAGAACTAATCATTTGTATACTTTGATTAAATTAAAGAATAAGGATGAAATTTGGGTATTATTAAATTTGGTGGTATTTGAGAAATAATATTCACATTAAAATGTATCTGTTGAATGGTTACTTTAATAAGGAGGAAAGTGCAGTTGAGCACTGGAACAGAAACACAGCATTTTAAGCACATCTGGTAACTGGAGAATTCCCCACTAGCGAGTGTCTGTTGCTATAGCTGACGAAGAAGAAGGAGGGTGAAGGGCACGGCACTGCTCAGATGGTCAAGGCATCTACTGCTGAGATGACCAGTGACCACCGTGAACCTTCTCTTCTTAAATGAAACCCATCGTTTATTCTAAGCAGCAGGAGTCTGTGATCGTCTGTTTAAAGTCCTTCTTGCAGCTACTCATGGCCCTACCTTTAAATTCTGATCAAGAAAATAATATCAAAGATGTCTAGAGCATCTTAGAATAGTGACAGACAGACAGACAGACAGTCAGACAGACAGACAGACAGGCAGGCAGGCACCACTTAGGGTTTTCTCTCTCTCCTTAATGTTGAGGAGATGGCTGAATCTTAGCAATGTTTGGAATTCTGAGGACAGAAGCTGGCACTAAGGGTGGGTTCTGGAGAGGATGGAGAGATGGCTTCTGTGGTTAGGAGCACATTCTACTCTTCTAGAGGACCTGGCTTTAGGTTCCAGTATCCAGGTCAGGTAACTCAGAAGCACCTATAAATTCCATTTCAGGAAACTGCTGACCTCTTCTGATCCTTGCACATACCTGCATTTTCATGCATATACTCACAGACACATGATTAAAAACTGAAAATTATATCTATCCAAAGATGTTACTTAGAAGAACCCTGGGTCTGAGGCAATTTTATAGACTTGCCATGTAACTTCCCAGGCATTCTCTAGCACTCACTACTTTCCGTTTAGAAAAATCAACCCTTCATCTGCTTAAGTCACTGGGTCCAGGTTGTTGACACTAGCTGCCAAATATAATTCCTTGTGATAGAACACACCCTCCCTTAAGAGAAGACAATATATTCACTGATGAAAAACAAAACAAAACAGAATTTGATGTTTCCATTGCACCTACAGTTTTGATCCCATGTGTTAATGGTGTGGTCCTTGCCTGTGAGGACACAGTGAATGCTTTAAGGGGTGGAGCCGAATAGGCAGGTTTAGGTCTCGGGAAGCATGCCCAGTGGGATTCTGACCTCTTCCTACCCCGTTTAGAATCTTAAATGTGAGGCATGGCACAGCACAGATGTAAATTAGAAGGTGCAGAACTAGTACCACATGCTCACCATTGTGGCACGCTGTCTTGCCACCAGCTCAAAAGCATGAGTCATAAACTGAAACCTTGAGACAAATCAACCCTCTTCTCCTTCTATGTTGGCTCTCTGAGATGCTTGCTACAGAAATGAAAAACTCACCAACACACTTACCAAATTGAACTGTAAAGCTTAGATCATAAATGCTCAGCCATTCCTTGAAAACTCTACACATGGGTGAACTCTTTATCCTTCCTGATAAGGACAAGACTCTTATCTTCCTGGTAACCATTGTCTAAACCAAACAGTCCTCCATTTTCCTTATAAGTTACCCAAACTGTTCTCGTCCAAGCAGAACAACAGATCCAGTGTAGACCTAAGCACCTGAGACTGTGTAACCCAGGAAGAAGATGGGATTGGCTCCTGAGAATATTGCACCATGGCTTCTTTTCATTACAAATAGTTGTTTCTCTCCATGGATTAAGTCCCTTCAGAGCGGACATGATTAATTCCAAGTAATAGGAACTCCACATTAAGGTGTTGGATTAATAAATGAATAAATAGAAAATAAACTATATCTGGGTTCTAATAGGCAGTACACCCTGACGTGTGCTTGCCCCCAATAGGATGACAGTGGGAAGAACATAGCCTTGTGTGTTTCTCTTTATAAGCACCAGACTAACGTACACATGATCTCCTGCCTACATGTGATCAAGCACATCCTGTGCTGTTGGAGCAACCAACCTCTTTTACAGAAGTAAAAACCAGTGGCTTATTATCTTACATAAACAACAGCTCCCAGCATTAGAGAAAGTTATCCGTCCTTGGGCAAATGGGGCTTACAGGTTTAGAGGCATTTTTGTTTTATAGATCTTTTAAGCACAGTGATTTAAACTTAAAACATAACTTCAGGCATCACAACAGGTCCTTCATATGCCTAAGCTATCATGCATGTGAACTGTCTGGGATACCATTGGCTGGCATCAAATATTATTAGAATTCAAGAGTAACCTGTTTTCTTCTGGAAAACAAAATGTAGGTAAGTGGAATCAGAAAAGAGGTGAAATCACTTTCCCTCCACATTTAGGAGAAAGATAATCCACATAGAAAAGATGATACTGACTACACTATGACACAACCATCTATACTTGCCTATGACATTAGGAAGCCACGTCTCCCTTTTGATGCAAGAAGAGTCCATCTGCAGATGCAAAAGGAGGGAGAATGGGTTTGCAGTCACAAAGTCAAAGGAAGACATCCCATCAGAGGAGAGACATGGCAGCATGACAGAGTAGGAACATTTGAGAAAACCTTTACACTCAGGGTCCATGTCCGTAGAAAGGACAAGAGGCCCAAATTAGTAAGAGTGATTTTTTAATCCAGTGTTCATTGTTCAGGTCTTGAAATACTTTAATCAAAGTCTGACATGTGAAATAACCCAAAGCTTGGAAGGTGGCTGGTGATACACGAGACCACTTCCCACTAACTCACCATCCACTTCTTCACCCTCCTCATGTTGTCTGTGTTGTAGATGGCACAGCTTGAAAACCTCTCTGAACACTCCCCCATCTTCCTGAGGATGAGCCCAGTAGATAAGAAAATATTCATTCCTTCACTTATTTCACTGAGCAGAAACAGAAGACGACTAACTCCCGCCAGAAAGTGTAGAATCCAAAACGGCCTCCCTTCCCTGCCATTTATTTGACCTCACTGCCATTCAAAATGAAGAAGAGATTAAATCATTATTTGAACATTTGCCTGAGTACACCTTCATTTACAAAGTCATTTGTTAAATGGATTATACACAAAGCTTTAACATCTCCAGCCTCCCCCTCTCTTATGCCTTTTGTTCATTTCCCAGAATGGCCTCTGGCCATGGGAAAGAAGCTGAGAGAACCCATTTCAATGCATTGTCTATTCTCCTTGATCATACTACCTTGCTGGCAAAGCATAGTCTTTCAGTTTCCCAGATTTAGAGCCATCCTATCTGGACACCAGATGTTTTATTTGAAAATTGTTCCTAGAATATAAATGAAATGAAAACTAACCAGGTTGTTATAAATTCAAATTAGATAGCTATTTCTTTGAGAAACTATGGTGAGTGAACAGGCAGAGAAGTACTTTTGCCTAATGAAAACAGGTAACACACTGGCTCATTGCTCTGGGCACTCCATAAATATTAAATACTAACAATAAACTCACCATAGACTTGACCTATAATACCTCTGAATTCTCCTGGCTTCTCATGGACACCAACTGCTACCCTGTCTAATGCCATGGCGTTTATAGGGAGAAGACCTCTAAGTAGAGTTTCTAATTCTGAACTTAGTAAAAGACAGAAGTATCGTGCATAGTTTTGTCTACAGCACTTTGTGTTCCTAGCCAGTTGCATGCATGAAAATGCACACCTACCCAGGAGCTATCTCAAATCTGCAAATAGAAAACACACACACACACACACACACACACACACACACACACACACACACACACACACACACATACACACATGCATGCACACCAATTATTCTCAAAATGCCTTTGCTAACTCAATGACTGGGCACTACTCAATCTTCCCCTCCTATCTCTGGCTCAGTCGGGGAAGTGGTCAGAAGCCACTTACCTGAAACTCACATGACTGATTGACTTTATCTCCTCCACTACTGCATCCCTTTCTCCTCTCTCACCCCAGTCCCTCCTGATTCTCTCTGTATCCTCTCTGCGCAACACTCAGTGTCCCACCCCTTGCTCAGTTATTGGCTATTGATATCTTTATTGATAGATCAAAATCCAACTGGAGACAAAGACCTTCAGCAGCAGAAAACACACATTCCCAATCAAAGCATCAGAACGACCCTCTACACAGAAGTGTGATTCTTCTCAAACAACTGTAGAAGTTTAAGGATTTATTTCTAGATATCAGTATAAATATAGTCACTTTCCCTACACTCAGTAATTTGAAGGAGTTACTTAGAAGTTTTTAAAGGAAAGCCCAGAACATTCTAGAAACTATTACTTCCTTATTATTTCAATTTCTGGAACTCTCCATAAGTTTCCATAGGCTGGGTGGCTGAAACAAAATGTCCCTCTCATCATTCTAGCAGTTAGTAGTAGGAATCCAGCAGAGTGGGCTTCTTCTACCTCTGGTTTCCTCTTGACCTGTAGGCTGTCAATTTCTTCCTCTATGTCTTCATATGGTCTCCCTCCATGTGCACCTGTGTCCTGGTCTCACACTCTTGTGATACTGGTAGCCTAGAGCACACTCTGAGGAACTTGTTTTAACTTGTCTTCCTAAAGGACCTGTTTATGCTACCCATCTCTTTTAAATGTACTTCTGAGGATAAAAATTCAACATAGGAATGTGGGATAGGCAGTTCAACACAAATCAGAATAATCCAAAGAGGCACTGTATGAACCTGTTGCCCATCCCTTATCTAATAGTTAAGAATTTGGATTCTGGATATAAAACATCAGGTATAAGAGATTTCAGGCAGAGAAAGAACAATGATGGAGCAGGACAAAATGCCCTCTGATCTTTAAAAATTTAGAGAGAGAAATGGTTTTGTGGAATCATTGTTTGACACCCCCAAGTTGTAATGTAAAAATCATTATGTTCATCCCAGTGTCTTTATTATGGATGGAGGGAGAAAGAGATTCACATCAACACTGCCCACGTTTAGTCTCAGATGGCTTTCCTGACTTTCACTTGCAGATTTGTGAGCAAAACTAGGTGATTTTGCATAACCTGTCCAGGAATGTGCTCATTCCAGGTGCCTTCAAGACAATCCTCAGGAAGCAAGAAGCAAATATTATAGCGTCTCTATTAACACTAAGCTAGACATAAGTCATGTCAGATACTAAATACACAGATCAACAGTGGCTGGGTGTCATGTGGCACCAAAGGAGAAACGTGTTTTCTGAGAGCTACTTCCAAGCATTGCCATGGATCACAATTTATGTCATGTGTCTGGTTAAATGAATTTATGGTTTGTGCCATCCAGTATAAACTAAATCACCCCTCACAAAATGGACAAATGGTTTGAAATGATTCTTTCAAAGGAAGTGCAGATTGGAGGCAGCATAAATAATACAAGGACAGTAAATGAGAAAATTGCTGAGTGGGTTTTTATTCCTAGTAGGTACTCACCAAGCCACACTGTATGAGGAAGAATCAGGCTGACCTAATTATATCTGACATGCTAAATTACACTTCTCTTGTGCTTTTTCTTCTTCAAGGGTGTAGGGAGAAGTTCAGAGGATAAAAAAAATACCAACACATTTTAAAAATATTTAAAGTACCTCTCTTTCATCATCTTTGTGATCCAGTATCCAGACAGTACTGGACATGTTTTGTAATGTCCAGGAAATCATGGAAAAGTACAGGCATGGTATGGTGCTCCACTCAAACTATTCCTTATTGATGGGAAAGTCCAGTGGCTGTTAGCTTTTAAAGTTTGGTGACCACTGGTCACAGCATTCTGATGCAATGATAAGGAAGTGTCTTCCATAGGAAGCTACCATTTCTTCTAGTTTTCTGCCGCAGGTTAGCAGATGTATGTATTAGGGTGCTATATTAGTCAGGGTTCTCTAGAGTCACAGAACATATGGGTAGTCTCTATATAGTTAGGGAATTTGTTGATGACTTACAGCTTGTAGTCCAACTCCCCAATAATGGTCAGCAGCAGTTGTGGATGGAAGTCCGAGGATCTAGCAGTTGCTCAGTCCCATGAGGCAGCTGAGGATGGAAGTCCAAGGATCTAGCAGTTGCTCAGTCCCACGAGACAGGCAGGCAAGGAAGAATAAGAGTAAGTCTTCCTTCTTCCAGTGTCCTTATATAGGTCTTCAGCAGAGGGTGTGGCCAAGATTAAAGGTGTGTGCCACCGTGCCTTTAATCCCAGATGACCTTGAACTCGGAGATCTCCTTATCTTAATCTTCTGTAATTCATACTCACTATGCTTCAAGATCTCTATGTCAAGATCCAGGTCAGAAACTTGTATCTCAGCCTCCAGATTAGGATCATAGGTGAGCCTTCCAATTCTGGATTGTAATTCATTCCAGATATAGTCAAGTTGACAACCAGAAATAGCCACTACAGGTGCCTTGTTTCATATTGTTTATAAGTTTTCAATAAAGTTGCACAAATCACACTGACTTTGGGAAAGTCTTGTGGGTATGAACCAGGATGTACATGTAAGACATGTATGTATCCAATACCAGGATACAGGGACCAGGCAAATAAAAAACACTGGGACTCCATCCACCCCTGACCTGGCACAGTAAAGGACGATCCTGCTTTGGCCCAACAGATGTTGAACTTCACTTCAATGGAGTCATCCTTCCCTGCAACACCAAGTCCTTTACAGTTCTTCATATAGTCTGAATGCATATGAAAACATCTGTCTGTCACATGTGTTGGAATGTTCCTTATCTTCTTCCATCCTGTGATCTGAGCCACTGGTAGCAATGTTTGACTGTCTTCATCACTAGAGCCCTAACATGGACCCTTGGTCTGGGGAACTCTGCCGTTTCATTCTTCAATTTTCTCTTCTGTAAAACTGCTTTGCATGTTCTACCTCCTCCCTATGTGCACATTTAAAACCAGCACAAGTTGATGCATGAGAATTGCCATGAGTCTGAAGCCATCCTGGGCTGTCGAGTGAAGCTTTGATGTTAATTAACTAACAAGAGATGTGCTAGTATACAATCATTTTCTTAGTTTCTGATCCCCTCCCCAAAATATAAGGCCATTTAATATATGGTTCAACTTGGGAAATGCTGGCATTCGCAATTTTGAGTCTTTCTTACAATTACAAGAGTCTTTTCACTCTTGCAATTTTTAATTTTTAGACGATCTTTATCAACTTAAGGAATCTCCTTTCTGTTGTGATTTTGTCAAGTATTTTGCAATGAATTAGTATTGAATTTGCAATATTTTCTCCCTATATGTACTACTGTGGTAAGTCACAATACTCCTCAAATAGTGTTCTGGCATTAATCTTTGTAACTATTAGTATGGGACAGCACTCCATTTATTTAGATCAACTACTCTAACCATAGTAAATCACGGTATTTTTCAGCATAAAAGCATGTGTATTTTCATCTTCAAACTTTTCATTAAATTTGCCTTCAGATATTTGATGTTTTGTCACCACTGAAAATTATTTCAGTTAAATAAATATCACTTGCTAATTATCAGTTGCTCCCAAATGGAAATGCAATTGAGCAGATTTCTCTCCCACCTGCTAGTGAGGCCAGACTTGCTGATGCAAACAAGTAAGCCTCTCCCTGCACCCCAGTCTGGCTGCATTTGCTTTGGAATATCATAGCTCATTTGCACACAGCCATATCATCTATAAACAGTCCCTACATTCCATATACAAATTTCTTTGCTCTTCTCCTGTCCTAATAAAAACCTTCACTTAGGGCTAGACAGAAGCAGTCAGGAAAGACTCCCACACCCTGCTCCCAGCCTCCCCAGAAGTCATGCACTGTTTTACTAGCATGATTTTCACTCTTGCAATTTTTAATTTTTAGACAATCTTTATCAACTTAAGGAATCTCCTTTCTGTTGTGATTTTGTCAAGTATTTTGTAATGAATTAGTACTGATTTTGCAATATTTCCTCCCTATATGTACTACTGTGGTAAGTCACAATACTCCTCAAATAGCTTTCTGGCATTAATCTTTGTAGCTATTTAATTTTGTTTAACTAATGTTATGATTTTAATTGGTTCTTGAGAAACTTACACACTGTATTTTGACCATATTCATCCCTCATCCCCAGATCCTCCACCCGTTTTCAGACTCACTCAAATTTTTCTTTAATTTAAGCTCAACACTTTCTATTATTTTTATCAGAACTTCTAATTCTAAGCTGTTACACTTGCTAGGCTACCAATGTATTTATCAGTTGGAAATCAAGGCTAGATTGCTTCATAAAAAAAGTTTAGGATCTTTTGCTTTGTTTTTACATCTATTGAAATGTCTCCATAAACTTCGTGTGATTTATTCCATAATGGAAAGAAAATCTATATATAAAGACATCTCATTTGTGTGGTAAAGTTTTGAGTTTCCACAAAAAGGTTCTTTAAACACTGTAAAGACATTTCAATGTTTCTGTCTTGATGTTTCAGGTTTTGTAAACTATGTCATTTGAAAGAAAAAGGGTCCTTCTTCATCCCTGAAATACATTGATATGGAATTGTTAATAAAATCTCATTTTCTTCTTAATGTTAGTTGGCTGGTTAATAATGTCTCTTCTTTCTTTCCTGGTGTCGATCACTTCTCTTTTCCTTAGTTGCTCTGAGAATCTGTTGATGTCGTTAGTTGATAGAGCCCAGCTCTGGTTTTGTTACTTTACTGAATTATTCCTTTCTTATCTCTCTCGTTGACTTCTCACCGTTACCATCCCTTTGTCCTGTTCTTAGTACGTGTTTTGCTGCTGCGCTATTCTTCCTTCACTGGTGTCTTTGATCACCATCATTACCTAATGTTTTACTGCATGCATTTAACATCTCTCATTTTCTCTGAGCACTGTGTTAGCCTTTACAGTTTCTGTTGCTATGCTCTGATTTTCCAGCTCAAATTTTCTAATTCCTATTAGTGTTACTCTTCCACACACTCAGGACAATATAATTTAACTTGAAAAAAACAGTTGAGTATTTTCTATCAACCTACCTAAAATTTATGTGTATCTTATTTTACTGCAGACAGAAAGCATGCTTTGAATACTTTCAAGCTTTTGATTTGCTGGGCTTGTCTGGTGACTCAGCATGCCATCAGCAACAGTGCAGGTATACTGCACTCTTGAAAATAACATGGCTGTAGTAGAATTTGCCTGCTGCAGTATTCTATGCGTGTGAATCATGTCACCTTGTGCATATATTCTAATGCTTAATGATCAAGATAGGCTTTCATTTCTAATAGTTCAGAGCTTGCTTTATCTTAAAATCATATCATAGGCCCATGAAATACAGAATTGCAATATTCTTTCCTGGAACTCTCCTCTGTCATTACAAAATGGCTCTCCTAAAGTTTACATACTAATTGATATGATGTTAATATAGATTACCAGTTTTACTGTCTTAAAATGTCCTATCAGAAGCAACTTAGGGCAAGCATGGTTTGTTGTAGCATGACTCTAACAGACAGTCCATCATAACGAGGAAGTCAAAGAGCTATCAATCAACTGAAGGACCTGTCATTCTGCGTCCTCAGTTGAGAGTGGCAAGTACTCTCACTCACCTAGCAGCCTCCTTTTTATATGGTCTAGAACCCAAGACCAGGGACTGGTGCTGCTGACTTCCAGGGTTGGTCTTTCCACTTTGTGTAACCTAATCTAGGCAATCCCTCCCAGCTGTCTCTGGAGGTGTGTCTCCTGGATGATTCTAAATATTGATATTCAGCATAAACCATCACAAGAACAGTGTGCATTGTAAGGTATAAAGTCTACCCTTTGACATCACTATATATTAAAACTTGTTTTCCAATGTCACCATCTACTCTTGTTTTCCGTTGCTGTGATAAAATACCTCACCCAAAGCAACTTATGGAAGAAAGAATGCCTTTTGGCTTACAACTCCCCACAGACACACCCACAGGCCAACCTGTCCTAGGTAATTCTTTGAGACTCCTTCTTAGGTGATTCTAGATGGTGGCAAGTTGACATTTAAAATCAACCAGCCTACCAGTTTAGTCTTACTGCTAGGATTTAGTCTATTGACACTAAATTTAATATGACATAATCGGCCTGGCTTATATCACCTTACATTTTTGTCTGTCTGACTTATCTAATTTATTCTTGGCTTTCATTTGGATTCAAACTGTATATTGAATACTTCCATTGTGTGTACATATCAATTCTACACATGCCTGTTTCCACTCTTTCATCTATTATTTTACTTGGATAAGTTTTATTCACCTGTCTTTCCAAGTCCTGCTTTGTTATATGTTGAACCTATGCTAACATCTATCCGTGAGGTAATTAAATTCGCCTATTCTAGAATTTTTATTTTTCAACTTTTGTCTACATTTTTGTTGGGTTCCAGCAAATTCTCCCACAAATCTGCCTGTCTTTGTTTCCTCCTGTGTTGCTTGGCACAATAGTTATGACTGTAGATAAAGAATGTCAGACAATCTGGGAGTCTGTCTTCACGGTCTGAGTTTTAAAAACTAGATTTAGGTTTTTTTTTGTATGTATGAGTGTTTACCCTGCATGTGTGTACCATACATTCCATGTGAGTGTCTGATGCCCATGAAGTTCATACATACAAGTCCTAGGACTGCACTTACAGACAGTTGTGAGCCGTCATATGGGTGCTGGGAATTAAGCCCCAGTCCTCTACAAGAGCAGACTTATTCGGGCTGTCTCTCCAGCCCTCAAAGTCTGACTGTTCTTTTGAAATTTGGATATGTGATTATGTTCTTTAACCTCTGTCTGAATGACATACATGACGAGTCTTGAAGATCTTACACAATCCCCCTAGTAGGCACAGTACATTTTATAGGTAGAGTAATATTTCTCCAACTGGGACCTAACTGAGTCACGGCTCTATTGACCTTTTGGGAAGACTCACTCCAGCTCTAATTTAACCCATTCCTAAAACTCAGGAGTTTTAAACTGAGAAAATGAATTTCTTTGATAGACCACCAAGCCTGTGGGAAATCCTTGTGCTCTTAGACTCACTAAACACTTCCAGAATTTAGCAAGTGCCTTGATAGGAAACAACCAAAAGCATTTGAAGCCATCTAGTTTTTAATTTTTGCCATTTTAACCTTATATAATAACAACATTTCTATTGTCTTTTTAAAAAAAATTCTGGCAGGAATTTTCTGCTTGAGCCAACCACCGTATTTAGCTTTGGACTAAAACTGATAAAAATCCTTCAGAAAAAATAAAAGACAATAAAAGTGGCTAACCCATTACCATGGGTTCTCTTTTTCCCCAGAGCTTTGGTCCTTCTGCTGGTCGTGTGTGTGTGTGTGTGTGTGTGTGTGTGCGTGTCTGTACGTATGTATATTAAGTATGTGTGCATGTGTCTGTGTTTGTGTGTGTACCTGTGCATGTGTCCATCTGAATGTCTGTATCTGTGTGTCTGCCAGTGTATATGCGTCTGTATTTTTTTCTGGTTGTTTTCCACATGAACACAGGTTTTGACACAGCTCCCTTCTACCCTCCAGTATAAATACTCAGTCTCCTTCTGTGTGGCAAACCACTATGAGAAATCTTTTATTCTGCTTGTAAAAGGTTTTGAATCACTAAGTTCCAACTAAAGAGTTTCCTTTCTTTGTTTTTGGTTGTTTTATGAGGAGGAATTATATTAGGACCAATATTCATTTTTTAAAATCCTTTTTGTTGAAAAGCCAAAGGCAACACAGAATAACAAAATCAAATGGCCTTTCTGAAGCTTGAGGTCTAGCCAGGCAGAGGACAACTGTGAAAGGTAACCCGTCAAATGAACATCAAGCCTGCTGGTGATGTTCTCTTTTCACTGTCAAACAGAAGCCAGTCCCAATAACCAAATGTCCAATGGAGTGGCTGCAAACACCACAGGCTCCTTAAACACACCACACACACAATTGGCCAACTTCTTCTACAATAAGTTATTCACGAAAGCTGCTTTTTCATTATATATTAACTCTGATCTGAATTGCATTAGGATATGAAAATTACATAAAGTAAAATACTTATCCATATGAATGTATATCTCCGAGGAGGTTATTTTGAAGTTAGTATTTATCATATCTTTAATTGGAGAATAATACTTTCCTTCAAGTGTTTAAAGATGTGCAATGAATTTTAGAATAATGTATCCAATTTTCCCAACATAAATAATTCCTGCCAGTCCATTTCATTTTCATGTGTAATCAATAATAATAAAATATTAATGGCAATATTCTAATGTATAAAGACAGTTAACTGCATAACATTCCTTGTAACACCCAGTGCCTGCTGCTTAACACCCCTGTGGTGGGTAGCCGAGCACTCGAGCACCACAGAGGGTATATGGAGGTCAGAGGACAACTAGAAGGAGTCGATTCTCCCTGCCCACCCTACACATTCCATGGATGGTACACAGGTCATCAGGCTGGCAGGCATGTGCCCTTACCTACTGAGCCATCTTGACAGCCCTGTAAGTTCATATACTCTTGACCTAATTTGTAGGGGAGGAAATTGCACACAGGCGGATCTGCTCAGACCCTCATCTGCTTCATTCCAAAGCCCTGGCCCACCACAGTCCGTCGTCTCTGAGGATCAATGAAAGCTGAAACATTGATTTGCAGTTTGATAGATGCCCTATGTCTTACTCCTTTTCAAACTGCATTACTTAGATAGACAGGGTAAAGAGATAAAAGTGCAAGTCAGATTTATCAATTCTATCATTTGTCAAAAGCTCAAATCCATCTTGACTGGAGAGAAGGGGTTGGCGTTAAAATGTGTTTTTGGCGTTCTCCTAAGACTGCAACTTTCTATGGTGCTGCTGACCAACAGGAACGTTAAAAGCTGACTTTAATTACTTCCACCCTTCTTCTTTTTCCAAAGACTGCCTTTTTGTCTCTTCTTTTTTTGCTGTGCCTGACAGCCCAATCTAATACTAGATTCCAGTGAATAGAAAGAACATTTAGTGACTGGCTACTCCTTGGGGAAAGATACAGCTCACTATATAATGACACTGGTCTAACCTTGTCTCCCTTCCTCTACACCCTCAGTCAGTATTGCATCTCTGTGACTGCTGCTGCTACTGCAGTTGGTATTATTATTGTCAGTGTATCTTAATTAATCCTCTAACTTTACACCATTTAGTCAGACGTGTCTACCTTCCTATTATTTCCCCCACCATATGCCTCTTTCTTGTTAATCTTAATAAAGATATCAAAGACTCCAAACTCACCATAAATTAATTCTACCTCCTCTGGGATACTTGAAAGTTTTAGGGCTCTATAAAGGCATCTGCTATAAATTTGATTTGTGTTTCTATTCTGTAGCTTCTGTATAATTTTTAATCAAAACAATAAGAATAAAACTATATCTTAAGGAATATTCCCTATGCCCATGTTATTTGCATGACATTCAATTTTAATTTTCCTAGTCTTATCCGTTCATTATTCAAAGCGACTCTTTCCTTAGAATGAATTGATTTACAGTTGAAAATAGCAGCATGGACACTTCCTTAGATAAACTCTTTGTATCACAGCCCAGTATTTGGAAGAACATTTCTGAACATGACCCTTTGAGCATGGGCAGATCACACAGTGGCAAGTTGGGTTGAGGCAGCCAGGCAACAATTTTAAAATCATCCATCTCTTCCCTCAGTCACGTGGTCAAGGTAAGGTGAATATGAAAATGCAGACACGAGATTCTCAGAACCCCTGGAGGTGGGGTCTTCCTATTAGCATTTCAAAAATGTCTCCAGTTCCCTAATCTAAATACATAATCTGTGAATAGCATTATGCGTTTTCAGCTGGCAGCAAAGTGTGATATATTGTTAATGCTTTTCTGCGAATGTTACAATGGATATCTACCGAGAGCTCTATTGTCTCTGATGGATTTCATATAACACAGTTCAAAAACCACTTCAGTCTCCTGCTTAACTGGGGGCCTTACTGTTCTGCAGATCATTCGAAATTTTATTACATCTAAATAATAAAAGCCATTATTAAGGTCAATTCATAGCTGTAGAGTTTGCAGTTTTAGATTTTTTTTTTCCTGACTTGGATTCTGAATATAAGCTAACTTGCTTCTTCTCTCTCTCTCTCTCTCTCTCTCTCTCTCTCTCTCTCTCTCTCTCTCTCTCTCTCTCTCTTTCTCTCTCTCTCTCTCTCTCTCTCTTTCTCTCTCTCTCTCTCTTTCTTTCCCTGAGGATGATGGGAATAAGTTTACTTTCTGTGGTTACCTTGAATGGGAAGACAGCCCTAAGAACATTTAAACACTGTGCCAGAACACTGAGCATCTCAGGCTGCAATTAACATTCTCGGCACTACCTGCTGCCTCATCTCTGCAGTCGAAGGAGCCTAGGCTATACTGAAGGATTGTGTTTATAAAGTGATTAAGAAACTTCCTCCCATCACTCACATTTGTGTGATGTCTCTGGGCCATTTCTGATGTTGCTGCTGTAGCAACAGCATATTTAGTGCTTGTTACAGACAGGAGCCTTTTGAAATTGTGAGGGAGGAGTTGCAATTTATAATGTGCTACAAATTGCTCACAGGGCTAGAATACAAATTCAAATATGATAGTTGATACCAATCTGCAATGTATTTTGGAGTAATCCCAATTGCTTAGGAAAATCCCTTGATGGTTTGGGGATATATTTTGTCTACCAAACAGTCATTCTGACTGCATTGAGAATTCAGACACAATTTTTAAAATGCAGAAGGGATTTCAGGGTAAATTATATTTTTGAAACCCCAAGTGTTCAAAATAGAAGCATCTTTGCTAGAAGCACCAAGACCCTGTAAAACCATACAGATAGGGTGACTCTCAGACAAATTCTGTTTCTAGCAAATCCAACAGGGAACTTCGATTGAGCACAACGTAAAATGTTCTGAACATGATAGGCATTTCTATGCATGAAGAGAAAACAGGGAGTGTCTCATCACATCTTTTCATGATGTTTATATTGAGCAAGAAAGAACATCTAGTATGTATTCTCTCTCTCCCCCCTCATACACACACACACACACACACACATCCACAGCAGCTGTTTCTGCAATAGTTAAAGAATGTTAGGGTAGAAACAAGTGTGTACTATGGAACCAACAGAATTATCACGTGTTTTGATCACTTGTTTAGAATCCAGTACATCCATAATGCATAACTTGGTTAGAATATGAGAGTAAATTCATCATAAAGGAATCTCAAGTTCAAGTGCCTGTTTCTAACTTGAGGGAAAAAACATAGAGAGACACAGCTAGCTACACTAATCAGTGCACTGCCACCAGCAGTGAGGAGAGATGTTTTCAACATGCTTGCCCGGAGCCCTTGTTATCTGAACAAGATGACCAGAAAGAAGCTTCGTGGTGGACAGCAAAGAAGCAGTGTGGAGTTTTATTTTAATCGCTATGAATATGATTCTTGGCTAGGGGAAGGCCCAGGAGAATTAGCCTTGGTCGCTGCATCAGGGATAGGCAAAGACAGGATGATTTGTTCTTCTTTGTGTTAAAGTCACGCAGGTGGACAGTAGCGACGCCGTACGTTGAATGAGTTTGCTTACAATGGCCGCAACAACCTGCCACAGAATGGTTAGCTCAAATAACAGAAATTGATTTTCTTATAATTCTTGAAACTGGAAATTCCCAATTAGAGATCAGCAGGGTTGTTTTCTTCTGAGGCGTCTCCTTAGCTGGGCAACTGGCCATCAGCTGTCTTCACACAGTCCTCCTCTGATTCTGACTGTGTTCTAATCTCATCTTATCGTGTGAACACCAGTTGCACTGAATGGGGGCCCATTGCACTGGGAGTGTAGCTCAGTGGTGGAGCGCTTGCCTGGGTTGTGTAAGACGCTGGGTTTCAATCAGCAGCACCATATAATATTACATGAAAACCAATAAAGTTGCACATGAGTTAGTGCTACTCTATGATGTCTTCTTAATTACTATAAAGACTTTAGCACTAAATGTCTTGTTACTCTGAAATGTACCTGATAGTTTTACCTAGGCAGTTTTCAGCTTTCTTGAGTTGGCACCTATACAGAGTTGTGTTGTGACTGATGGTGGCCTGTGGGCTGAGGACAGCGTCAAGCCTGGGGCAGGAAGTCTAGGAGCTCCGACTTAGCTCAGCAGTGATTGTTCTTAGCTTGGCTGCTCTTGTGGCTGGGAGTGCAGAGAGGCCTTCTACTGGACATTTAGGCAGTGGCTCTGTAGGTAAAGGCCTGTTCCATGCTCCCTGTGATGATTCTTGGTGAAAGAGACAGTCCTTCGTTCCAAACTGTTTAGTGGTTGTTCATCGTGGAAAATGGATGCATACCATACCAACTTTCAGGGTGGACCAGAGACTAATACATTTTGCAGGAAGAAATTTCCTGGAAAGGGAGCTTATTGGCTAAACCCTCAGGGCCTCTAGGCACCGCATTAGCATGGAGAACTCTGTTCTGGGCCTACATGACCGTGGGTCACATTTCCTTATATGTGATGTATGGCACTTGTTCCATGTCAAGAATTTGGCAGGAATCAGGGAGGTGCCTACTGTCTTACCAAGCCGCCTGGCATGGTTTACCATCTCACAACCTACTACTCCTGCTTCAAGCAATTAGAAAGAAAGTATGGAAAAGAAAACTCAGCAATAATAATAGTAGTAGTAATAATTGTAATAGAAATTATAATAAACAGATGAGGAAGATGTTTCCATTTCAAAATCAAGTCAGACAAATCTTGGAGAACAAATAAAAAAGGAAGCTCAGAATACACTGAGGAGAAGACTGTACAACCATCATTGTCTCTCAGACTCTGTGCTGGTTGTAAAGTTCACTCCTTCTAGAAAATAAAGACTAAACATGCTCTGTCACAGACAGTAATCTGGAACTTACTGCTTAGAGCCTAAGCTGGAGTATCCCTCCACCACTCCCAAATGGCTTTGCAGACTGAAGAATAGAGTCCAAGATTTCGGGTGGTAGAAAGCAAGAGTCTAGTGAGGTATGAGAAGAAACTGTTCCTCCATGTGACAAACAAGCTAGATGCCATGTCATCAGACACCATCTGACTATAAAGTACTTTACATGACTGGGTAATGTGAGGAAAAGTCCAAGAGAAGACAGCAAGGGGAAAATACTCTCTCCACACAACATGAACTCATAAATGCAAGCCGTAAAACACAAAGAAAAACAACGCTAAGAAGAGAGCCATCAAAATACATAAGTTAATCCATTAAGCTTATTTCAAATGAAATCAATGTCATAAAATTATGGGCAAATGCTTTAAAATTTAAAATGTCCAAGAACAACACCCAGAAAAATAAATGTGAACTAAACAAGGCACTTATAAAAATCAATAGAAATCTTAGAAATGAATGTAATTTTGTATGTAATTACGCATATGATAAAATAAGAAAATTAATAGGATAAATTCTAGACTGGATTGGAGAAAAGTAAGCAGCCTGATCAGCTCTGGCATGTGTCTGATGAGCATGCCAGCAAGGCAGAACGAAGCACGCAATGCTTGGACCATTCAGAACTGAAGACAACAGAGACTCAGCTGCATCCTCAGTCTGGAAATCAATGTCTCAAAGCTGCACAAAATGACAGGCGACATGAAAAACCGTGGTAGTTTTGCTGGTGCAGAACTTCAATTCTCAGCACCAACCAAGACACGGTCATTCTCAGATCTTCTACACAGTCAGCTTGTTGGGAGCAAAAGTAGGAAAAGGGATGTGGTACACATAGAAAACTGAGGGTGGGTGCCTCTGCTAATTAAAACAATGACCGGAGAATGTATTTTCTTAGGAAGGAAACAGAAGCCAAGCTGCAGCTTCCACAATTCACCATATCCCATGATCCTGCCACAGAAAATGTATTCTCCTGTTGATCTTAGGGTTATTACTCCAAGGCAAAGTGAGCAAAAGCAAGATATAATTTTCTGGCTTCCAAATTCAAAGAACCGAGCTATTCTCCCGGGCCCTATCTTCTCTGCCCTCTACAAGCTCCTTTCCAGATAGGACTATTGCTTTAGGGGGTCTTCAGAAGGCAGGATCTGAGCTCCAGCTCATGATGCAAACTTGAAATGTTGCTAGCTAAGCCACCACTTCTCAAGTTGTCTGTTACCACAGTATCATGACTATGAAGAAAATTATGCAAAGCTACAAAGACTACAGAAATTGGTAAAATATACTGAGAAATTTAATTAAAAATCAATTAGAAAATACTAATTTTTAATGTACATCTAAATCTCTAGACAACAATAATATGGAGTGTGTTCCTGGGAGAATTAAAGCATATTCTAGAAGGCAGAGAAATGCTGGATAATCTTAAGCTTTGCTCAGAAAGTCTTGATACTGCATATGTTTAAATTTTATGATACCCATATAAAAGTAGCACTAAAGCAAGCTATTGAAGACTTTCCCAATTCAAGTGCAATCAGGGGAAATGGAAGAGAAGGAAGAAAAGAAAGGAGTAAAAGGAGGAGAGATGGAGGGAGGAAAGAAGAAAGGAAGGAAGGAGTACTAATAGGCCCAAATATAAAAACTGCAGTAAAATGGAAGAAACAAACTGCAGATGAGATCAATCAGTTTGATCAAACCAAACCTGAAAAATATGATATTTCTAATTTAAACTTTTTGATGTTGTAAAAGATTAAAAGAGAAAAAAATCAATAAAAAAAACTATGGATGACAGAAATACACACATGCACACACATGTTGCACACACAAGGGAGATAGAGGACACTAGAGCAAACTAGCTGAGTCCAATTGTATTCTTAAAACTGATCAAACTGCCATATTGGGAGAGTCTTTAACAATTGGGTTGAAATGAGGCTTTGAGAATGTGCCTCAATTCCACATGACTGGATCTTTTAAAAAGTAAGAAATTGGGATAAACACACACAGAGTGAGACACGGAGAAGACAGTCACTTGCAACTCAGGGAAAGACTTAGGAGATGGGACCCTGTGTATTCTAGCTTCTAAATTCCAAAATGGTAAAAATATGAATGGCTATGGTACAAGCCACCTACTCTGTTGAGCCTTATCATGGAAGACTGAACAAGCCAAAACATTAACAAAATGAAAGCTATGGAGCTACTAATTTCAGATAAAACAGAATTAAAGCCAGACAGCATTAAAGGCATGGGCAGGGACATCAAATGGAAAAGGTCCACTATACTAAGACATAAATCTAGTCCCTATTGAACCCTCTACATTCAAGCATTGGCCCCAATCTTCCCACCAAACATCTCTTATAGGAATTGCCAAAGATAGCTGACTTCCAAACTTAAACCTGTGTACCTGTGGGCAGCATTCGGCACAGTAGGACGTCCTCCTTTTTGAATCCTTTCTACTTTCTTGTAGCACCCTTCACTCTTCCTCTCTAGTCTCTGACTACATCACCACCCTCACCCAAAATGCTGGGCAGCTGAAAGGCTCAGGCTTCAGATGCCTTCTCTTCTCCATCTTAGAACAGCTACAGCAGTGAAGCTGGAGGCTCAGGCAGGGGAGAAATGCACAGCAGTAATTGTAGTCTTCTGTGTTACAAGACAGCACATGGGCACATGGCTGTGGAGGGAAAACTTTGCAGTGGGTACAGTGACAAAAGGTATCGAACGGATCTATGAATCATTTTTGGAACTTTTAGTTTATTTGGTTTGTCTTTGTCTTAGTGTATGCTGAGGTGAGGAGACACCAGGACACAGCATGAAAAGCATTTAGTTGGTGCTGGCTTCAGTTCCAGGGGGTTAGACCTCATCAGCATGGGAGAAGCATGGCGTCATGCAGGCAGACATGGTGCTGCAGAGGAGCTGAGAGTTCTACATCTGGGTCTGCAGGCAGCAGGAAGAGAGTGACACTGGGCCAGGCTTGAGTTTTTGAAATCTCAAAGCCCACCCTCAGTGACACACTTCCTCAACAAGGCCACACCTCCTAATAGTGCCACTCTCTGGTGACCAAACACTTACATCTCTAGCCCATTGGGGGCCATTCTTATTCAAACCACCACACTCTTGATTTGTGTTTTTAGCCCTAGTTGTCCTAGAATTTGCTATGTAGGCCAAGCTGGGTTTAAACTCACAGATATCTACCTGTCTCTGCCTCCCAAATGCTGGGATTAAAAGCATTTGTTACCATGGCCAGTTTTATGTAGTATTGGGGATAAAATCCAGGTGATCTGGCATGTTAGGAGAGCACTCTATTTACTGAGTTATTTTACTGTGCCCTTATTTCTGGAAATTTCCATTTCATGTGTTTGAACCAGAGTTGACTGTGGATGACTAAAAGCACTGAGAGTAAAGTCACAGATGAGGGGCCACACCATGTTTTGAAGTCTCTACCTGATTATTGTTGCTACAAACCACCACCACTCTTGTGGCATAAAGTACCTTAGCCAACTCTCACCAGACATAGGGAGACCGGTCTCCTATCTCCTTACAATTAGGTCTCCCTATGTCCAGAAGAGATATTCTTCCAAAATAAAAGTCATCTCTTTTCATCTTGGCCTTGCCATTTCCAAAGACCTTTGCTGTGTATTCTCTCAACACTGTCTGTTCCCCCTTGGAGTCTTTTTCTTAGTATACGACTGGGATATTGTCTCTAAACACACACACACACACACACACACACACAGAAGGAGGAGGGAGGGAAGGAGGGAGAGAGAGAGAGAGAGTTCCCTTGCTTTACTTCAGCCTCGACTCCCCTGTACACAGAGGCTCCCATCTGCCACCCTACCTCCACCCCAGCCACCTCTTCCTTGAGGCTTTATCTATCTGTACATCACTTCCTGCACTTTCAGCTTTGGTTGGTGTTTGTTATGTCGGGAACTGTCTGTTTCCTCTACTGACAGAAGTGCCATAATTTTTGTATTTGTGGTATGTAATTCAGTGCAGTCCACCAAAACTCCTCTAAACTCTAATATTTGCTGACAGAGTGAATACACAAATGAGTTATTTAATCAGGATATGCACAAACCTGGGAGCAAGGAAGCCTGAACTCATTATTTTGAACCCCAAGAAAGCAAGGTGTTGCTACAGTTAAACTAATTGTGAAAGGATTAAAGAGAAATCAATGATTCGCATGCTACACCTTCCTCACAGTGTTATAGATATGACAGTGTTTTAAGTAGTAGAAATACTAAATATTTGACACTAAATTAATTATATTTGTAATATATAAATAGAGAGAGGCCTGATTTAGTTCCCCAATTAAAGAATATATATCCTGGGGGTGAGGGAAAGCTCAACAGCTAAAGGAATATACTGTTCTTCCCAGCACCTGCTTCAGGTAGCTCACAACTCCCTATAACACCAGCTCCAGGGATCCTATCCTAGACTTCTTCTTCCTTGGGACATGGCATATGTTAACCCAGACACAAAAGTACACACACATATAGGTAATTTGCTTAAAAACAATGCACATCTTATATATGTATACATTAATTAAAACCAACAATATGGAGAGTGGGAGAAAGGGAGAGATTGAAACCATTGATATGGTAAAATATGAAGAATGCCCTGACAAATTTCAATCGATCTGTAACATGTAGATCAAATTTTCTTACCACAATATAATCAAGTTCAAAATCAATAATGCTAAATTATAGTATTTGTCTTAGTTACTTTTTTATTGCTGTGATAAAATAACCATCACTAAAATAAAGCATTTAATTTGGGACTTAGAGTTTTATGGGGCTAAAGTGCATGATGGTATAGCAAAGATATGGTAACCGGAGTAGCTGAGAGCTCACATCTTGATCCACAAGTAGAAGTCAAGGAAGAAAGAGAAACTGGGAATACTTTGGACCTCTGAAACTTCAAAGGCACCCTCTCCAATAAAGCCACACCTCCTGATCCTTCCCCAAACAGCTCTACCAAATGGAAACCAAGTATTCAAATATATGAGCCTATGGGAGGAGGGGGGGTCATTTTCATTCTAACAAGCATAGAATGCTCAGGAACACACACTTGAAAACTAAAAATTGGACCTTATTATATACATAGATCAAAAGAAAATTAGAAAAGAAATTGCTGGAAGAAGCTAAAACCTGGTGCTATACAGCTAATGCAGTACTTAAATTTAAGCACATGCCCATTAATTAATGACCAAAGTGCATTATATAAATGTATGAAAATTTTTCCAAAATAAAAATATTTTTTAAAATTTTTCGATCACCAATATTTTTAATAATGGAGCATTTAGATTAAAAAAAAGTAAATAAAGGACCCAGAAAGTACCCCATGAAAATCCACAAAGATGAAAGGGGTCATTTTGAAATAGAAGCAAAGGAGAGGTCTGTTAAATGAGATCTGACCTTTTGGGAAATAAGACCTTAAAATAATGCTGAAATACAAAGAATGTGACCACAGAAAGAAAACGTCAAAAATCATTTAAAATATTTGATTTAGTTTATACTAAACAAATAATTTTCTTTAAAAATACCATTTCCAAGCATTAAAGAAACAGAAAACCAAAGCAACCCAATGAAGTCCACATAGAAAACAAAAGGAAGAAGAGGAGTTGGGGAGGAAGGGAAGGAGGAAGGAAAGAAATGGCCAAAGTCCCACACCCACGTTTTCCCTGCTCAAAAAGAGCAGCCTGACTATGGGTGGCATTCGCCACTTATCTTTGACTTACACAAAAAAGTCTCAGAAATAGACCCATGAAGTCAAGCCAATTAAGTTCAGTAGATTACTTCACACACACACACACACACACACACACACACACACACACACACCATCAAATACAGAATAAGCAAAAGCAAAATAAAATTGAACAGGGAAATCTTGACCATTTAGTTCACTAAAATAAAAACCTTTTATGTGTCAAAAGCTATCATAAGTGAAATAAGAAAAAGTCTCCCACAAAAAAATTGAAAGATGTTAACTGTAGGTCTATGGTCTATATAAAATAACAGAATATATAAAAACACAAAAAAATCACAAAGACTGGACACAGAAAATGGGTAAAATAGACACCCACAAGAAGCTGCAGAATAGGAAACCGGGATAGGCACCGTGTTCATGAAGAAATGTTTAATCTCATCACTAATCAAAGAAAGGCAAAGCAAGAGGAGGGGCCATTTCAATTGCAATGTGCCAGCAAACCTAAAGCCTTTGTAGTACTGACCTTGAGAAAGATCACACAACTACGCAGCTGATGGCCACACATTGCCACGGGGCAGCAGAGAGGGCTCAACTGTCAGGAACACTGGCTGTTCTTCCAGGATTTGATTCCTAGCATGTAGCAGAAATTTCCAATTAATTTAAATATTAATACAACAAGAAGCCTGTGATTGGACAGGGAAAAGGGAAGGGGAACTAAGAGGTTCAGAGCTGGGGAGAGAGGATGGAGAAGTGGGGAGGGGAGGAAGATGGAGAAGAGATGGATGATCCAGATTCTGCGTGGCCTCAAATAGCCAAAGGTTGCTATGAATACCATAAAAGGATCGGATAATTGGGATAACTTGTCTAATCTAGGGGGCAGCTTTTATCACCATCAATTGGCTCTGATATTATTGTGTGGGCATCTTGTGAATTGAGAATTTATTGATATATAAATCTGACTAATTAATTATAAGCTTCTAGAGTTTTGGTTTTACCAGGCTACTGGGATTTGAGACCTCCAACCACAGGGGGTGGATGGCTGAGAAGGTACGGATGGCTCTGAGGCAGGCGAACCCGAGAACGGAAGACCACTGACTGGGGCTAGCCTAGAGTTGGACAGACCATGGGCAGAGAGTAGCTGGGTATAGCTGGTTAGGGTGCTACATTTTTATTATTTTCTGCAACACTAGCACTCACATCGTGGCTCACAGCAGTTTATAGCTCCAGTCCAGAAAATCTGATGACATTTCCTGCTCTCTGTGGTTACTGCATACAGGTGGCAAAAAACAGGCAGGCAAAGTACCCATATAGATATAACAGTACCCATATAGATAGAACAGTACCCATATACATAGAACAGTACCCATATACATAAAACAGTACCCATATACGTAAAACAGTACCCATATACATAGAACAGTACCCATATAGATAGAACAGTACCCATATACATAAAGCAGTACCCATATACATAAAACAGTACCCATATACATAGAACAGTACCCATATAGATAGAACAGTACCCATATACATAAAACAGTACCCATATACATAAAACAGTACCCATATAGATAGAACAGTACCTATATACATAAAACAGTACCCATATACATAAAACAGTACCCATATGGATAGAACAGTACCTATATACATAAAACAGTACCCATATACACTGAAAAAAAAGAAAGAAGGAAGGAAGGAAGGCAGGAAGGAAGGAAGGCAGGCAAACAAGCACACCTCTGCTGGTGGGTAGTTCCTGACCTTCGCATGTCAACAGGGCAATCATTAGTAGCAAGGACAGTGTGCTCAGGTCCTAACAGCTTCAGTCTTTGGCACAGGATTCTGATCAATTCTCTGGCACATGGGATATACTCAAGAATGATCGTTGCAGCAATTTTTGTTGTGCCTAGAAAAAAAATGCCAACAATTTAAACACTCATTTAGAGAAAATTGTATAAATAAATTGTAGTATAAATATACAAAGGAATTTACACAGCAAACAGAATAAATGAATTAAAGCTGCAATTGCCAGAATAAATAAGTCTCAAGATCATTAGTTTAAGCTAAAAAGAAAAGACCAAAACAAACAAAAAAACAGTTACAGAATATATATTACCAACATAAAATAAAATGTATAAAATAGCACTATTTAATACTTCTGATATATGTGGATATTCTACTAATAATATTAAAATGCACATAGAGATTAAAAGGATAAAATCAAGAAAATACTTGTGAGATATATATATATATATATATATATGCCTTTACTTTATGGATGTATCAATGGATAGTAAATAGGCAAGTAGGTAATAGATAAAGAGATACATTAAACATAAAATATGGATAGATGATAGATAGATAGATAGATAGATAGATAGATAGATAGATAGATAGATAGATAGAGAACCAAAAAATTATTTAAAGTCAGATGTTGCAATAGACTTTTTGGAGAGAGATGGAGATAGATAGATAGATAGATAGATAGATAGATAGATAGATAGACAGACAGACAGATAGAATAAGAGAATCAATTTTTAGTTTTCAAAAATAAAACCAATGCAAGTGAGGCAAAATGTTAACGTTTTTGAAAACTTCATAGTTCATAAATAAGTGTGTTAGACATCACTTAGTCTCAGTTCTTCTTCACACTTGGAGTGTTTCATAGTAAGAAATGCAACATGAAGCAGGCTACAGGCAAGTGGCAAGGCGGAAGGCTACAAATGCAGCAGGCAGTGGGAGCAATAGGGTTAGAATCACTGAGAAATTGAATGAGGGGAAACGAAAACAGACAAATCAAGAAGAACAGGGTAAGGAGACAATGAAAGGAATCAGGTGAGAAGAAAAGAGCGGGGCCTGGAGTGTCCGTGAGTGAAGGTCTAGTTCATTCCAGCCCAGCGCTAGCCGGGCAGGGACACTGCTGAGAGTCTTGCCTTTAGCCCCAGCATCAGCATCCCTGCACTGAGCCCCACTAGGACTGAGGGAAGGAAAGGGGAACAGAAAGTAGTTTACTTATATACCTTCACCCAGCCCAACCTAATCTACACTTCCTAAAACTTACATAATCAGGTATAACCACATTCCTAAGACTACTATTTCCTGGCACAGAGAATTGCACACTAAGAAACATCCACTTTAGGAAACTACCAACCATTTACTTCTAGGAAGTAAAAGCTTTTATTTTTCCCTCTTAGCAAAAATTGCCGTTCATTTGCATGCTGTTTTGAGGTTTGCTATCTTTAGTTCAAATCCCTTCCCATTTCTATTTTGCTATGTGTTGTCTTGCATCTCGTTCTCCTCCCTCATGCTCCAGGTTTGGTGAGTGGTCAGGTCTTCTCATGTGTGTCCATATGCTTTGGTCAGGTGTAACAATCTAACCTGGGCCACCCCTCTGAGAGACATCTTGTAAACCAGAAACTGATAGAGTTAGTATAGCCCAGCTGATCATCTGTTGCCCCAGGAAACACAAATCATACACGAACATGCAAAGAGCGAGCTCAAATCTGGTGCTTCGGTGTTTAAGTGAAGCCTGCTCTGAGTGGGTTACCTCCCACCCACAGCTGCCCTGCTAGGCTTATCACATTATACATCAATATTGCTGAAAGTTACACTCAAGCGTCCAATACTGTTTTCCATCTCTGGATGCTTACTTTAAAAATTTCATCAATTCATAGAAAAAAAAAGTCTTCAATTTTCTATAGAAACACAAAGACAAAGAACCAAGGGTAGCCAAAGCCACCCTGAAAAAACGGAGCACTGCTGGAGATATCACCACTCCTTATTTCAAGTTATACTACAGAGTGATAGTAACAAAAAACGATGTGGTGGGAGCTCTCAAACAGAGACAAGGATCAATGCAGCAGGATAGAGGACCTGGATATAAAAGTCATGAAACCAAAGCTCCCTGAGTTTTGACCAAGATGCTGACAGTTAGCAATAGAGACAAGGCAATGTTCTCATACATGGTGCTGGGAATGTTAACATGTGGAATAATGAAACCAGGTCCCCGGATCTCACCTGAAACATAATTCACCTCCAACTGAATCACAGACCTCAATAGGAGACCTGATTCCCTGAACCTGCCAAGAGAAATAGTTGGGAGTATGCTTTATCACACACGTATAAGATCTTCTGGAAGATCTCCACACAAAACAGGAAATGAGATGAACAACTGACAAGCGCAATCTCATGAAACTAAAAAGCTTCTCGACAGTAAAGAAAACTGTCAACCACATCAAGAGGTCACCCGCAGAACGATTGTCCCACAAGGCTACCGAATGCCAGTCCGGAAGTAATGGGTCACTGAAAACACGCATGCCAACCAGGTGCGAGCTACTACATATAAGCTGTTGTCAGGGAGGCTTTAGAGGATATCCCAAAATATAGGCTTTTGCAATTCCTTTTTGTTCCCTACCAGAACTAGTAAGTAAGACCCTATTGCTGAAGATACCACATGCCTTGAACGCATACCATAGAAAAGTCAAGCTGAAATGACGTTCATAGTCGTGGGTACTGCACATGCTGCTGGGAGAGTAACAGCACCAATGCTGTTACCCAGCTAACAATGTTAAGAGCTATGATACTAACCTTCCAGGCAAAATATTCCCAGTGCTACAACAGTGGTAAACTGTTATGGGGATGACCAATGGCTTCCTGATCGGCACAGAGGCCTGTACCACAGGAGGGAATCCATGCTTAGTGTAGTAAACCACTCAAAACCTATGACTCAGAATGTCTCGAGCCCCAGGAAAGAATCTACTACTCCTGCTCAACGAATTGGCATAACAACAATCACTTTCTAAATATCTAAGTTTGTATGCCCAGAGTCTAATAGGGGTCTTAATCAGAGACGCATCTCTTTGTAGGGAATAGAGGTGAATTCAGACCCATGGCTATAGATGCGGAGAATACAGGATGGTTGAGGGCTCACCCCCAAGCAGGACATTTATACCACCCCTTAAGAGTCAGGGGACACTGCAGAAAAAGAATGAATAGCTGAAAGTAGAGGGAAGGTCCACAAGACACCACCTTTTAAGTGTGACATGCCAGGACAATCATGAGCCTACAGCATCTGTGCTTACTTGCATTGGACCTACACAAGTCAGACCTAATTGTCAGCTATCAATGAGGAAAGGGTTGACCCTGAAGCTCCTGGGAGAGAGTGAGGCATAAATAAGATCAAGCTGTGTACCACAAGTGAATCCACCAGGCTCTAATGTAGTCCAAAACCCATGATCACAGACAACCCTAGCTAAATCTGAGGGACACAAAGTGAAACAAAGAGTCAAACATGTACTAAGAAGATTTTTAAGGAAAGGGGGGCTTGACAATGGTGGGAGAGGAGTAAGAGAGAAAGTAACCATATTTACTGCATTGCATATATGTGAAATTGTAAGAGAATAAAATTTATCGTTAATAATAAAATAGTTCTATCTACTTTCTCTTTCTTTTCCCTACTTAGGGAAATCTAATCCAGCCCAAGGACAGGCTCAAAGGCTGCCCAGTCCACCATGCATTCTTTCAAGCACACCTTCCTTTTGAGTAGTTCTTCACCTCTTTCTGCTGCCAGATAAGGATGACCAAATGAGTTAGTCATCATTGTGATGGCTGTGCCTAACACAGTACCCTACATTTCATGGGTGCCCAACAATGATCAAATGAATACTT
This sequence comes from Tokudaia tokunoshimensis, assembly GCA_036184795.1. Lineage (NCBI taxonomy): Eukaryota > Metazoa > Chordata > Mammalia > Rodentia > Muridae > Tokudaia > Tokudaia tokunoshimensis. The sequence goes on from BTHU01000017.1 coordinate 4,833,126, forward strand.
GTAGATATGCATTTTTAAGTATTCCATACTATTTTTAACCAGATACTTTTATAAACCAAAATTTAATATAGATATAACCTAACCTGATATAGTCCCTCAATCCTGTGTAAATTACTGGATGAGTGGGTGACGAAGGGGTGAGATTTCTAGTGATCACTCTGAGAATGGATGAGATTTTACAATCCACTCCCACTATTTTCATTGCCCAATATTCTTGTCAATGTCTTTCTTCAAGCTCCTCAGAGTATATTTGTAGGTTCTAAGGGTAGCAAACATCCGTTCTACCTAGGTACAGTTCTAAAGGGAAGACATACATCCAAGAGTGTGACTCCATATGTACAAGTGAGTTGCACTCCACAGAGCCACAGACAAGGCTAATCACAAAAGCTGAAGTCCTCATCTTCCTTCATTATTTACTGAACCCTCTTCCTGAGTTGATTCCTTTGTATTTATTGAGAACAAGCTATTGAAAACAGCCCCTAGTGCACCACAGCCATTTGATTTAAGAAGAAAAGCACGTATCCCTCAAACCCCCTTCTAAAGACTAATAACACGTTTCTCTGCAAATGACTGCCCCTGGTTATTAATTCACACTTTCTTAGAGTAGTCTACCTTTCATTTATAATTTTTAAATTAACCCAAATGTTTTTGACAGTGATTTCTGAAAAGCAAAACAGCAAAGCAACACATAAAAAAAGGTATGTGTTTGTGCTACTTAATTTGTTATTGAAAGGAGTTGGGAAGACAGGTACCAACAGGAATTGATCATGAAATCAACACGTCCTCTGTGCCCTTTACCAGACCTCCTCCCAAAGGAGACTTCACTGTGATGGGCCTACCAGAGCCTCTAGTACCCTCTTGCTTCTGTCTATCTAGCTGAGAAAATGACTCTGCAGAAACAGAACTCAATTTCCAAAAATGTCAATCAACTGATATTACTTTCAATGTAATATTTTCAGTCACACAGCATTAAAAATATATATGCACTAAACCCTCAGTCAGCTTGAACAGAAGCTAACAAAGTTTCACTCCATTTCAATAAGAGTGAGTCAATTTATGGGCCTTTGTTGTGTCTAGAGGCAAGATTTTTCTCTTGGGTTATCACAATACTGTGGGTGTCAATCAAAAAGCCACACTCAGAGGACCAAGAGAATATCAGATGAGATCCATCAAACCGGCTGAATTTTGGTCTGTATTTGTAAGTGATTTCCTGAGCTGGGTCATCAATCACAAAGTCATCTGCATAGAGAGCATACTTCATTATTGTTCTATGGGGCTCCAATTAAGGAAGACATGACAAACAGTTATCAAGTTGAGAGCTCATCCAAGTATTCAGCAATTACAGCAAACTATGGTCATGAGAGGAACGTGGCCCTCTCTGTTTCCTTCTTAGGTGAAGGCCTCTTGGAATGAAAGATTCCTTTCAAACAGGCTTCTGAGTTCCCTGCTCTTCAGTCTGCAGTGTTTCCTCATAAAACAATATTAGAGCCCCAATCCCACCCTAGATAACACAAAGTATTCAAGAATATACACTGATTTTAAATCACTCAGCACATGTAGATTTTTCTATACTCTATGCAACAACTCCTTGTACGAAAAGGATTATTGCATGGCTGGAGAAACTGCTTAGTCTGTGAAGTGCTTTCTGCACACGCATGGGGACCCAAGTTTGATCCCCATGCAAAAGGATGGAGTATGGTAGCGCACGCTTGAGTGTGAGTCGGCAAAGACAAGTAGATTCCTGATGCTCATTGACCTCAGGGTCCACCATGATCCAAGGGAGATCCTGTCTCAGATAACCAAGAAAGAAAAACACATACAGGGTGTAGAGCAAGTAGGAAAATAGCCAAGGTTGGCTTCTGGCTTCCATGCACATGTGCACCTACACACATATGATACATACACAACAAAAAGAAAGTCATATGCTTTATTTATTCTTACATTTTTTTTTTTGAGGAGACATGGTAAACACTGATGAGATTTTTAGATCCAAGTCCAGAGAAGGCACCAAGTTTAAGCCAGATCTTAGTAGGACTATAAATCATGGACTTGATTTTCAGATTTATGCTAATGTGCTCAGTCCCTGTCACATCTTGGGGCACAAGCCACTGCGCAGGAATGATATGGGCCCTTGAATCTTCGGGGGAAGCAGCATAGTGGCTTTTAAGCTGCCTTTGATTGACTTAGGTGATTTGATTTCCCACTAATAACTCACAAGAGTTGTTAGGAAAATTGGAGGGTATTTATCATTGTAATTTGCTGCATTCTGCAACTCTAGGAAATGACATTGCGGTAAATATATTAAAATGTCAGGGTTATCGCTTGCCACACAAAGTTTATTTTATTTTCCCCCTACTGAACAAATACCAGCAGCTTAGCCTGCTGAGCCCCGAGCTTATGTGAACTAGTGATCCAGGCAGCCTTTGGCAGTACTGAGTGGCCATTTGGCTCACCCCGGCGTATGTTGCATAGATTCCCTGGGATGGCCTCCAACTTTTGGATAGTGGGAGACTTTTCAGTGCTACTGAGGCCCCGTGTCATGCTGCAGCAGCAGGCTGCTTCCTAAGAAGCTGGCTCCTCTGGCCATTCCAGGAGGGAAACGAACACTGTCTTGGCAGCTACGCAGATGCATCCGCTCTCTCCTCCCATGGCTGCAGAAACTTTTACAAAGTGCTAGGAGCGCTGGTTTGGAATCTTCATCTAGAACAACTTTGAGGAAAGCTGCCCTGGAAGTTGGGACTGACTTCTCTGGCTAGCTCTACAAGTAGCCAGATGTCGTTTCTCTGCACAATGAGACTATTCTGCATGTGTAGAATATGACTCCAAGGACCATATCCAAGGAACAGCAGCTCAGGTGCTCCGAGTTTCTCCCCTCCATCAGAACTTCACTCCCATTGGTTCAGTTTCATCTTTGCTGGAAAACAGTGACAGGCTTCAATCCCAAGCTGCTGCTCTCAGTGTCCTGTGGCTCTCTAGTAACAGCAGTAAATGGAGCAGGTGATAGCGTTGCAGTACATCTTGGTAGAGTGTTGGCTGTGTGAGAGGTCCGTGTTACATTCCTATGAGATGCCCATTTCCGAAATGAGAGCAGGTGTGATAAACGGAAGCTGGTCACCCAGCCAAGACAAGAGATTTGGCCTCCTACAAGGCGTTCGCTCTCTTGTCATCCAGAGCTCAGCCCTCACTGCCTCACAGCATTGCAGGTCTGAACAATGTATAGTTTGCTGCACCATTCCAACCTGAGTCCAACAAAAGATATACGATATTTAATTAATTAATTTTCTTCATTGTGCTTTTAACTTGCGTACTTCATTTTGCTTTAATCCCATTACATATATAAAGTTTATTTATATCTCTAAAGGAAATCTTACAAGGCATTTGCCCTGACTGCTCCTAGAAGTAACCATTTTTACTAGATATTATGTTGTGATTCCATTGTTTGAGGATAAACAGGCATATTTGTATGTGTCTATCCCACATCTTTCTTTGGTGAAAAGTAGTTTATCAGATACAATGTTTTTCACTTTGCCATATCCAGCAATGAAGATCTCGCCATAGCAATATATAGATAGTGAACATTTCTTTGCACAGCTTTGTTATACTCTATCCTGTCATTAAGAAGCAATTTATTAATCTAATTCATGGTCGGCAGGCAGTGAATCAGTGTATTTTAAAATTGTAAGTTTTGGTAGTGAACAGCTTTGTGTATATTTACTTTGATGTTTTTACAAGTTCCTCTTTGAAATATACTCCTAGACTGGAGATCTCTAGTCAACGAGTAATTGCATGTTCACATTCACTGATTCACAAACCCCACAGTAGAGTTTATGGATATCATTAGGTCTTACACAATTCCTTCCACAGGGTTTCCATAGTTTTCCTCACCACCAGCAATGGATGATAATAACTATCATGCCAGGCTCACCAAAAGAGTGGAACACCAACTTTTGGGATTTTTGTTAATGTGATAGAAGTCTCCCAAGTCCTAGCTATCAGAACCAACTTCTTATTTCATGAAGATAAAGCTTCTTTCACCTAAGTGCTCACTTCAGACAGAAGCTCAGTGGTGTCATTACCAAACCTTAAATCTCCTTCCATCCAAGAAGCACCTTTATTCTGAAAGTCTGCAAGAGACCAAGATATATAAATCCATGCATCTATAACCGTCTGATTTTTGAAAAAGATGCCAAAAACACACATTGGCAAAAGACGAACAAACAAAAAACCAAAAACCCCAGTCTCATCAACAGTGGTATTAGGAAAACTGGATATGAAAGGGACGGAAATAAGATCTTTCTCTTTCTCTGCATAAGAATCAACTCTAAATGCATCGAAGTCCTTAGTGTAGGATCTATACCTCTGAAGCTGTTAGAGGGAAGCATAAGGAAAATACTCAAGATGCAGGCAGAGCTGAGGACTTTCTGAATAGGATTCCAGTCATTCAGGAAACAAGTTAACGGTTTACAAGTAGAACCTCATGAAATTAAGAAGCTTTTGTTTTAGCAAAGAAACTGGTTAGCTGAAAGAAGCCACAGCCCACAGACAGGGAGAAAACTTTTTTAGCTCCGCATATAACAGAAGATTTAGAGCTAGATCATACAAAGATCTCACAAACTAAATAAGAAATCAAATAATCCAATCAATAAATGAATCAATGAAATAAGCAGACAAAAGGAGATATACAATGGGCAATAAACCTAGAAAAATATGAACTACTTCATTCAGCATCAAATAGATACAAATCAAAACTACATTGAAATTCTAATCACCCCATTCAAAATGGAAGTCATTAAGAAAGCAATACCAGTGGATACTAGTGAGAATTCACACAAAAGGGAACTCTTTCACAGTATGATCTAGTTCAGCCACTATGGAAATTAGTGTGGAGGTTCCTCCAAAACAATAGACCTACCATATTAACCAGCTGTACCGCTCCTGTGATCCACCCAGTGGACTCCAAGACAACACATCACAGAGGTACTTGCACATCAGTGTTTATTGCAGCATTGCTCCCAATGGACAACCTAGGTATCCAACAACAGTGTAATGCATAAATGAGGTTTTTTAAGCCATAAAGAAGTTATGACATTCCAAACAACAACAAAACCATGCAGCTACAGATAATCATCTAGCCCATGAAATGTTTCAGTCTAAGAAAAGTAAATAACATAATTGGTTTCATTTGGGGGTCCTAGATTTTGTGTTGATATATAAAACAATGTATGTACATATGACTTGAAAATTCAGACTGAGGGGACAATGTTACTAATAGAAGGGAAGTGGGAAAAGGGAAGGGAGTATTGGGAGAATGTGTTCAGTATACAATGCATATTAAAACATAGAATAATAATGAATTGAAAAATGTCTCCGGGCGGTGGTGGCGCATGCCTTTAATCCCAGCACTTGGGAGGCAGAGGCAGGAGGATTTCTGAGTTCGAGGCCAGCCTGGTCTACAAAGTGAGTTCCAGGACAGCCAGGGCTACACAGAGAAACCCTGTCTCGAAAAAAAAAAATGTCCTCAGGCCTACAACTCAGTCATATAGCATTTGCCTAGTGTATATTAAGGTTCTGTGTTCAATCCTTAGTAACACAAAATTTTAATTATTAATTTAAAAGCCTCTAGAATTAAACAATGCACTTCATGTACTACCTCTAATTGTGTACAACTCCAGAAACTTACCATCTAAAGCCTATGATGATAGGGTTATCCCTGGCTACTTCTCCCATTATTGTCTCTGACTACTTCTCCAGCTGGATACAAACACAATTTCCCTTTGAAGATGCAACTCTGAGTCCTTACCGGGTCTCATCCTTGAGGAAAAACAAAATCAAATGTACACAAAAGAAATGAGTTTACACTGTGGTTAGTAGGCTGGAGAATCCCCAGGGCTGGAGTTTCTTTAGAGACCTCTTCTCAGATGACCCCAGCATCACACACACACATTGAAAATGCTGTTCTGATATCCATAAGTGCCAGGTAATGTGCTTTTGGCTAAACACCTGAAGGAAGTAACAAGTGATCTTAGCATCAAACTATGAATGTTCATCAGCGGAACCTCAGTCAGAGAAAACTGTTCTCTTATTAAGATATTCTGATGCTTGGAAATCCAAATCAATATGAATTTGAAGATAGGGTATTCCAAGATGGTGCCATCAACTGTCTCATAGATAAACACCTCTTCCTCTGACATTCACTTCAGAATTATAACTGCCTCAGAGATGTTCAGTATTTATGTATTCTTAGCAAAAAGTAAAATCCTTTCTATCCCCTAGAAAATTTAAATATCAACATCTTAAAGCCAGGAAAATACCTTTAATCCCAGCACTCAGGAGATAGAGGCAGGCGGATCTCTGAGTTTAAGGTCAGTCTGGTCTTCAGAGTGAGTTCCAGGACAGCTAGGGCTACACAGAGAAATCCTGTCTCTAAAAACCAAGAAAATTAAAAAATAATAATAATTAAAAATCATCTATCATCTTGTTCATGCTGATTTAAATGTGGGCCAGCCTGATTTGACACTTGAAGCCCAGAAAAGGCCAGAGAAGGAACTATCATGGTGTAGGTTAGACCACAAGGGAAGGGACCCACTTCTGAACTTGGCCCCTCCAGCATGGCATTGCATAGAGGGCTTTTTTTCTATAATTTTTTTATTTACATTCCGAATGATTTCCCCGATTCCTCCCTCCCTGAAAGTCTCATAAACCCTCTTCCCTCCCCCTGTTCCCCATTCAACCCCCTCTCGCTTCTCTGTACTTGTATTCCCCTATATCCAGTCTTTCCAGGACCAGGGGTCTCTCCTTCCATCTTCTTGAAAATCTATTGATATGCGAATTGTGTCTTGAGTATTCCGAGATTCTGGGTTAATATCCCCTTATCAGTGACTGCATACCATGTGTGTTCTTTTGTGATTGGGTTACCTCACTAAGGATGATATTTTCAAGTTCTTACCATTTGCCTAAGAATTTCGTGAATTTATTGTTTTTAATTGCAGAGTAGTATTCCATTGTGTAAATATACCACATCTTCTGAATCCATTCCTCCATTGAGGGACATCTGGGTTCTTTCCAGCTTCTGGCTATTATAAATAAGGCTGCTATGAACATAGTGGAGCATGTATGTGTCCTTATACAACATATGTCTCCATCAAGTCAGTCAGCATTAAAACCTTTATCAAAATCTCAAATATAGCTATGAGGATGAATGTCCAGCTCAGTTTCTGGGTCAATATCAAAATCTACCTCCAAATATGCAGGTCTTCCCTGTACCAGATGAGACACTGCATGCTAGTCCAAATTAAATATTTTTCACATCTTATTTCTTTTAAGATACAAGGAAAGACCCAAACATACCTTTTCTACTCTAAACAAAAGTAACTGGAACTTGCCTCTTCTCTTTTAAGAGCTGCTCTCAGATCTATTTTAATTTGAATTAGAATCTTACTGCCATTATGACAAATTAGCAGTATTCAATCAAATGTATATTTGAACAGTATCTTTTATATATAAGCCCCTTCACATCAGAAATTCTAATGGATCTATGGTTATCAAACCCTGAATCTGTGTAATCCCCTACCCAGGTACCTCTGGAAGTGTTTTTGAACTGATAACATCTATGAAAGACTTACCCATTTGGAAAATTTGATTGGCTGTACTTTCAGTCATTCACATAGCAACAGATGTTTTTAGAAAACCTGCTGGTTTCAGTCACTGTAATAGGAACTGGGAGTGAATAAGACACTACCACTGTGTCAAGAAATGAGGAAGAGAGAGAAATAGATGAACAATTACTGTCCTGCAGCTTGTCTAGAGGCTAATGCAGATGAGCAGAAAGGGTACCAGAGAAAGTAGGAGATGTGGGAAGTACTGCACAGAGGGCAATGACCTTTATATTAAACTTGGTTTAAGATGTAAGGAATTATTAGGCAGGGTAAAGAGCTTGTCATGCAAGCGAAGGACTTGAGTTCAGACCTCCAGCACCCACGTAAAAGCTGGGCACAACACAGAACATACATAACTAAAATGAGAAGTGCTGGGCAGGCAGACCTGTGGGGCTCACAGGTCAGCCATTGGCCCAGCCAATGGCCCATTTGTGGGCTTCAGCTTCAGTGAGAAACCCTGTCTCAAAAAGTAAGGTGGAGAAGGGTAGAGAAAGACGTCTTATCCTGGACTCTGGAAGCCACGTGTATGTGATATGCACACATCAGAATTGCAGTCATTAGGAAAACAAAGATCAGAACCTTGGACATAGCTCGGTAGGTAAAGGCACTTACCACCAAACCTGACCTGACAGCATGGATTCATCCCTGGAACCCAAATGGTGGAAGGAGAGAAACAACTCCTGCAAGCAGTTCTCTGGCTTCCAAGAATGTGTCATGCTGTACACTCCCCCCATACACACATGCATACATCAGTAAATATGATGAAAACATGTCACAAAAAATATTGATGAGGTTGTAGATGTGACTCCAAACAGACACAGGTGCACACACCATTAGGAATACCCCAGCACATTAGATGTACGTATTAGATGTACGTATGCACATACAATAATATGAGAAGTAACTGAGGAAAAGTCATGCTGACAGAGGATTCTACATGTAAATATGACAAGACGACAAAGAATACACAGTGCATGGAAGCAGTGTGATGTGCCAAGCCCCGGGTTCAGAGAGGGATGTGGTGGGACCTGAGGTCAGAAATATAAGTGAAGAAGGTCATGAAGAATGTGGAGTCCCTGCAAACTTTAAGTCACCTCAAAGACCAGATAACTCTTTGGAAAGTATTCCCATTAGACCAAGGACTGGGCAGGACTGGGCAGGACTGGGCTAAGCGAGAAGCTAGACTAGCCACAGAGGAAGCAACTAGGAGTCTCTGCATTAGTCCTAGTGAGTGTGCAGGAGACACTGGAGAGGACAGAAGATTCCTGACAAGACACCTAACAGGTAACATAGGCATGACTCATTGATTTAGACAAGGGTATGAGAGAGGAAAGAGATGGCCACAGTTCCTACTTTCTCAGGACCTTAAGTTCTGAGAAATGCTGTCACTTACTACTCCTGGCAGAAAAGCATCCCTTTAGATCAGAGAAGCTCGCTTTTAAGGTCAATGAACTTGAACAAACCATGGCATGAATTGACATGAAAGTGGACCCTGGAAGTCTAGGGGTCTAAGGCATACCATCACTTCAGCATCAACCAGGTAGAGAATGGTGCTATGAATCAAGATAATGAAGGGAAGAGGCAGTCTGGGGAAGAAGGGGCATCAGTTATCATGAATTCCAATTTGAATAGCTTCTGTTGAGAAGAATCTTTTGCATTCAGACAAAGACTCCCATAAGAAGTTAATTAAGTGGATCTATGGCTCCGAGGAGAGGTTTAGTATAGAGATGTAAGATCAGAGCATCCGTCACAGTTGAAGTCACAAACAAGACCAAAAGCATCCATAGCTAGTCTTGAGAAGCTTATCAAACTGGATCAAAATCAAATTCCACAAACAACATTCAGTCAGTTGGTCAATACGTGGTAACCAAACCCTTCTGGTGCCAGTCAACCTGAATGAGAAGCTTGGGGAGGAAATGTGAGTAGGACCATGTTTAGTGTCAGGTCATGCATGTGATACTTGGGTACTCAGATGTTAGCCTGGCTGCATAATATGACATGGAACTGACCTTGGGTTGGGACCACCAAGAAGTGCTATAGAACTTTTAATAGATACACAGAATAGTTTGTTTGCCATCCTGGATTGCTTTCTATTGCTGTGACAAACACCATATAAAAGGCAGCTTGGGAGCAAAGGGACTATTTCATCTTATAGTCTATAGTCCATCGTGAAGGGGAACTGAAATGGAAGCTCAAAGCAGAAACTCGAGCAGAACACAGAAACTTGCTCCTTGTGGCTTGCTCAGCCTGCTTTTGTCTACAAACCAGACATCCTACCCAGAGGTGACACTATCTCTTGTGAGATAGTCCCTCACACATTAATCATTAACCAAAAGAATGCCTTATAGCAGTGGTCCTCAAACTTCTTAATGCAGTGACCCTTTAATACACTTCCTCATGTTGTGGTGACCCTCCAAGCACAACATTATTTCATTGCTACTTTATAGCCATAGTTTTGCTACTTTTATGTCTTATAATGTGAATGTCTTATATGTAGGATATCTGAGATGTGATCCCTGTGGGGGGTTATGACTCACAGGCTGAGAACCACTGCCCTATTGCCTTGTCCACAGACCAATCTGTTGGGGTGTTTTCCCAATCAAGAATCAAAGGTACATATCAAGTTGGAAATAAATCAAAACTAGCTAGCACTGTGGCAAATTAAAGTGTTTCCTGCAATATTTGCTAAAAAACTACCTTGAGATAAATTTTAAATGTGAGTTAACTGGGCAAAAAGAGAACACATATATCCCAGGTATGAGAAATAAGATATGTAAAATACCTGAGGCAGAGAGGTTGTTGACACTTCCCAGGATGGGAAAACAAACCAATGGGAAAGCAGAAACATGTGAGAACATGGCTAATTATCAAGTCAATGTAGAAAGCACCTTGTTTGGTAAAACAGAAATACAGAATCCATACTACCTAAGGGTTAGGTCCATTATTTACAACACAACCTCCATTCCTAGAGTTTCTAGGGGAAAAGCAAACACAGAAAGTACAGATACATTACCAAGACAAATAAAATCAGCATGAGTAACTTCTTTGAATTCCACTGACCCTTAGTTCCATAAAGACATACTCCTCACACAGAAGTCAAGAACCAACCCCCAAGATAGGCTTGGATATTGAACCTAGCTGGAAATGTGATTTACTACAGAAAGACTATGCTGTTTTCACACAAGCTTAATTGCCTTGTGTACATGATTCACTCAAGGTTCAAGAATAAAAACTATTACAATTATTTTCCTACTTAAATCCAGAAGGGGTGTGCTACTCTGGACTCTGTGGCCTCCGGATTTCTTTGCCACTATTCCCCAACCTCTAATGGGACCCAACTATTAAAACATAAACTATCATCTATAGTCACTTTCAAGAGAACCAAATCCCAAGATGAAAACTGCAGAATGCCAACCAAAATAATTATCACAGCAACAGAAAATCCCATTCCTGTTGCTTCCAAGAATGTGTGTAGCATTTTCTCAATAATTGCTCAAATCTTAGCTACCCTGCATACAATGAACCCACTGGAGTCAAAGGTGATAGCTATTATACTTCTACAAAAAGCTTACACACTGTTGAAAGCATTCAAAATTGTTTATGAATGAGGAAAAGTAGTATATAAGACAATGTGTCATACCCTTCAGTTTGTGGAAGGTTCTACAAGGTCTTTTTCAACTAATGCTTACAAAAGACATTGTGTCAGCATCCCTTGTCCTCATGATTCTACATAGACTAGCTGCATCTCATGCTGTCCTGCCAGGTAATACTGGGGTCTATAAATTGTCCAAAGACGATTCTAAAGAGTGACAAGCTCCAAAGGGTGAAGTAGGAGTTGGCTGGTACTTCTCGATATCTTTGGTACAAAACTGTGACATCAGTGACTGGAAAATAGCAGAAGGTATTGTAATGAGATGCTTAAGATTAACCCTAAAGTATGCCCTGAAATATCGTGGCGGCACTGTGGATGCTAATTGCCATCTAAAAGCCCAACTGCAGTCTAAGTGCTGGTATTAGACAAGGGTGCATTCTGTCAAATGTAGTTCGGCCCATAATTGAAAGGATCATTAAAAATTTACTTAATAGGATGCAAGAAACACCTTAGAAGACAAAAGGTGTGTTTGAATCTCCAGCCATTGTCAATGGAGCCTCACTGAGTGAGACAAGCCAGTATCTAGATAGAAAAGAATGGGTTTGAAGTTCAGAGAGCCTTCTTTACTAATGTTCCAAACCAAAACTGCCTGATTTTAAGCCATGTCAAGCACACTGTGATGAAACACTGGCTGTCCCCACATTTCCTACCTAACAAATGTACCTACAAATCTACATCTTATGAATATTTCATCCAGCTACAAATTTGAAAATAATCACTAGTCTCTGAATTATTGAACTGTTTTTGCCAAAGTCTTAAATTATTTTTCCTGTAATAAAATAAAATGTATTTGGTGGAAAGCAAGAGTCCAAAAAGGCAAATAGCAACCTGAGTCCTAACAGCTGAGATTCCAGCCAAGCTGATTTTCTTTACGACATAAGTGGTCCACTTGGCTGATAGCAGCAGAGACTTGGGTCAATACTGTCATTCCCACCTGGCAGTGCTTTTGACTTCATGCATTCTCTCTTGAATTAACTTGACCACAGGCTATTTCTTGCAGGCTATAATGAAGAAATTGGCCAAAGTTCCTGCAAGAGGTATAATGTTGATGTGAATCCTTCAAAGCACATAAGTAAGCTTTTAAAACTAGAAAGGTCATGGGGAACAAAGCAAATGTCTTTCCTGTATTATTTATAGAAATAAAGAAATCCAAATCTGGGAAAAAAAATACATGAACAGTAGTAACAGGTCAGAGACCTATAGGTATCAGAGGGAACCATGTGAGAGGCCACTCCTCATTGAGAAGATCTGTGGAATATGACAGGTGCTGTGTCCTATGTATGTCCACATACATACGTGTATATTCATTGGTATATTTGCGTGAATGTGTTTTGTGTATGTGAACATATGATAAAGTAGTAGTAGCAAAACATTATCACAGAGTGTGTGGTGTGCTGAAAACTCACACAAGAACAGTGTATTAATACTAGAAAAGATAACAACAAAAAGTAGCAAAAAGAAAAGTCAGCATATTCCCACGATAGTGAGAGGGGATGCTGAAAGGGAAATCTCCAAGAACTATAGAGTCTGTGTTAATATCCGAAAGCAGCAGTGTGCGATCAGTGTTGTAAAATGGTCTCCATAGTTCAACCCTGTTATTCATGTCCTTGTGTCATGCCTTCCTATCTGAGAAGAGAAGCCCACCAAGCTGTACCCAGAATGCTGCCCTGTAGACCCTGCTATAGCACACCTATGCTGTTAGAAATGCTACGTCTATGGTATTCTTACAAGTCAGTAAACAGTTAACATATATGACAAGGACTTTAAAAAGGTACCTTTTCCTATAAAAGAGTCTCCTTTATACAGTGCAGTCACTATTTACATGTACTGCAAAATATATCTAAGGAAACTTCACAGGGATCCAAGGAGAGACAAGATATTGATATTTCATGACAAGATATTGCTGAGCCATGAACCATAGAAGAAGCAATAGCACTCTTAGTAGGAGCTCCATGTACCCACCAAGGAGAATGAATTCTGATTTCCTAAAGAAACAGTAGCCATCTATATTCTGTGGAACATAAAAGAAAATGTAGATGGGGTAGTGAGTGGGAGTAATTAGCCAGTTGTAGATTAGACTGAACTTTGGAGGATAATAAATTCATAGATTTGGACTCAAGTCTCAATTTTTTTCTTTACTACTTTGGTTAATATATTGAGCCTCTATGTACTCATATGAATCATTGAAATAATCAGCTCTAAAGATGTTGAGAAAGTGGGCAAAATGCAGAACAATTGGGGTGTCAGGATGCATTGTAATTTTCTGGCTAATTGTCCATCTCTCTAGCAGACTGTGAAACCCACCATGAAGAGTCACGTTATAGGTCTAACAGACACCATGCCCTAGAAACATTTGCCAGTGAAAGGCATGAGTACACAGAAGAATTTTAAAAAGAATTGTCTGTTTCAATACAAGGAAAAGTATTATAATTATGAAACATTGGGAATTCCTCAAGAAAAATAAATTACTTGTTCTGAAAGTGTTTGAGAAAAGCCTGAGCCTGGATGGTCATTAGGTATTGTACATAATTCAGTGTAATGCTTTCTAAAAACCCTTTGAACTCCAGCCACAATGCCGCATCACCTTTTATTATGAGATGAAGTTGGGTGGTAAGGAAATTCAAGATCCACTGCCTCAAAATACCAGAAGAAAAGTATCCATGCGGGACAATGAGCTTTGCAAAGCTAGCTTACGGTTTACTTTCTTACTTCATTCAGTCTTGCTGTTTCCTGTCTCGCCCAGAAGAGGGCTTTCAACAGTAGTTGATTAACGTTACAGTAGAACAGTTAGTTTCTTAAGTAAAAGAACCATGAGGACACTCAGTCCAACAATTCTGGTTCACAGGAAAAAGAAAACAGCTCTCAAGTTCAGAGGAATATGTCAAAAATTCCCTCGCTGGAGTAGCCCAAATGTCACCTAGCACTTTACGGGCAGGACCAAGCCATAGCATATCTTAATGCAATTTCCAGCATTTGATGCTGCCCTGAGGATAACATAGAGACACCTGGAAACAAGAAAACCTTCACTCCCACAATAGTGAAAGTATGCTAGACACTAGAAACATCTCTATAGTCTAAAACAAAAGGTTAGGCAATAACTTCAACAATTTCCAGGGTGGGAAAAAAAGCAAAGAAGATAACACATAGAACCAGCAGGAAAGAAAACAGCTTTCATCCTACTCACTGATCACAGTCATGTTTCCAAAATCACGGAAAGACCAAGTAGTAATAACAACATGTTTTGAGTTTTGACCTGAAAATACAGCCTTAAGTCTACTTAAAGAACTCAGCAAACTCATTAAAACTCAGTGACTAAAATTCTACCTCAGTAAAATTAGACAAGTGGATGGTAGTGAAAGGAAATTAATCTAGGGTACCTTTCTCCACGTATTCCACACACACACATTCTGGGCATGTACACATATATATGTATACATCCATGTAAATATGTCCAAGATGACCACACATTTGATAGTCTTTCTTATTTCTCTCTGCTGGTCTACATGGATGAAAAGAATTCACCCCAGAACCACCAACCCGACAGGAGCTCGCATTCTGCATCTGCCATTCAGAGGTGCAGAATGGACAGAAACATTTCCTAGCCAGAGTTCTGGGATGGCAGGCAATCTACGTTCTTTTGGCTGATGAGATGGCAACTGAGCTGCTACATTTGTCATTTTGAAGCATCTTCAGAAAGTGCCCATGGGGTGGAGGAGGTCATTTTGATGATCTGTGTTGTGAGGAACAGTCCCTCTGTCAAGAAGGTCACAAGTACACACCACATGTTTTGGTAACTGCTCCACTATGGGTATTTCTTATCCCATTTGAGTTCAAACAAGAGGGAAGCAGGCTGACCAGAGGAGGTAATTCTGGCCATGGCTGAATAGACTAAAGGTCAGCCAGGTTTCACCTGAAAGGGACATGATCAATGAAGTAACGGTGGCTTGGTAGAACCATGGTAGTCCACGGGAAACCAGGGATTTGGCACTCTGGCAGTTTTTTATTTGGACAGGGTCAGAAATAACAGACTTCTTCCATTCCTTCCATCCTTGTGGTCACTATTTTGGTTCTCATTGATGCTCTGGAAAAAGTACTGCCCCCTCCCTCTTCAATTCATCCTCTCCAATCTAAGAGATTTACCTCACCAAAGTGCAAATGTGATCACTGTATCCTGCTCTTCTTGTCTGCCTTGGAAGTGAAATCCTGACTTCTAAGTAGACATGTCACATCCTGGCCTTTTGCCTTTCTGATGTGACTGCCTTTCCATCTCCCAAGTTCAGGTGCAGTAATGATTTCTCCCCATGCTCTCTCACACTCTGCCTCCCCATACTTTGAATATGTATATGTAGGGGGAGGAGCTGATAACTAAAATCTAGTTCCCTAGTTGGAATGGGTCAATAAAGATGGCAGAAACCAATGGCTGGACGAAGGATAGGTGGGATTTCCACGCCAGATAGGAAGAGAAGGGGATGCAGAGAGGATTGGAGATTTCCGAGCAGGCTGTAGAGAGGATGGACACCATGTAGACCTGGGGGCTATTAGAACCGGTGGCAGCCTCTGGCACTGGAAGAATTCTGATATACTATAGCTGATGAGATTAGGACAATAGATACTGTGCCTAGTGGTTGTGTTATTTGGCTGGTTTTAAAATATTAAGGCTGTCTAATGTTTTCCATCCTCCATGACTCGGGTGGGCAGGAGAAGGTGGGCCACCAAGGTGGTCAGTTGGTGCAATGCGGCAGTAGCTCCAGGAGTTCTCAGAATGGACAGTTGTTGGGCAGCATAGCAGAGCCAGCCGGAGGAACAGGGATAGAAGTGGAACCAGAGGTGGCCTGATCTTGGAGCTAAGACGTGAGGGCCTGCGGCACCAGGTAAGGAGACCAGGCAA
Source organism: Tokudaia tokunoshimensis (assembly GCA_036184795.1). Classification (NCBI taxonomy): domain Eukaryota; kingdom Metazoa; phylum Chordata; class Mammalia; order Rodentia; family Muridae; genus Tokudaia; species Tokudaia tokunoshimensis. The sequence continues at coordinate 4,849,321 of BTHU01000017.1, forward strand.
GGAACAAGCGTGCTTCTTAAAACTACACACAACATTGATGCATACCTTTGCCTCAAATGCCTTTCTATAAGGAAAGACATGACCTATGCTTGAGGTCCCTTACAGAGGACCTTTTCTTACACAACTGTGAAGCCACTCTTCCATCTTCCCTCACCCTCTTTACAAATGTCTACCACATCCATACATGCAATGTGCTGGACTGTTGCTATATCACTTTGCTACCCAGGACAGTAAACATGTCTCAGTTCTCTTGGTTTACTATTACCTTTGAGGATTACATTCTGCCTGAAAATAAACTAAAACAAAACAAAAACCACCTTTTTGGAGACTGGGGAGGCAATAGGTAGGTCCTTCTCTTTTCACATTAAAGTCTGAAAACCTTGTTACTTTGGTTTCTTGTTCAGACTTAGCATCACCTTATTTCTGAACACAGAAACATGTCTTGTCTCTCCCCTTTCTTTATACCTCTTTCATAGGCAACGCTTGCCTATCAACTCCCCATTGATTTAAGGCCATGGTCTCTAAAAGCAAGAGATAGGTAGGTCCCTAAAGGCAACAGATGAGCCCCAAGTCCTTTGGGTACTTTCCATAGTATGAAATGTCCAATTACTAGTTACAAACATTTCTGTTGGAAATAATCTGTGCATGTCTGATGTGTCTGGTGAAATTCAAGCCTGGAAACTGAAGGTAATTATTTGATCAGCTTATCTTACTGTGTGTCCATTTCAGGGAAGGCTAATATGTGTACGTGTATGTATGTATATATATTTGGGTACACTATAACTGCCTTCGGACACACCAGAAGACAACATCAGATCCCATTACATATGGTTGTAAGGCACCATGTGGAGTCTGGGAATTGAACTCAAGACCTCTGGATGAACAGTCGATATACCTAGCAGCTAAGCCAGAGAAGGTACTTTTTAGCCTCCAGGCAGAATTGTCTTTTCCTGGGATAAGCCACTGTGTGGAATAGGAGAAACAAGAGTATCTATCAGTGTGTAGTCAGTCCCAAGAGCTCCGACCCCTTGTCCATAAGTAACCAAGCAGAGCTGAAGCTAAAGACTGTGTTTAGTTCCTGTTTTATCACATGAACTGGTGGAATCCCTCCATCATTTAAAGCAATGTGAGTTAGGGAAGGAAGAAAATATACATGAGATTCTGTTATAGATAAAATTCTCAAGTTAAGTCATCTCACAGCTGTCTCACAAAATGTCAAAAAAACACATTGAGGATTCAATGGTTCTAAACATGAAATGACTTCTGTAGAAGAAAGATCCAATACTATGAAGTAATACATAATACAAACATGTGTATACACACACATGCATATATACCACACACATACACAAATTATGCACACACATCAGAAGTGCATACACATAGACTCAACACTATAACATATATACATGTACATACATACATACACTCATATATACACACACGTACACAAACACACAAACATATGCACACATAGGTACATGTATATTATATAGAAATGCATTAGTTTTCACTTCACACACATATAAATAAAATGGAAAAGAGTGTGAGAAGGCCATCAGCATTCTCATATTTCATGGTCACGGGTTTGTGTTGCTGCAGGTTAACTGGCCCAATATGGATTACATCATGTATATTCTAAGTAGGACTGTCCATGTCACAGGGGTTTTCCCTTTACTTCATTGTGAGGAAAACCCTTTGAAGAGGCCATGCAGGAAGCTCTGATACATATCAAAAAGCAATCAAAAAACCTTCTGAGTGTATGTAGCAAGACAATTTAGATGATTCTTTAATCCGGATTATGAAAACATAACTAGATGATTACACATTTGTCGTTGACTTGTAAAAAAAATGAAAATTACTCTCTGCATAGAAAATATGGACACTATTGCATGAAACCACAAGTGATCTGTATGTGTGAGGCACTAGCTTGTGTGAGTGTACACACACATACACACACCAAAGAAACCACTGACTTTCTTTCAACATATCCCCAGCTGTCACATTTAAGAACAGTATCATTACTTTCAAGACGCCATAAGAGTTCTTATTTAATGAGCTGGTTGTATATGATTAGGGTGACATCCTAAAGTAGCTGTTACCTACCACTGCAGACAAATCCTCCCTGCCTCGGCCCTGCAGGAAAAGGCCTGGGAGTCTCAGAACCTCACTAGCAGGTCATGTGTTGTCAGTGACCACTGGGAGTCAGTGCAGCTATGGATCTGCACGGCCAAATGATCGTGCCCCATGGCCTTCTCTAATCCATTTGAAATAAACCTGATATTTATCTATCACCAATCATCCAGTCTGCAAGTGCACATGAAAAAGGGCAAAATCGTCCTGTCTAATGTCACACTACACAAGCATCCCCTTCCAGGAAAGATGACAAGAGAGGCTCTGCTGAACCTCTATCCTAGAGGGGCATTTTCACCCCAGACCCTTCTAGTATATTCCCCCAAGCCACATTTTATTTTTCCCACTATGCAGCCAAGGCTGATTACTGGCTCTGTTAAAAAATAAAATGGACTCTTCCTAATCCATCTTGGAAATCATGTGCTTGGTAGTAATTTGGTCACCAGCAAGCTGGCCTCTTTTGCTGGGAAATTCAAAGAGTTGCATCACAGTGACTTGATGGAAGCCACAGTTAGAACGGCTTTCACCCAGCACCGTGTGGCATCTGCCTTACTGCAGAATTACGAACTTGCTGTCTGTGCACACAATTTTAGCATTTCTGCTTTCTATGTCATCTTACTCACAAGGAACTCCCAGCTGTTATAATTTGTCTCATCCGTTGCGCTCTCGTAGAACCAGCCTTTGTTCCTTTTCTGCAGTGCCAGGGGCTTGCTGGGTTTCACCTGATGTGATTTGTCCAAGCATTAATAATGCATCTTCAAGATGCAAGATGCATGAATTCCTTTAGTAACAGATCTGCTGGCAGAGGTCTTGTATTGTACAGCTTTGCTGGGGGAAAAAAAATAAAAAGTAAATAAAAAAAAAGGTGAGGGGACAAAGGGAAGGTCCTAGGCCTCAGAGGGGACAGCAACTATTCCAGGAAGCCATTTTCCACCAGCTCATGGTGATGGCAAGTGCACTCATGGATAACAAATTTTAGATCAACAATTTCCTCTTCTAAAAGAAAGCTTTTTACCAAATCAAAAATTCCTCCCCAGAGATGACAGAAACTTGAACACACAGATGGCAGTTTCTGAAGTCTTGGGACCTGGCAGCTCTCAAAGCTTATCTGGTATACAGCAAAGTCTAGCCTCTATTCGTAGGTGCTTCTTCTCTCTGTGGACCTCGAGCCCTACTCTGGCATATGTACATACACATATACATATACATATATACATATACACATATACATACATATACACACATATACATACATACACACATGCATACATACATGCATAATCTTTACTTTGTTAAGTGTTTGTACATGCACACATATAAATATGAGGCCAGAAGAGGGAGTCAGATCCTCTGGAGCTAGAGTTATAGTGCTTCGTGACCTAACATGGGACCAAACTCAGGTCCTCTATGAGAGTAATATGTGTTCTTCACCTGAGTCACCTCTTCTGCCCCCTTTCTGGTCTTGATATTGTCACTCACACACATGTTTTATATCTTACACTTGTGAGAAGCTTCTGTTTTTAGGCTGTCTTATGGCCACACATAAGTTACTTCCCACAATGATCTTTAAGAGTGGACTAGAGTTTGCCTCTTCAAGAGACAATTAAAACGGTGGCAAGTTCACAGTGAGCGTGCATTCCCCACTTGGCACAAAAACACACGCACAGGGTTCCTCTACCTCCCAAACCAAATAGCAGTCTCTACAATGGCAGCTTGGACAACTGAAGACAGATCAGGGAATCCAGGCAAAAAGAAACAGACACCGGATGCTCGTAGCTAAGAAACCCTGTAGGGTGACACTCCTGCTTCCAAGGATGGAGTTTTTGACTCAAGGCAAGCAACACTGCCCATCTTCAGCCTCTATGGTTTTCTTAAGAAACAATGGATTTACTATCTAATGCTGACATCAAGAAGTTCATCCTGGAAACAACAGCCTGTGCAGGTGATTATTTTAACTTCCCACTTCTATGAGGAGTCCTGACAAGACCTGTCAATATACAAACCAAGCCAGACTCTCCACACGGTCATTACCCTAGGTCCACCTGACTCCTACTACGTCCATTCTCACCAATACAGTCTCTTCCCCTCCATGCCCCCCCCCCAAGAAAATCTCATTTAATCGATAACATTTGCTTTCAGGGCAGCTCGCCTTTACTGCTGTTCCATCTCTGTCTGGGTTACCATAGCAACCACTCTCAGAGCAGTGTGATACTCAGTTTATACATTTCAGCCCTGTCACATGACTGACTACCTGCTTTTACTTTAATCATTGCTGGAGGGAACACTCAAAAAGTGGCTGCTTCCTGCTTCCTGTTGCAGTCCCAGCAAACCGCTACAGCATTTCCTCCTTCCTCCAAGAAAACAAGTGTTAACGGTGCTCCCTTCCAATGCAGAGGGAAAGGAAGGCTGCTGGGGGGGGGGGGAAGTGCCGAGACCCAAACTGCTAGAATTAGCAGAAGCCTCTAAGCCCTACAGCCAATTCTTCTTTGTCTCTGGAGAGATGCTCTCAGATTTACAGGACCCTTTTAAAGATCTTAACAGGAGACAGGGAAAAAAAAAGTCTGACTTCATCCTGGCTTGAGATCCCGTCTTCCAGGCCCCATGATATTCATGGCTTCATGGAGCCTATTTGTGAGCATCCTGCAAGGCCAGATGGGGAACTTGGGATTTTCAGGAGTCTCCCTTTTTGCAGCGTAGGGAGGTGTGTTTAAATCACATTATAAACCTAATGAAACATAGCTAATGAAGTACAGATGTCCTGTCAAATTTGGAGATCCTAGTATGAAAGTCCACCTGAAAGGAGCCATGGACCCATGAACCCGTGGACCCATGGACCCGTGGACCCGTGGACCCGTGGAGATGGAAAGTTCACAAGCTAATCCCTCCCCTTCACCCATTTATGAGTCCATTGCCCTCTCAATCTAGGGCTTCTTCAGTACTGTGGCCTTTCATTTCCTTGAATCCACAGCAGGCTAGATGTGATCACCATTGGCTCAGGCCCTTGGGGCATGCAATAAAAAATACCATATATTGAAAATTAACTGCCCAAGCTCCTGGCTACTTTTGTTCTGTGTTCTCAGGTGAGTCCAGAGTCCCAAGTTCTCATGGAAACTAGCAGGCCTCCATGACCTGACTCCATGTCTATTGGGAATACCAGTTGGGAATTTGGTCAGGAGGGCTGAAGCCAAGAGGTGGTATTCATTGTGTTCCCCCTTAGAGATCACCCTTCCCTCAGCAGACAGAGATGTCACCAGATATGCTTATAGCAATAATTTCTCTTTGACAAGGTCAGGAAGGAATGTCACAAAATGGTGTTCATTCTATTAGAAAAGGGGGTTCAATGGAACCCAGTATTCAATTTTTCCTTAGGTAAAATATCCATGGAGCCCTGGGGAGCCCTGCAGAGCGTCAACCCCAAGGGTAGAGTACCTGAGATAAGAGAGTATGCTGCAAAAGGAGAAGAAGACCTGGGAGATGGCTCCATTGGTAAGTGCTTATCATACAAGTATGAGGAGCAGGTTTTTATATACTGACACCCACATAAAACAAAAAAAAAACAACAAAACAAACAAACAAAATTAACAACAAAATAGCACTCAGAAGGCAGGCAGAACACTTGAGACTTGTGGGCCAGTCAGCTAGCTTTGTTAGTGAGTGCCTCTCAGGTCCTGCTGAGAGAAAGTGGACATCTCCTGAGGGTGACCTCTGTCTCCAACCAGACACACACACATACATACACACACACACACACACACACAGAGAGAGAGAGAGAGAGAGACAGAGAGAGACAGAGACAGACAGAGACAGAGACACAGAGACAGAGAGACAGAGACAGGCAGAAACAGACAAACAGATAGAGATATACAGAGACAGAGACAGACAGACACAGAGAGAAGAAAAGAAAATGTCTCCTGAAACAAACTACGCCTCTTTCTCAGATTCAGCTGGATGACAACAGCTAAGTGGCTTCTTTGGGATATAGAACAAGAAATAACAGGCCCCTTCTGCCCATAAGAGGCCTGATTCCTCTTCTAGCCTGCCTAGTTCATCTCTTTCTAAGGTATTTGCTTATAGCAATAAGCAGTTTGTGTTAGAGCCAAAGTGGTTCTCTTGGGGAATTCCTTTGGGGAAACTCTCTGTATTTTATTTGGAGGTATAATTTTGAATTCTTAAATTCTCGAAGATGTCTTCTGAAAGGAAAGCGTACATGTTCTCAATTTCAAAGTAAATGTCGGGACTGGGGATTTAGCTCATTTGGGAGAGTGTTTGCCTAGCATGCAGGAAGTCTTGGGTGTGATTCTCCCCTGGCACTGCAGAAAACAGGCATGATGGCACTTGCCTACAATCCTAGCATTAGAAAGGTGCAGGCAGGAGGATTTAGGAGTTCAAGGTCATCCTAAGCTGCACAGATTGCTAGAGACCAACCTGACCCATAGGAGACCCTGCCACAAACAAACAAGAAAAGTAACAGCAAGTCAGAGTTCTTCTTTTAAAGGACTAGCTGCCACTCTCTGTCACTTAATCCCAGTCCAAGGATGAGACCTGTTACGCACAAGGAAACTGAGACACAGGAATAGAGGCCTGTGAATAGTGAATGAAAGCAGTAGGAACAGCCCCTAACAGTGTACTTCAGACTCCAAGTGAGAAAGCGCTAAACAATCAATTCTGTCCGTCTTCATAGCTGAAAGACGAATGCTTGAAAAAAAAATGTGGTCCAAGAAATTAGAGCTGGATTGCGATTATTACAGTTATTTGTCAACGGCAGTGTGTGATTTTGGAAAAGCACCAGCTGTATTAGCAAGAGGATAGAGTGCCGTTCATTTTTTATTTGCCTAATATAGATATCCTTGCCTCACCAACAAGAGGGCGAAAAAGAAACGATGAAGCATCAGAGTTTGAGCAACATAACCGACCTCACAGAAAAATGATTTAGACCTTTCACTGTCTGCTAACGCAAGAGATTTTACTGCTGATTTATGTGTGGAGCTGTCAGAACTGTCAGAAATTGAAACAACCCTCCAAAAGGGAAAGGTATATGGGCAGCTAAGACCATTTACCTGTCTCTACCTTCTGACTCAGGATGGGGGTGGCAGGAGCACGTGTCACAAAGAACTATAAACAGTGATCTACAAGTTGACAGAGCCGCAGAGCAGGTGCTGAACAAGCCAATTGCCTACTGACAAAATGGGATGTGTGCTGCATGGTTCAACACTTGTTGCCTCAGAACTTCTTTCCCTCGGTTAAGGTGAAGTGGGGGAAGGGGCACTGTCAACCTTGTTCACAGGATAGAGCCGGCTAGACAGCTGTCCTGTTTCTCCACTCCAGCCAGATTGTCCCTCCTACCATCTCTCTGAAGAGACTGTTTCTGATACAGTGAGTCAGCTCACACACAGAGAACATTTAGCCATCTAAGATGCTTAAATAGGAATGACTTATTTCAACAATTCTAAAAGCAAAGGGAAAACTATTGCATTTGAATTGGAGAAAGCCTTGGCATGGTAAGGTGAGAAATTTCTTACACTTGACAAAGCAAATGCTTTGAAGTTAAGTTGTTGAACCTTTAAAGTTTAGAGGGTTAAGGACTGACTTTTGCTGGGGCTGATCATCCTAGGCAGGCAGCAGTTTATGTGACAGAGGGGACAGTCTGGTAAGAAGTAGAGCCACAGTCTTGTACCCCTACCCTTTCTGTAGTCTCTTTCCAACATCTGCATCTGTTAGGAATCCTGTATTTGATGAAATTAGATGGATGGATGAATAAAGAGGAATGTATGTATGTATGGATGGATGGATAGATGATGGAGAGACAGACAGGTGACAGATCATACATATATACATACATATTAGATAGATGATAGATACATATATTAGTAGATGATAGAGATAGATTATATACATAGATAATTGATAGAGATATATTAGATTAGATATATAGATAGATGATTGATAGAGATTAGATTAGATAGATGTAGATGATAGATTAGATGGATAGATGGTAATAGATAGATGGTAGGTAGAGATGGATTAGATAGATAGATAGATAGATAGATAGATAGATAGATAGATAGATAGATAGATACATAGATAAATACATAGATACATAGATAGATACATAGATATAGATAGACAGATAGACAGAAATACTTTATGTTTGCAATTAACACCCTCAGAAACACAAGTGTGTTGGTTATATTTTCATCACTGTAACTAAATACCTGAGACATCAACTTCAAAGCAGTAAGAGTTTATCTTGACTCATAAGTTTTAAAGGTCTCATGGTCACCTTATTTTAGAGTGAGTCATTGATGATACAGGATATAGTATTGAAAGCATCTCCTAGTGCTTCTAGATCCTGTCAAATTGTCAATCAGTAGAAAGCATCAAACACCCTGTTACATGCTCTATGTCATGATGGAGGTTGTAGAATCCAATGGAATCTACAAACACAGGCTAAAAAGTCCAAGTTCCTCAGGAAAGCCTGCACATCCAGTCTTAAACTCAGAGCTGGTGATGGCATGTCCGGTCTCCAAGCCACACAATATCACATGTGACTTGAGACAGGCACCACCTCCCTTAGACCAGCACAGGTTCTGGCAACTTATTGAGGAAGGTCTAACGCTGAGGCTTTAACCACCACCCTATCCGGGAATGGGTGCTTCGAGGAAGTCTCCATGACCATGCTCGCCCAGCCGCCACACCTTCCACTGTGCCTGGGGATCTGAATCCTCTGCTGGTTTGGTTTTGTTCTCATTTTTCCTCTCTTCTCTCCTACTTTTGGTGGTGTTTCTCTTGTCCTCCATACTTTCATTCTGCCACATCTTCTCCACAGAGCATTGAGCAAAACAGTTGTTTCGGTCCCCTGTTCCCCGTTCCTTATGTCAGCATATCATCTACTGTGACAGGAGTCACAGTGCATTCACACACTAAGTCTAAAACTCTTTTTACTCAGGAGCTAAGGAAGGAAAGTTTCTGCTGCTGAAATCAAGTAAAAGACAAAACAAACAAACAAACAAACAAAACCAATCTTCCCACTAGTACCACCACCACATGGATGGTCCTACCCAAGACAAGAAGTCACAGAAATGAGATGGGAAAATGGAAAGAGATTAAATTGTCACTATTTGTACATGGTGCAGTGTATCTGCCCGGAAATGTAAAGAGTCAACTAGAAACTAGGAAAGTGTCATAATAAATCAGAGCAATACCAAAGACAGCCAGATACAAGAACAACGTACAGAACACAAAAGTATCTTCATTTATTAATAGCATCCACTTAGAAAAGTTAAGTAGCAGAGATCTAAGGATAAAAAAATACTTCAATTAAACTTAATAATAAATTGTTAAAACAACTCAATAGTGTGTATGTAATAGCTGTATTCAAATAAAGGTGCACGTTAAAACCCACTGGAATGAACTCTACACAATGATTGTAAATCTATATAGGAATAAGGTTGTTTTGCTTTTGATTTTGTTTTTAATCTGAGGCTGAGTATGTTGGTTATGTTCCTTGGTGCTCAAGAGGTGAGGGGGAGGAAGGATCTTGAGTTCAAAGTTAGCCAGGTTCAGAGTTCTTGAGCAGAGAGAGAGAGAGAGAGAGAGAGAGAGAGAGAGAGAGAGAGAGAGAGAGAGAGAGAGAGAGAACACATAGGGAAGAAAGGAAGAAAGAGGAAGAGAAAAAAGAGAGAGAAGAGAGAGAGGGCAGAGGGACAGAAAGAGAGAGGGATGGAGGGAGAGAGAGGGAAAGAAGGAGAGAGGGAGTGAGGGAGGGATGAGGAGAGAGGAAGAGGGAGGGGGAAGAAGACAATCCAGAACAAAGGAAGGAAATAACAGAGGGAGGGAAAAGAAAAGTAGAAGGAAGAGCAAACAGAGGAAGTCAGAAAAGGAAGGGAAGGGAAGGAGAAAACTACAACAAATCAAGGAACAGAGAATTCATGAAGGTATGCTACCAGATTGTAAGTACACAACATGGTTACAAAAACTAAAATGGCGTGGCATGTATAAGAGTATTCGGCAAGAAAATAAAGAAGAATGACTAGAAATGCCTCATATCTGTATGCATGGATGTCAAATATAAATGTATGCAAGACTAAATTGGTGGAAAACAAGCAGGGTATGTAAAATAGATGCCATGTACTTGAATTCCTCCACAAACCCCTGTACAGAAAGGAATCTCAAGGCAATTCAAGAGCTACACATAAAACACATCAAAATATATAAGTAGGAAGACTAGAAGCCAGCAGTGCTTTTCACAGCATTTCCCTGAGGTGGGTGAGCAGCAAATTCTCAAGTTTAATTCTGAACAGAGTTGGAGAGATCTAGAGACTCCCTTTATTAAATCAAAGTAAGAGGAAGCCTCAATGCTGAGACCGCCGAGTCTCACTCTCTCACCCCTCCCTCTCTCTATCCCTTCCTCCTATTCTATACAGGATCTCACTTAAAGGTAGAGATCATATTTATCCCAATATAAAGTTTATAATAAGTCTCTAGAAACTGATTCCAAAGTATATGAAATGCCAGATAAAGAATTCAAAAGATAGTACAAAATATCAATGAATTCCACGAAACCACAGACAATGACTGAATACATTACAGAAGATAACGTCGGATATGAATGAGACTCAATAGACGACAGAAATGCTTTTTTAGAAAAACATAAATGGAGGAATGCTGCTTACTTGTGCCTTATATGGCTTGCCTGGCTACTTTACTTAGGTAACCCACAATGACTTTTCCAAGTGACACAACCCACAGAAAACTGAGCCATCCCATGCCAACCATTTATCAATAAAATAAAAAAATAATACCCAACAGGCATGACCAGTGGCCAGTCCGATGGAGTCAATTCCTTAGCTGAGGTTCTTTCCACCCTGTTGTCTAGAGTTAAAAACAAAACAAAACAACAAACAACCCTAACAACTTAGTCCTATGAGTTATCACCAAGGCTAACAACTTACTCTTATGAGTTGTTCTCTGATCTTCACACATAGGCCATTGATGTGTTGTGTGTGTGTATGTGCACACACACAAATAGATGATACATAGACAGACAGACAGACAGAAGAAAGAGAGATAGACACACCCGCAAATAGATAAGAAAAATATGTAGGCATATGTCAAGAGAAGCAGAAAATGAAAAAACTAAAAGCAGCTTATATGTTTATTGATACAAGACCAGTTTTTAAAAATAATTGTAATTGATAAGTGGCTACTTAAAATAACAAATTGTGGACTAGAGCTAGTCTGGCAGTTTAAAATTCTGAGCTGTACCAATACGAACCGACATACAATTAAGTCATCAATTAATACATATAACTTGATACCATCTGAAAATACGCTCACATTTACTTGTTTATCCATTCAAAAGCAACAACCCACAACTGATGCCCACGTCATGCAGAAACATCTCTGTTTAGAAGTGATGACATAGTAGGCCAAAGATACAACATCAGTCTCTCCCTTTGTCCACTGTCTATTGGGCAGCCTAACAACAAATCAATATAAACCCTAAACCACTGGGGGATCCATTAGGCTTTTGTCTTTGCCATAACAGTTTACCACATCTTCAGCACCTTGAACAACACAATGTATTGACACACACATCTATACATCTAACACCCACATCTATACATCTAACACACACATCTATACATCTAACACCCACATCTATACATCTAACACCCAGCCCAAGTCTCACTAGACACTTGCAACCATTCTGATGGTTCCAGGGAAAGAGAAGTCTCCTTGGTCCTTTGAGTGCTTTCTAGAGTTAAGAAGGTGTGGGACTGGGGACCCCATTTCCTCACTAGCTATCAAAAAAGGGCCATTCCCACAGTGGCCACCTGCACTCTTTGTCTGGTATCACGGTCATCTAACTCCAAAGCCAACAGCGGTGGGTCCATCCACTCTTACCTCGACAGCGCTTGCTCTTCCGCCTTGTACACTTGGGGAAGACTACACTTTTAAGGACTTGAATGCCTGTGAGAGGCAATCATGTCATATTTAATATATTTAGCTATAAAAAGATGTCTGCACAGGTTATAGGGATGAGGGCATGGATTTCTCACCCATAGAAATAAATGATACTATGATGTAACTAAAAATTAATGATAAGCAAAAAGTATATGGAAAGGTGCTGATTTAAACTGGAATGTGATAGAAACCTTCTGTGTTGGTTACTTTTTAATCACTGGGCCAAACCCTCCATAAACAGCTGAACAAAAAAAGATTTCATGCCATGGTATGGCACAGGCCTCCAGCTCTCGGGATGTTAAAGTGATGTGATCATGAATCAGATCAGACAGGCCTGCACAGCGAAACTACAACTTTAAAAAGGAAAAAAGTAAAATTTTATTGGGGTTCAGTTTTAGAAGAATGGGTCTATGATTGTCTCCATTGCAATGGGCTTGAGGCAAGGCAGACATAGGAAGACAGAAGGTTATATCTGAAAATTGTTCCACTAATATCAGCCAGGAGGCAGAGAAATGAGGAAGGGACCTGAGTCAGTATATGCTTTTTCTAGACACACCCCCAATGGCCTACTTCCTTCTCCTAAGCTCCATTTCCTTGTAATAACATTAGATAATGATTCTACCTATAGAGTAACCTACTGTTTGAGTTAGAGCCTCCATGGTGGCCTCGGAACATTGCTGTTTGTGATCTGAGCCTTATGAAGATACTTCCTCTTCAAACCAGAGTGCCCTCCTGGAGAAACCAATCATGTGGGCATTGGAACAGCACATTGCAGGCATATATTAATGTATATACATATATACAGACAAGGATATAGAAATCTCTGTACCAAACTATTCACAAGTTACCTCCAGAGAGAGGCATCAACCTCAAGGATAGGAAATGACAGCCTTTGCTGGTGAGCTATATTCTATGCTTGAACATTTTTTACTTATGAATATTTTTAAGAAAGCATTTAAGTTTCTTTTTTTTTAGCATTTAAGTTTCTAAAGCCTTAGATTAAAAAAAAGCAAAACAAAACAAAAACAAAGTCAACCGAACACGGTGATACTCGGAGGAAGACATCGGTGTGGATTTGGGGTAAACATGGGCTGCATAGTGAACTCCAGACCAGCTTGGACTAAAGTGATGCTTTGTCTAAAAAGATAACCAGGAAGCTGGAGAGACAGCTCAGCTGTTCAGAGCATTTCCTATTCTTCGAAAGGACCTAAGTTCTATTCCCCACACCCATGTTGGTGCCTGCAAGCACTGACACAGACATTTACATGTAGACATAAATAAAAATAATTCTTGTTCTTAAAGCAAATCAGAAGAGGAAGTAAGGAAGGAAAGTTTAAATATTGTTGCAATCTGGGCATATTCTAAATTCTAACACACATATAAAATACAAATAAAGCCTTGTCTTCGACTCTGTGAAAGTAGACATGCTAGGGGGACTTCATAAATCAAAGCCTGTTCCCTTTCAGTCTTCAAAGAGACCATACTCACCAATTAGACGTTTTTACACATCAGCAACCTCGGAAACTTCTTGTGGCTATATAACCCCTTTATTTTGCTTCTAAGTCCTAACTTGGTGCTCATTTCCTGAGCTCTGGCCCTGGATACCACACATCATTTCATGTGCTTTTCCAAGGAGGACACTAAAAGCTGCTCTCAGAGTGAAGGCAGGCAGAAGAAAAGTTGCTTGAATGGGCCCTGTGGTGTAGCAATCTGTCACAGCAGAAGGGTGAGTCTTGCCAGTATGCATTTCTGCTACCCAAGACACAGACAAGGGAGACATCACCGGAGGATACGCGGACACTCTTGCCACTGAACTGGACTGGACTGGTTGCTCAGCCAGAGGACAGGACACGAAAAGGATCCTCCAAGGACCCAGGAAAGCAAACTTTCAGCAAATTGCTTCACACCCTGGACACAGATATAGAAAGTGTGTGTGTGTGTGTGTGTGTGTGTATGCGCACGCGCTCGCTTGTATGCATACCGATGTGTGTGTATGTGTGCATGAGTAGCTAGTTAGCTCTGGGAATCTCCTATCTTCACCTCCTGAGTCCTGAGATTACATACATGCCACCGTACCCACCTGACATATCTGTGAGTTCTGGAGTTTGTTGGCAAATGCTTTACACACAATCTCCTCATCCCTACCTTGACTTTTGAGAAAGGATCTCTAGCTAGGACCTGTGGCTCACCAGTTAGTCTGGGCTGACCAGCCAGTGAGACCCTGGGCTCACCTTCTCTAAAAGCCCAGCACTCAGATTACAAGTGTGAGTCAACACCACCAGGAGCTTTGCATACTCTACAGATGAAGGCTGCTCCCAGCTCCCGCACACATTAGTGATCATCAAAATTACACTCCATTTACAACACAAATAGTACACTCCCACTTCACAGTTTTCAAATCCGTTCATGTGCTAATCACACAGATTTGTTTTTTCAGGCGCCCTGCTTACAAAAGATAAGTTCTCTAAGTAATATGTTTACAATCAGCTAGTAGTGTCTTCTACTTGAAAGTCCCTTTGTCACCTCAAGAGGAACAAATCTGAAACCAAACACATCACTGTCTGCTCAGAAAGACTGTCTCCTCCTAACCCTTCCTGCTGAGATAAGGACCCCTCTACCTCCTCTTCACTCAAGCCTGAGGATTCAGCATCATTCCCAAAATATCCTTGACCTTCTACTGGTCAGCCCCTCCCCCGCCCCCAATCCTCCTGGGAAGCAGGTGAGATATAAACCATACATAAACAGAATACCGAATGGATCATGGATCATTACTTAACTCCCACGTCCATCCCCACCTGCTGAGCCTGTTAACTCACAAGTGTAGAGCTGAAGTATTTCCCCTGGAGCCTCCTGTACCCAATGCCTATCACACCAGCCCAGGCATTGCATTTTTGTTCCCTGGTGAACACAGCCACAGACACTGTCATCCTGTGACGAAATGATTTTGTGAACCTCTTCTGGGCTCCACTGTGATTTCAAAGTTCATAGAGGTCAACTCAGAAATCGAGGAAGAGAAAAGGGGAGAGAGGAAAGAAAGAGAGAGGGAAGAAGGAAGCAGGAATTTCCAGAAACACAGCTAGGAAGCCTCTCAAAAACGTGTATTCCCAAGTGAGAGTTTAGGTTCTTATTTCTTTTGAAAAAAAAAAGCTTCCTAGTATCTACTGTGTGCCAAGCAGAAATTAAACAGACAAGAACATTCTGAAACAGGCACTCTGGTATAGAAAATAGATACATTAAAAAAAAAACTTTTTGAGCAGTGTATGCAATGACAAGCCCATGAGAAACTAAGGCAGGGCTGTAGGTCAGACAGTATAGGACCCCACCCCCACCCCAGGCAGCGCAGTCTTAAAGGCTTCCCTATGCAGTGACTGTGGGCCACATGTCAGCAGAATGGAGCATCTGCTAGAACTGTGTACTTGAGTCAGTAGGGAGTTGAGCTTTCCCGGTCTCTGAGACACAAGATGTGTTCCTTGGTTTGTGAAAAAACACCAGTATGCCCATATCCTTCCCCGACTCCGTTTCTTCCCCCCTCTTCCTCTTCCTTCTTCTCCTCTCCCTCTCCCCCTCCCCCTGTCCAAATTTCCATTTCATGAGGCTTTCAATTATACTGAATTTAGTCCATTTCCATTAGTATAACAAAATACTTGAGGTTGAGTATTTTATACACAAAGAGAGGTTCATTTAGCTCACAGCTTTGAAACATGAAAGTCCAAACAGCACAGCCCTGGTGAGGACAGCCCTGGATATATCACATGGTGGAAGGAATCATAACCAGATTGTTAACAAGATGGTAGGCATGAGGTGAGACAGGAAGCCAGTACAAAGAGAGCACCAGTCTTCCGTTTGTAATAATTCTCCCACAAGTACATCAGGTCTTTCTAGTAGAAATGTCCCCAATGACCTAAAGACCTCCACTAGATGCTGTCACCTCATCTACACTGGGGACCAAGCTTCTAGTCATGAAGCCCCAAGGGACAAACTATAGCCAAACTTTAGCAACGGCCACCCTATTGTAGGATGTCATACCTCTCAAATAATGGCTCCTGCAACATCCTGTTTCTAAATGAAGTCTCATCTTTATTCAATACTACTAACCAGGACTTTGACAGACAAGTTTCTTAAGACACAGTTCAACCAGGACTAAAATGAAGGAGGCCCTTCAGGAGGGGTGGAAGAACAGAATTACCCACAATGCTCTGGGCCAGGTTTTGTGAGTAGAGCAAGCTTTCGTTTCTGTCTCTTGCACATTGGCGAGCACAGCATGCAATAAATGAACGAGTACTTGTTGATGGTTGATTAATGGTACATTTTATGCTAAAATTTAAAATTGTATATGTTATCCTGTGGAGGTAGTTTGGGATTTGTCCGTGTGCCAACAACAAATCTCATGCTTAGCAGATAGGAAAGGCTTAAATCATTTCAGGGTCTGATACGATTAGTAACTGTTCCCAGAGACCGTGTGGAAGGAAAATAGCTGGCTGGCATCTAAAACTGAGCCAGCCCCCTTTGTCTCCGGGCCTGGGTCCCAGAGGCAGCCGAGCCGAGAAACTCAGGCAAGGTTGGCAAGGGGTCACATTTGTAGACAACTCGAGAAGAGATGCTGGTGAAAGAGCTGCCGAGAGGATGCATCCATCCCGGCCTCAGGCAGCTCACCCCCCTCGCCCAGCCCGGGGATACGCAGCTGCCCTGTCCAAGCTCAGAGGGACAAATTCCCCCACATCAGAGAGGCAGCCCTGGGCCGCTAAACGGAAGCCTGGCCAGCGAGGAAGCAGCTGGTCTTGGCAAACAGAAAATAATGCCCCAGGCAAAAACAAAGCAAGAGGGAGCCTGGAAAAGATTCATCTTGAGAAGCCTTCCCTCCCTCAGCCATTTTTTTTTCATCCAATATAAAATTCTAAGCCTTTTCAGGAAACATGGCGGCAGATTCGTTCCTTCAACCTGAACCCTCTGTTACTAGAAATTCTAGAAGGCTTCTACTTTTCTTTTCAAGATACTCACCATTTTTTTTCAATAATGCACATGTGTCGTGGCCAGCTACTCTGTTATCCGGTATCCTGCATGAGGGTAACGTGGATAGCCGAGAGCGCCTGCGTGAGACTCAACATTGCCTGAGCTGTCTTGTCAGGCATTGTTACCTGTGTTCCTACCTCATCATCTCATGAAATGAGCTAGCTATTTTTCAGTGTGTGTGTGTGTGTGTGTGTGTGTGTGTGTGTGTGTGTGTGTGTCTGTGTGTGTCTGTCTGTCTGTCTGTCTGTCTGTATTTGTATTTGTCTATACACATACGGAGTAGCCCCTTCTGAGATACATGTTTAATTCATGTATTAATTTCCCCACTGTTCGTAGGAACTCACGGCCCCGAAATTAGAGCTGTCTAGTGGATCTTCTGAGAAGAGTCATTTTATGGATGCAGATGAACCAATGTTAGGTGAAATTTTCAAAAACGTCAGAACCAGAGACTTTAACATCTTTTTTTTAAAATTTAATTATTTTATTTCTTTGCAACCCAAATGTTGCCCCCTTATCCCCCTTCCCACAGTTCTTCACCCTGTACCCCTTCCCTTTGCCACTGAGAGGGTGCCTCCCAGTTCCCTTCCCCCTTCCCGGGGACATCATGTCTCTGCAGGATTAGGCTCATCCTCTCCCACTGAGGCCAGTCCTCTGCTACATATGTGTCTTGGACCTCAGACCAGCCCGTGCATGCTCTTTGGTTGGATGGCTTAGTCTCTGCGAGTTCCCAGGGGTCCGGGTTAGTTGACACTGTTAGTCTTCCTGTAGGGTTGCCATCCCCTTCAGTTCCTTCAATCCTTCCTCTAACTCTTCCGTAGGGGCCCCCACCTCAGTCCTAATGATTGACTGTAAGTATCTGCCTTCTTATTGATAATCATAATTGCTAGAATTGACTACTGAGTACTTATCACTAGAAAGGCAGCATGTTTGCTGTTTTGAACCTACCTCTTTGCAAGTTCTTTCACTTCTATTTAAACATTGTTGTTTAAGCCAGGCATGCTCCTACACATACATGCTCCAAACATTAGGGAGGCTGAGGAAAAGGACCATGAGCTGGAGTCTAAGTCAGTGAGTTCAGTACCTGCCTGTTAGTGAGACCAGTTTCAAACAAACAGTTATTGCTTCAAAACAAGTGTGTGTGTGTGTGTGTGTGTGTGTGTGTGTGTGTGTTACACAGTTGTAAATAACTTACATAACATCGCTTTCAGTTATGTATGAAGAAATAAATTAACTAAAACAACTATAATCACAGCAAGTATTTGAATAGGTGGAATTCAGACTCTAACTCTGAACCCTAAACTTACTCCAACATCCTGCACAGATTAAAGAGGAGGAGGGGCAGAAAAATCAAAGATTAAGTGCTGTAGAAAAAAAAATGCCACTGACAAGTGTTTCTATTTTCTTTAATGATCTGCAAAAATAACTTCCCTAAAAAAACCAAACCAAACAAAACAAACAACAACAACAACAAAAAATAGATCTAAATGGTAACCCCTGTCGTGACACTGGTAACCACAACCTCAAGATCTCACCTTGAGACGACTACGCACCCAGGAAATACCTTGCACAATTCTAAAGGAAGTCCTTGAAGCATTGGAGACTTGTAATGATAAAAATTACATGGTAACCTTTTATGCAACCATCTTGTCGAACACCACATTACATTAGCGATGCTATTCTAAGGAAATCTAGTCATGCTGGGTTAAATTTTCCAGGAACGCAATTTGAGCCCACAGTAAGGTGTACTATAAAATGAATGGAACGCTGTGGCTCAAACACAGCCCTCCGAATGGTCCATCTGTGGACTTTATCTCACCAATTCTCATTAAACAGTGATTTCATTTCTCGACATCATCACAAGCTCTACTCCTGGGCAGTCGTTCAGCTGCCTGGTTGGTCTCACAACACATGCAAATATGATTAAAGGCAGCAATGCCACAAGACCACAGAGAATTTACTGATACCCTTGCCAGTGTGAAGCCAGGGCCCAGCAATGGCAGATGGAGAAGGACTTGGTGGTCCCAGCAGGCCTTCCTTCCATTAGCCCCGTAGGCATTGTCTGGAATGTGGCAGTCTCTCATACACACACAAGTCACTTCCTGTACCCTCCACTCCCTATGTACTTGTAAGGTTAAAGATGTACGGGTGCCACAAGATAGAACTCTACAACTTTAGATTTCTTGACACAGGTTCTCATCACTTCCCAGTCAGATATCTAAAGAAGGCGTGCTTTCCTCATTTTCCCGGTGGGCAAATTAGAGTGTGAGATGTCACAAGTTGTGACATTGTGGCATTTGTCTTGTGCTAAGAGAATCAAAGACAGCACACGGGATTGTGTGTATTCTGTTTTCTGGCCTTCTCTAATGGAGTTTGCACCTTTCGCACAGCCTGCGGTCATTTGCAGAACACAGTCAGAGGCTGCTCCTGGTTCATATTCAGGCTCCCACCATATCTGAGAAGAAGCCTTTGTGGGTTAAGGGTGAGCGTGTTGCAGTGGGGCACGTGAGCTACAGAGATGTTGGATGGATTTGGGAGATACTGGCAACTACGGCATTCAGATGGCTTAATGGCTGAGCGGTGATGTTTTCCTACGAAAAGATGGTTTCTACCCTGGACATTTCATTCACCATGAAAGGAGGATTAAGAACATGTAAGAGAAAGGGTTTGTGTCTGTGGTTACTAGAGAAGCTAGTGAAGCTGAGTGGTAGAGGGGTGGCATGACATCATTTAAGCCCCCTGGCTGCCCTGAACTCTAACCACTAATTACAATATATTGTTACCTCGAAGGAATCATCATGGGAGTCGTGTGTCCATTAACTACATTTGCCTCATTCTAACTAGCCAAGATAGAGATCTGAACCAATGCTGAATTATCTAGGAAGAGGGGAAGGGCTACAAATGCTTCTTAGCCTATGTTAAAGTCCTGGGCTGCAAATCTCAACCATCAGCCCCAGACTGAAGTACTTAAACCTTTCAGCCATGCCAAGTGCTGGATAACTATAGCCTTAACCGGATCGAAAGGCACAAAAGAACTGTAGGACCCTGACAGCCCCAGGACCATGGTAACAGGACAACAGATTGCTTAGCTACATTAAGTTTTGACATTCTTTATTATGCAGCAGCAACTAACCAGAACACCAACCCTGTGGCCAAAAGGAGACAACCTTTGAGGAGGAGAGAGTTTTGTGGTGAGGTGTGCCTCCACTTTGCTTGTAGATGTACATGAATTACTGTGAGTGGGGTTTTATTGTAAGGTTAGTATCCTCCAAAGAGAGCCTCACTCCAGTAAATGATGTCATTTGGTGTTCATGACCTCATGCAGTCCCATTTCACAGAGAAATTGTGACCAAGAGAATGTGGCAGAGTTTACTCTGCGTGACTTCGAGACTCATGACACAAGGAATGTTATGCACTTTGCAGATCTTGCTCTGGGAGAGGCCAGCCACTGTAAAAAAAGGCCAGCTCTATTGTGAGGAATAGGAGAGGCCCCTAAAAAGGAAGACAAGAGGACTGCAGAGAGGATTCAATAGTTGAAGGAGTGCATTGCAGGGGACCCGCATTCCGTTGCCAGCACCCACGTTAGGCGGCTCATGATTACCTATAACTCCAGAACCTGGGGATCGTTTCCCTCCATAGACCCCGTGCTTAAGTGTACTTACTCCTATACAAGGCTACTCACCACATGGTGGCCAGGACGAAAAAGGAGAGGAATGATCTAGGATCCCAATACATCCTTAGAGGATATGCTAACAGTAGCATATGTCCTCTATCTAGGCCCCACCTCCTAATTCCTCCACCTCAACAGTACCACATGCTGGGGACTAAGACTTCAATACTTTACCACCTCCAAACTTCAGGCAGTCACGCCTAGGGAAAGAGCCTGCCCCACAGCAGCTTCAAAGACTGACATGGCAAGTGATGCTGGGCCAAGACTCCCAGCCTCCTGTCAGTCCTTGCTGCTCACTCTTGCCTTGATTATTCTCTGTGGCTCTGACCAGCTCCTGGGCTCTAGACTCCTGGCTTGCACTGGGGCTGACTGTGTGACCATTACTGAGCTTCTAGGCCTTCTTCGCTTGTCTTTTCTAAGGGAGATCCCAAGCTCCTTTAACCCCTTAAGACACATGACTTTTCACTACCACAAAGGATGAGGAGCTGAAGAATATTAAAATAAGGTGCCTCCCACAGGGACAGTGATTTGAAATCAGCAAGGATTTTCACGTTTGCTTCGTGTAACTCCCACAATGCAGTTAGTGGGAAAACTAAGGTGGAGAAAGGTTGGACAACCTGTCCAATGTTATGCATATTGTCCAAAGGTCATAGCCCACAAATAATACAGTAAGACATAGAACAGACCAAACTGCTAAAATTCCTCAGGATCTTTCTGTCGATGCTGCCACAGCCAAGGTCAATGCCTCCTCAGACTTTGCCAAGACAGTCAACCATCAAAACATTCTCTAATTTAGTTGCATTATTCCTCTATTAACATCTTATAGGTGGTGGTATAACAGCAGTAAGTCCAGTCAGTACCTGGATATTAGATCTTAAGTATCATTCTTTAATAAATAGCCCACGAGTTTCTAGAGAAATAACTCCTGCCAGAGATGAAGCCAGGATAATACCATGAGAGTCAAGAGCATCTTGGAAGTGCTCAAAATGCACAATGATACAGTTATGCTCACAGTTACAGGGACATGTTCCTGCAACACAGGAGACAAAAGCAATGTGAGAACACAAATACTGTTCTAACGCAATATACTATCAATACTGGTATACAAACAGACAACTGGACAAACAAATAAGGGGAAGAGAAGGAATAAGTCTTCCCTACGGAAGAATTCCTGATAATAAATGGAACAGGAATGAGACAATGAGACATCACCACCAGAATGCTGTAGTAATGACTTCTGTAGGCAAGTCCTATTGATGGATAATAAAACTAAAACGTGAAAGTTTAAAGAGAAGCATGATGCTTATGCTATCTCAAATTATCTTCTCTATAACATGTACTTATTCAAGGCTGTGGAGGCTTTGACAAACGTCTAGCAATTCTTTGATAGTCCTCCCTATAGGAAGTAGAGCTTAATTTTCCTGACTTGGGGTGTGGGCGTGGTGACTTACTCGTGAAGAATGCAGTGTGAGAAAGGGAAATAATGAACCTCCATGGAGAAATCTGCCTAGGGTTACACTAACCAGGGAGTCAAAGTCAGCAGCGCAAAACAAACGCTGGTCTGATGCTTTCCTAATGCAGCACATGGAAAGAGCACTTCACCTCCTGTAGCTGTTAAACTTCACTGTCAACTTGACTGGGCTTGAAGTCACCCTGGTGACATACTTCCAAGCATGCCGTGCGGTGCATTTCCAGAGAGCTTGAATGAGGTGGGAAGACCTTCTCCCGAATGTGCATGGCACCATCCTATGGGATGAGGTCCCAGACTGAGCAAAAAGAGAAAAGCAAGAAAGCCAACGTTTCTATTTCTTTGCTTCCTACTCCATGCATATGAGAGCCAGCTCCTGTATGCTCCTCACTACAGATTCCAGTCCTTCATGTTTCCTGGACAGAGGGAGGGCTTGGGGAATAGAAGGAAAGGGAAGGAGGAAGGAAGGCAGGGAAGTAAGTAGGAAAAATTGAACACCAGTATTCATCTCTTTGCTTCCTGACTGCACAAGCAATGCCTTCGGCTTCTGAGCATGCATGCTGCCACAGCTAAGCCTTGCTCAGCCTCATGCCTTTCCCTCCATGATGATGGCTCAAACTGTGAGCCAGATTAATTCCTTCTCCCCTTAAGTCGATTTTATCACAGCAATGAAAAAGGCACCTGTTATCCTCTCCAGACATCAGTAATTCCAGCTGAGTAACACAAAGCAGTGTCAAATGGAGTCCGTATCTCAGGATATTCCATAAGTACCTGATTCACACTCATGGAACATGCCAAGGTCATAGACAAGGAAAGAGTGACCAATCGTCACAGACTGAAGAAAAGTTCCAAACAAACCCAATGTCTATTGGAATTTGATCCTGGAAAAGGATACTGGTGACCAGAGTGACAAGAAAAATGAAGAATCTGTAGCTTTGTCCGAAAACCCAAAGGGGAAAAGTTTCAATCATGTAAATAATAAATACAGTCCTGAGTAGGGCATGGAAGATGCCTTCACCAACACCCACACTGTGCTGTTCTCCAGCAATATGAAACCCGATGATTGTCCAATGCTAAGCCAGACGCATCTGCTGGCTTTTGGCGTACGCTTCTCTGCTCTACCTGGACCATGTCTCACTCACCTGCTCCACATAACTCCTCACTTACCTGCTATGTACAAGTCAACAGTTTTCTTGGATGAGTTTCTCCCCACCTATCTCCACACCACAAGAGCCCATCTTTGTCCCTTGTCCTCCTCTCCTCGGTTGACACTAGCCATCCTATACCTACATTTGTGCTTTTCTTTAAGTGCCTGTGTGCGCCCTTCTCTCCCTGGGAAGACATAAAGCTCGGGAGAAGAGTGATTTAATTCATCTTGTATAGACTCAACACTTAGCCCAGACCGTATCCATGTTGACCAGAGACTGCACTGGCAAGTACACTTATGACTGAGTAGATAATGAACTAATCCATGTGTGATAAATCTGTTAGTTAGAAATGAAAAATGAATAAATTTGTCACAGCTCACTATGTTGGAAGAAAAGTTGCTTCAAAAAATGTTAAATGCTTTTTAGGACATATGAGTCATTTTTAGAAACTCATGTTGAATTTAACAGATATTCTTCCCCAAAGCCAAGGACTAACAGCCATGAGTGAGCCTTGGAAGATGCCTAGGACATGGGTTCACCTCTAGACACCTCCCCTTCTTGGTTCCTCAACCAGTTATATTTGAATATCCTCATGCAGACCTACACAGGACCTCCTTTAAATGCACGGCTTCACTGCAGGTAAATCTACACCTTAGAGTACCATACACTACAAAATCTTGTGATCAGTGAATTGCTTCCTAGCATCCTGGCAGTCTAAAATTGTCTATGTTGTTTTTTTAACAACCTCTTCCACAAGCATTAACTTCATTGATCTTTACCTGGGTATCTTTATGAGTTCTGCACTCCTTCCTGAGCTGTAAGGATAAATCCATAACTTGACCAATTGTAGTAATTTGCACTCTCACCTGAGTTGTGAGGGTGACTTGAGTTGCCTCTGTTCACACCAGACCTCAGGAAACAAAAATGGGATGAATTATGTTCTTATCAGAGACATGTGCATAGAATCTGATAATCCAGGTTCTCCATTCATTGTGGTCCTTAACTAAGCCAGGGTTCTCTTGCATTGTGATCACTAAATACTTGTTGACCTGGAAAGGTGAGTTGATTTATCAACAGCGATTTAGTCTGTTAGATACTTTTCCATCCATACACTGAAATCTCTGTGCTCAAATTGTGGTAGGCACATAAGCCTTGAGATAATGTTTCTAATCAGAGGAAGAACAATCTAAGGAGGGACACACCTGTGTCTTTATAAAATAGTAGCAACACAAGAAAAAAAAACAAACAACAACAAAAACCAGAAACAGCCTCTTTGATTTCCTTGACCCTTCTTATAATTCTTTATCTTAAATTTCCTCCAATTTACACTCTTTGGAATAGAGTACTTACTGGAGAACCAACTCCAACTGATGATGAGATGCCTCACTGATAAGATATAGTGATAGTTAAAAATTACACACCAACTCCGATTACAAGGACGGGATGACTGCTACTGGGATATCAGTTACAGTGAGCAGAGGTGGAACTAGGAATAAGAGTAGGAATACTGGAGAAATAACAGAGCAGTAAGTACAAAGTAAGGATGGGAATTGGAGTATAAATAGAGATTAACCATTATTAAAGTTATTGAAAGCTATAAGTAAGTATGCAGATAAAGGAACAGGAAGACAGAAGGAGAGAATAAAGTATATATGAAGAGAAAGTTGGGCTGTGAGTACAAGACATAGGAAAACACAGTAGAACACTAATAGGACAATTGAATAACCCAATAAAACAAAAACAAACCCATCAAAGATTCATCTAAGAGTGAAGATTCCTAAGTATTGTTTCATCAAGTAAAATTTTTTTCTTATTTGCACTGACCAAGAATATCCTTCCCTTGAGAGAGCCTCATACTTAACTCTTCTGGTGATGGGGCCATCAACTGTGTCTTTAGCTCAAACATATTTGGCCAGATTTGTTATCCTGCAGTGTCTCTGTGGAAATCAAATAGGTTGCTTGAAGAGTTAACTTCCCACACTGGAGTCAGTAAGGGTCCTTCCTCCCTTAGGAGTTTTCAAGGCTTTAAAATGGATTTTAGAGCACTTACCATTTGACCAGCTGATGATTTCCAAGAGTGCTGGGTGGTCCTGTTCTTCCTGAGTGGATTTCAAATCCCAAGGCCCTACCACCACGTACAGTTATACTTGCTGGAAAATCTTCCACCTTACCAAGGCGAAGTTTGCCTGCTCCATTGAGTTAGAGGTTAGGTCAGCTCTCACGGGGTGTCCATTAGCTTTGGAATATCTCTCTCTCTCCTCTCTCTCTCTCTCTCTCTCTCTCTCTCTGGCAAGAGGGGGTTAACTTGGAATTTGGAAATGCAGTTATGACAGTCTTTTCTGTAATTCACAGTCAAGTGGTCAAGTGTAGTATTCCTCCTTAGCTTCTTCCTCGCCTCAATAGGAAGAGACCAGGACAGTCTGATTACTTACTATTGGCTACATGCAGGTTGTTGGTCTGTTGTCTATAATTTTGCTTTTACTGTTTTTATTTTTGGAGAGTTTTCTCTTTTATTTGTGAATCCAGAGTGGTGAATTCACAAACCATTTTTGTTTGGCTCAAAGTTATAGTCCCTGACTTCCTTTCAGATCTAGTGCTCAATATTTCTATGGTTTGTCCAGTTCAGTGGTTCTCAACCTATGAACCCCAACCCCTTGGAGAGATGGAATGACCCTTTCACGGGGATTGTCTAAGACCATCAGAAAACACACATATTTACATTACTATTTATAACAGTAGCAAAATTACAGTTATGAAGTAGCACCAAAATAACGTTGTGGTTGGTGTCAACCCAACATGAGGAACTGCGTTAAAAAGTCGCAGCGTCAGGAAGGTTGAGAAACACTGCTCTAGTCTCTTCCACTTTCTTGTGCCCTGCATGCCCCACTTGCCTTTCTGACCTCTTCATGATGTCAATTGAAGGTTTTCTTCCAGGCTCATGGAGACATGGGAGAAAATGACTTGCCCCTACTCCACCATTTTCAGACGTTGTTTTTTAGTGTTGAGGGAGTTTTTATTACTGCATGAATCTCATTATTCATTGCTGGTCTGCTTAGGTTTTCTGTCTTCATGACCTAATTTTAGTTGACTTGTAATCTGGAAATCCATCCATTTCTTCTAGTTTCATCTATTGACACGTAGTTGATCCTGAAGGTCCCTAATGATGCATGCTTCTGTGGTTCAGGTCATAATGTCTCCTTTCCCACCTCTGATTTCATTTAGTCTTTCTCTCTTTATCTTGGTGTAGATAAAAAGTCGTTGACTTTGTGTAACTACCCACAGTTACATTGAACAGGTTACCTGGAAGGGAAGCTGGGGATGTATGGGAAGGCGGCGAAAAGAGATGGAGACCAAGACAACACCTGCTATTCAAGGTCTCAAAGTTTAATGGCGAACTCCAAATATATAGGCAGGGAAAACCCTTACCCCAAAGGCTGGAAGCTTCTCCACAGGTGGCTAGTGTTTTTCAGGAAACTGCAGGTCCTTGAAGAACAATGGGCTTCACCTTCGTCTGAGAGCTCCACCCCAGGTGGAGGGGATTATGGCTAACACAGGAGTTCCTGCTCAAAGGCTGGGAGAGGAACTTCACATTGGTCAATGTCAAGTTCCTGCATGGCACCCCAATAAGGCTCTCTACAACTTTGTTTATCCTTGAATATCAATTCTTCATTTCATTGATGTTTCATACACATTTTCATGGCTATTTCATTTACTTCTGCTCTTAATGTTGGTGTTTTTTTTTCTTCCACTAATTTTGAGTTGTTTCTTTGAAAACTTCTGCTTCACATAGATTATAAATTGCAGTAGACTTACTTCTACTTTGGATGGATCCGATAAGTCTTGGTTAATATTGTCTTCATTTCCCCTTGCCTCAACACATGTTCCTTTGATTTCCTTAATGACAGAGCAAGTTGCTTAAGTTGAACAAGTTGAGTGTTTTCAAAATTTCTAAGGTTTTTATTTATTTCTAGTTTTATTCCATTATAACCAGACAAAAATACAATGATATGGCTTTGATTTGTTTTAAGCTTTTGATTTGATTTTAGGCTTAAATAAGTCTAACAGAGAATGATCCCTCTATTGAGGGGAGGAATTCTCTAGCTGTTAGATAAATGCTTTGCTGAGGCCTGGCGATCTGTTTGGTGTGCAGTACAGTTAACCCCAATGTTTGCTTGTTGTTATTTTTGTCTGGATGATTTGTCCAGTGATGGAGATGAAGTGCTGAAGTCCCAAATATTATTATATTGGGCACCTCTTAATATCTAATATTTGCTTTGTAGAACTTTGTGTCCCAATGTCTAGTATGCAGTAACTGTTCTATTTGTGAGATAAATCCTATAATCATTATATAATGAGCTTCTTTGTCTTTTTCTTACATTTTTAACTTAAATTCTACTTTATTTTCTGTGTATATTACTGCTCAGTTTTGTTTCCCACAGTGTAAAATTTCTTTTTTTATCCATTCATGCTCATGTCCTTACTAGTGAAGTGTTTCTTGTAGGCAGTTTACATACCATTGATAACTATATTTTTAATGCAATTCAAATCTTTAAGTTCAAATCTTTTAAGTGGACAACATAATCTATTTACATTTAAGGTGATCATTGATTTATCAATTACTCTTTTCATTTTCTTAATTTTTCCTGGTTATATTTTATAACCTATGCTTCTTTTCCTCTTTTATAAATCTTTGTGATTTATTTTATTTATTTATTTTTTGCATTGATGGGGGTTGGTTTTCTTTTTCTCTTACATAGCTGTAGTTTTAGTGGGTTTTTCTACTTTAAAGTGTTTCCATTTGGCAAGACTGCCCTCACTAGTAGATATAGGAGTTTCTTATTAATTTGGTGGTGATAAATTCCCTCCTTTTTTTTTCTTGTGAAGACTTTGTTTATTCTTATAGAACAGAGGAACATTTCATGGGTTAAGTATCTTTGATTAATAGTGGGGTTGACCTTTTTGTTGGGAGTGGCCATTTTGTGGTGCTATTAGGGCTCTGAATATGTCATTCATTCTTCTGTGGCTTATAAAGTTTCTCAATCTATTGTTACTTTAATAGAAATTCTCTTAAATGTGATGTAATACATTCCCTTGTTGTTTCTAAAATTCACTGTTTGTTTTAGATTTTAGATCGTTAAGCTATAATATGCTGGAGTGTCACCTTTTCTGGCCAACTCTGTTTATGGTCTCCCATTTCTGCCTATCCAAATCTCTCAAAGGTTTGAGGATTCTTTTTAACTGTCTTTCTATGTTACCGTTTTTAATGCCTGTTTTCTTTTCTTCTAAAGCATTGTAATTTGCATATCCATTTGCTTGGTGGTATCCCATATGTTTTGTAGTCATCTTTTTTCTTCTTCCTTTATTTCTTTTCTTTTCTTTTAGCTATTTTAAAAGACATGCCCTTGAGTTCAGAAATTATTTTACTTAATTTAGTCTAATGTTAAAGTTTTTAGACTTTCAGCCACTAACCAGCCTCCGCTGCAGTCCCATCAAGCCTGCCCTCCTCCATTGTCCCAAGTATCAAAGATGTCGTCAAGTGATGCTCATAATTTCTTCGTTCCTTTCCATTTCATGTTTTCTTTAGGACGTTCTGAATTACTATCATCTCTTGTGTCTGTCTGTTTTTTTAACTCTGCGATATTTTTTCTGACATATACATCTCCAGACATCTCCATCTCAAATTTCTTTCTTTTGTTGTTGCGGGAAATATTTAAAAATGCTGCCTGGCTAACTCTCCGAGGAGGAGGCTCCGGACCACTGCAGACTCTCTGGCATCAGTCTCGGACACTCTCTCTAACTCCCCTGTTCCACCAGGCCAAGGTCCTGCTTTGGTATCAGCACTGGCAATTACAACATTATTGTGCTGAAAGAGTCCTGCAAGATCCTCTTGCTTCCACGCAAATCCCACACACCTCATGGATCACTAGATTCTGCTATCAGTAACACATTCCAGTAACCAAGCAAATCAAAACTCTTAAGGCTTAATTAACCAATCAGATTTATGTAGCAATATAAACGCCGTTACAAGATGCCAATACAGTAAAAGCTTTATCCCAGTATTTCTAACCTTATGAAACACACAGAAAAATGTCTGAAGCCATTCTGGTTCTGCAACCTGTGACCCTCCTCCTGCAACATTTTGTTTCTGTGGGTATAGAAGTTGTTTTCAAGCAGACAGCAGCAGTTTCTGGTTCCGTAGATGTGGAACTGCAGGTTCCTCTGCTGTCAGCCTTGGCTGGCTTCCTAATGTCTAATTTCATTCAGTGGCTTTGTAAACAGGGTCTAAACTTCTGATTACATGCTTCTGTGCCCTTCATAACATTCATTTTCTCCTTTGTTATATTAATGTGGTGGTGGTTTGAATAACAAATGCCCCACAGAGGCTCAGGGGGTCGAACACTTGGGATCCAGTTGCTGGTGCTGTTTGGAGAGGTTGTAGAACCTTTAAGGCAGTAGAGCCTTGCTGGAAGAAGTTGGTCACTGGGAACGGGACTTGAGGATTCATAGCCTTGCCCCCACTCCCAGCTCACTCTCGGCTTCACCTGTGTAGCTGGAATGTGGTCAGCCAGCTTCATGCTGCATCCATCTGCACGTCCAGTCGTGCCTTCCTTGCCATTATGGACTCCCCTGCTTGAACCATAAGCCACAATAAATTATTCCTTCTGCTGGAAGGGTCCGTGATTCGCCAAAGAATGATACCCAGAGCTCAAATAGTGTGCAAAAGCAAAGAGCGTTTTATTCTCCAGAACTCCAGCACGCTGGGGTATCTCATGCCAAGATGAAGACATCCAAGTGAGCTCAAAGGCCCAATTTAAAGCACATTAGGGGAATTCTGGGAAGGGGAGGGAGTAGGTGACCTCTATCTTAATCTGTTGGGTTTATCTCTAGGGACGTTCCAGAACCATTACTGGGATGTGGGGGGCTGGAAACTGTTGCTGAAGAAGTCTAGAAACTGTTGCTGACCCATTGCCCTTGCCTCAGGTCAGGTGGTGGGACAACTTCTGATGGCAGGGCAGTTTCTGACTAGCAGCCTGAAGCCTGGGATTTTTTTCAGTATCTGACATGCCTGGGCTTACCTGGACTTACCAGGTCTTTCGAAACAGAAATTCAGGCCGAGTCTCCTGAACTGCCAATTTGAAACCTGTCATGGAGTCAGCCTGTCTCACTATAAGTTGTTTTAGTCATTTTATTTTATTACACCAAAAGAAAAATAACTAATAGTTGTGAACTGTTTCTTACTTAAACAACATCAACATAGTTGGAATCTATCCCTGGACATTCTTATTTATCCCAGTCCAATCTAAGACAGAGAAGACAGGTTTTTCTTTTAGGTTTGAGTGTTGAAGTAGAAAGTACGAAAAGACTGCCACAACGTATCTCTTAACATCTTAAGTCACTTAAACTGATACATAATCACTGAATACTCAGTACTATTATTGTTGTGATAATAAAATGAGAAAGAGGTGTGAGAATATGTTCTGCGGTGGTATGGGGGAAGGAGGTGCCTCAGCGGACCCACGACGAGGCATCCCTTCCCCCGAGGGACCAGCCACACACTGGTATAGTATAGAATAGAGTTTATTCAGGGCATGGGAAGGGAGTTAAGGGGGTAGTAGAGGCAGAGAAAGGCAGAGAGAGGGAGAGAGTTGAGAAGCAGAGGCCGGCCATGACCACATGGAGAGGGGGGTAAGGGAGGACAGCCCAAGAGGAGGCAAGTTAGAGACTAGGAGACTGTGAGAATCAGAGATGTAAGAGAGGGAGGAGGGGTAAGAAGCCCCTTTTATAGTAGGCCAGGCCTACCTGACAGTAGCCAAGTAACTGTGGGGTAGAACTTAGACAGAATCTTAACAATTATAACTTTGATTTCTACTCTTTTTCAGAAAAAGACAATCCATCCAAGATTCGAGTTTTCCACAGATAAACATTTCTTTTCATATCAGCTACTAAGTTTCAAAAGAACTTTAAAAACAAATACTCTACATCTGTAATAAATGAGGACTAAAGGGGCTGGTAGGTGGTGGGACAGCTCAAGGAGAGCTTGAGTCCTCAAGTTAGCCTTGAAGAACATAAAGCTATCAGATGATGATGGGGGACAAGCAAAGCTAAGATCTGAGCTAGAATGGGCACAACAGTCAGTGTGCCCTTGAAATTGCTGGAGAAACTATGGAAAGCCCATTGCTGGGTATAGGAAGTCTGTAATTCCAGGGGAGAGACTTTTCTTCTGTCAGTGTGGCAATGTGACAGACCATCTAAATATGCTCCTCACGGAATATGTTGCTATTTCACCCCATTTTAAGATAGTTAAAAAGTGGGAACTCACTGGATGGGATGACCCATGCTTTTAATTCCAGCATTCAGGAGGCAGAAGATGGCAGATCTCTGATTTTAAGGGCAGTCTGATTTACAAAGTGAATTCCAGGACAACCAGGGATGCACAGAAAAACAGTGTGTGTGTGTGGGGGGGGGTGTAGGAGGTAGAGGTAGGGAGTTGGGGGGAGGGGGCAGGGGTATTAAATACCAACTTTGGTATTATTTAAATATGGGACATTTGAAAGCAATTGGCATTCTAATGATTAGAACAGAGTCTACTGGACTGAATACTGATGACTTCATAAGAAAAGAAAATGAAATCTAAAGAGACATGAATACGCCTTATGTTTCTACTACATACCTCAGAACTCAACCAAAAGGTCATCAGTGAACACAGCCCCTCAACCTCAGGCCAACAGCATCATGATCCAAACAAGCCCCTCTCTCTTTTTAATAAGTACTCAGCCTTGGATATTTTGTTACAGTAACATAAAGTGGGCTAACACAGAAATCATTTATAAATGCCATTGAGAGGAAGGATATCTTGAAAGTGCTAGCTCAGAAAGTAGAAATGAGCCCTGAGAATGAGACAAGGAGACCCCAGACACCAGCAGAAGTAATAGAGACAGCTTTGTGGTCATTTGCATGAGGAGAAAGGGATATTGCAGGAAAAGGCTGTGCAGAAAACTCAGTAGGAAGCATGGATTAAATAAGAAGGTGGGAAGTGGATAAGGAGGTTTTCAAACTAGCAAGAAGACATCAGGCACCCTACAGAGAAAAGTCCATAGCCAGCTGCCTGAGTCTCCAGGCACCTATGCATCCTTGGAGAAATGATTCAGCATTTGAGTGCCTCAGCTTCAGTCCTGAAATTGAGAGCTATGCCATAAGGTTATTGATTTTAAGTGAATTAAAACATGCAAAACAGATTGCACAGTAAGAACATACAATTCTCTGAAGATTAAAAAAAATACATGTTTTAAATTTAGGAATTATAAAGAACTGGGAAAATGACTCAGTCCGTAAAGCACTTGCCTCACAAGCCTACGGACCTGAGTTTGAGCCTGAGAATAGCCTTGGTGGCAATCACATAACACCAGCCTTAGAGAGGTAGAGAGCACCAGATCCATGGAGCACCATGACCTCCATCCTAGCCTACATGGTGAGCTCAAACCTAGTAAGAAAGACCCTGTCACAACAAAACAAACAAGGGACATCTGAGGGACAACACCTGAGACTGCCCTCCATAAACCTGCATGTATACATGTACCCTACACATACAAACATGCATGAAAACACACATGGACACATGAATACGCACATACATAAAACCATGTAAAGCCTTGAGAATAGGGCCTCACCGTCCAGTTCACAGCAGGGGCTTAAATGCTGCCATTGGAGTTGCAGCTATTGTTGTTATGCAAAAGTCAACACTGGTAGCCAGAAGTGAGAGGGAGCCAAATCCCTTCAGAAACAGCTATGGCTGAGAATGGAGACATTAGCTTGGAGGAATATATTACAGTAACACATTTTATATTCACCAATAGGATATGAAGCCCCCCATTCATCTCTCCTGTTGCCTGAAAATGTATCTCCCCTGCTACCTTTGAACATCCAGACCCCCTAGCAAAGCCACCCTTAAGTTTCTCACCCTACTTTATTTGAATGGGAACAAAATTTCTTTGGGAATACTTACTGATTGAAGAGGGATTTTAAAATCATTTTTTAAAGCAGAGAAGCACGGTTTAAATGCACTGAGAGAGCCAGAAGCCTCCAGGAGAGACACTTTCCAGAGGACATTGCTCTGGATATTATATAATCTGGGCATCTAAGAATGAAAATAAATCCCAGGCACACTTGCCTCTTACCCTTCCACTGACAGGGGCATCGCCAAAGCTCTCAGCCACCATTCCACCTTCTTCAGAGTGGAGATAAAAGTGTAAACATCACTCCAGGTGGAATTGGTCTTGTTTAAAAGAAGAGGAGCAAGGGGAAATGAGTAAATAAGAAAAAAAGCGAGACAAAGTCGGAAGTCATTGCGCACTATTAGCTGGGAGGGGAGGAGGAAGTGCCGGAAGACTGGGGACATGGCAGGAGTTGGAAATTGGGAAGACTGTGGCTGCAGTGTCTAAACTAGACGTGGAAAACATTTTTTGTGTGATCTGTGCCTTGATATGGTTCCTTGAGTGATGGTAGATGAGGCAATGCATTGCTTTTGACCACTGGCTTTGATCTTCCAGTCTTAGCACCATAATGGTACACACGACAGTAATCTGTACTGGTGCACAGCCATGGTTAAGGGGCTTACAGACAGATGCTGTCATTCTGCACTGGGCCGCTGTTGATACTGTCTTTTGGCACCAAGGTACTGATTGTCAAAATCTTCTCCTGGTGATCTTCCCTAGGGAAGAGCATGCCGATTAGTTGTTCAGTATCAAATGGCCCTGAAAACATGTAAGCAACATTATATGGGCTGAGCAGCTTATACTGGGGAGTGTGTGTGTGTGTGTGTGTGTGTGTGTGTGTTATAACAATTAGGTAAAAGAGGGCATGAATTTGAAGAAGAGTGGGAAAGAGCTTGAAGGGAGGAAAGGGGAGGGAGAAATGGAGTTATAATCTCAAAAAAATGTTTCTTGAAGACAGAAATTTTATACCTGTTATTATTTTTAAGTGGTTTCTAGGTAAAATCTTTCAGATGGTTAGAAGAAAGGACTAAAATAAAATAATGAAGTCTGAGGTAGGTGGACACAGCCTTTCCCTAGGAGGAGTTCAAGGTAAATATACATTCGTCACGTGATGGACAACCAAGCTTTCTCTGTATAGTATCTTCTGGTGTCTACAGGGATACTTCAGATCTCTATCTTCC
Source organism: Tokudaia tokunoshimensis (assembly GCA_036184795.1). Taxonomy (NCBI): domain Eukaryota; kingdom Metazoa; phylum Chordata; class Mammalia; order Rodentia; family Muridae; genus Tokudaia; species Tokudaia tokunoshimensis. The sequence goes on from BTHU01000017.1 coordinate 4,883,886, forward strand.
CAGCCCTCCATAGCCAGGCTTTTCATGTCCCTCATTTCCAGACAGTTCCAAATGTAAGACTCTGGCGAACCTTAGCTTACTGGAGACCCCCTGAGTGAACAACGTGGAGCTGGGAATCGCAAAAGGCATAAGGAATTTATTGTTCCAACATGTTGGGGTCACCCTGCACATGTGCAGCCCATCTAGTGAGCCTTTATACAGTTCTCAAAGCAGCAGCGGTTAGGCACAATGGATTGGCAGAACAGGGTGACTTTTGAACTGATCTTTAGGGAATGAGGCTGGTGGCCAATGGCTTGAGCTCTCAGCCTGTTGTCGGTCCCTCCTCCCTGTGGTCTGAGGAATGTAATTAGCCCCTCCCTTCTGGAGGGGAGGGGTGCCTATGTTCTTTATGACCTTTCTCTTTTAGGAGAGGAGGGGTGTGGTGGAATTTCCCAAAGTTCCTGAGCTGACCTCTTCTTTCCTCCCCTTTGCTTTGTACATGCTTCAACCCTGAAACAATTGCTGGTATTCTGATCGCTCATACTCCTAGTCTTCTGTATCTAGTTCTTTGTATCTCTACTTTAAGATCATTAGCTGAACTGTACCTGTGTTCCTTAACAACAGAAGCCAAGTGATTCAAAATGTAGGAGTCAAAAGTCAACAATAGCAGGAGAACAAGTAGGGGTCCTAACAGGGTTGATATAGGGTGGTTAACCAAGGGGAGGAGTTAAACCAAGACTCGAACTAGCCCTGACTCTGTTTTCTTTCTTCCACTTGGCTAACCCTTCTCTCACCTTGGCCATTGACACTTTTAACAACCCTGGAATGGTCTATATAAAAGCAACACTCCTTAGCTAAGGCAGCACATAGCCCTCCTATTCTGCAGTACTACTTCTGGTAATGAAGTCAGTGATTTTTGAAGGTGACTGATGAAAGTTTCTATTTTCTCTACATCTAAATCAATGGCTACCCTCATACTGTCATAATTTTCCCCTTTGTAATACCAAAGCAGAAGTCCTGGGGCTTCCCCAGCCACCCCCAACCCCAACAGAAGGGAGACAGTGAGTGCTGTAACAGGTTTGGCAATGGGCACATAGGATTCGGGGAGGAACCAGAATCCAAAGGTACCACCAGGCAGTCATGATCAAAGTGAGTGATCTTGAGCTTGAGCAGATCGTCCATCTTCTGTACCATCTAGCAGGGCTCTCTGGAGAGCAGAGCATCTGCAGGTTTCACATGGGAAACTTGCACCCAGGCTGCAATACTGTCCACCTTGAGGACTGTGGGAGTGGCTAGCAACTGTGCCCTATGCCTCCTTACATAGATCCTGTCACCAGTCTGGAAGCGGTGACGGGTTTCTGGCATCCCTGGAACATTTAAGGCAGACAGTTTGGGCCAAATCTCATGTTGTGGGATACCTCCTGGGAAGGTCCAGTGGACACCAAAGGAGTTGGGGTACCAAACAGGGTCTCAAAAGGGATCAGGTTAAAATGGTAGAGGCTGTTCTGGACTCAGAACAGGGCCAAGGGGAGGGTCACCACCCAGTCTGAGCCAGTCTCCAAGGTCAATTTAGTTAAGGTCTCTCATAGGGGTCTGTTTATTTTCTCTGCCTTTTCTGAGCTCTGGGGACGGTATGCAAAATGGAGCTTCCAATTAGTCCCCAATATATCTTACAATCTCTGACTTACCTTAGAGACAAAAGTAGGACCATTGTCTGATCCAATAACCTTGGGTACTCCAAACCTCAGGAAATTTTCCTCTAATATCTTTTTAACTACCATGGTAGCTGTTTCCTGCTTGGTGGGTATTGTCTCAATCCATCCAGAGAAAACATCTACCATCACTAGAAGGTATTTGTAACAATATTTCCCTGGCTTAACTTCTGTAAAATCAGCCTTTCAATATACTCCAGACCCTTCTCCCCTTGTTCTTTTGCCCTGTTTCCTCTCGTCGGCATAAGCATTCACTTGCTGGCATACCTTACACTGTTCTACTATCTCTCTGGCCCAGAACCTGAGGTCTATTATATATACTTTAGGTCTCTTAACTGCTTGGACAAGCTTTTTATCACCTAAGTGAGTCTATCTGTGCATTTGGCTTAGTAAGTCGTTTGCTTACTTTCTGGGAGTACAGTTCTTCCTTCTTGTGTGCACCATTGTCCTTCCTTCTCTTGGTAATAGTTGGTTGGGTGGCCAGAAATCTGAGTCCTTTCTTCTTTCATATATTTTAGGTGAAACCATCCCTTTGTCCAGTCCCATCTCCCCGTGGGTGTCTCTTGCAGACCCATAACTGGGATAGGGTCCTGCATAGCCACTTCTCGAGTCACTTGATCTACCTGGTTATTGCCCTGGGTCACTGAGTCTCTTCCCTTCTGATGTCCTGGGCAGTGAATAATACTCACAGTTGCCGGCTTCATTAGGGCATCCAAGAGGTCTAAGATCTCCTGTTTGTTTCCTCTGATGTAAGCAGTCCTCTCTCTTGGCATATAGCCAAGATGTGGACTGTGGCAAAGTCATACTTGCTATTCGTGTGGATGTTACAAGGCCTTCATGAGGGCAATTAGCTCCTCTTTCTGCGTCGATGTGTCAGGGGTAGAGGTTCTGCCCAGATGACATTTGTGCTGTCCACCACAGCAGTACCTGCTCGCCTCTGACCTTCATGGAGAAAGCTGCTTCCATCTGTAAACCAGGTAGCCTTGGCTTTCAGCAGGGGTCAGTCGGAGAGATCTCTCCTTTTGGGCCAGTTAGCTGCAGCCTGCTGGGCAGAAAGTTTATCTGGGGTCCCATTTTGGAGAGTATGTCTCACCCAACAGGGAGTAGGGACAGTCTGGGGTGACCCTAAATGAATGGGATACCCATCCCATCCCTAGGTCCACTGTCCATGAATACATTTTGGTGCCAGTGGCTTCTTGGACCCAAGATCTTTTTTTGGAAATGGGTCCATTGGCTTGGAGGACCAAGTGTTGAGCCCCGGTGTCCACCAAAAATTGAGTGGGTTTCCCCTCCACTCTCAGAGTTACCCTGGTTAAGGGAGGAGGTCTAAACCCCATCTCCCCTAATCACTTTCTTCACCCAGGGCTAACACCTTTGCCATTTGGGGGCGCTTTTCCCAAGGCCTGGAACTTCCTGCTCCCAACTTCTGTTTGTTAAGGCACTTTCGGGCCCAGTGGCCTCTCTCCTTGCAGTATGTGCACTGGTCCTTTTCTGTCTCTGTTCTCTGCATTTCCTAACTACTATAGCCAGCACTCTCTGTAGATTCCTTCCCTATCCCTTTTTTTCTTTCTCTTTCTCTGCTCATTCTCCTCCTCTGTTTCCCTGTATTGATAGACTTTCTCAGCAACCTGCACTAAATCCCTCAATGGTTTGTCCTGTCTTTCTAGCCTCTGAAGCTCTCTCCTGATATCTCTACCAGCCTGGTCTATAAAAGCCATTGTCACAGTAGCTTTATGTTCCTTGCTGCTGAGGTCATAGGGTGTATATTGTCGGGAAGCCTCCATGAGCCACTCTAGAAAGGCTGTGGGCAACTCATCTGTTCCCTGCTTAACCTCACATGCCTTAGTCAAATTTGTGGGTCATCATACAGCCCCCTTGAGTCCTGCCAATGGAGTCTGGTGTGAACCTTCTGGTACCCTTACCTTTTGCCATATTCAAGTCCCAGTCAGATCTAGTCAGGGAAACCCCGCTGTCCACCACAGTCTGGTCAATTGATGGTGCCCCTGTGTCTGAAGGGGCATTCTTTCTGGCTTCCTGTATTATAAATAAAACAGTCTCCAGGAAGTTGGGGGTCTCCTCCTACCTCTCCCTCTGGTAAAGGGGAGTGCAATGGCCCTGGTCCTGTATGGGCTGAGGATTCTGGAAGCGGTACTGGTGCTGGTGGGGCCATGGGGGAAGGGGTAGATATGGATGAGGAGGATCTTGGAGCAACAGGTCCGCTGTTGAAGGGTCTTGAAGGATCGACTTCTTCTCAGGTCCAGATCTCTCCTCCCATGCTTCCTTTTTCCTGATGACCAGAACCTGTGAAGTTGGTCAAGTTTCTGAGCTGAACTCTTCATAACCTAAGCTAGTTCTGTCAATCATCTCAACCTGCTCAGTCTCACCAGACAAGCCACCGGCCCAGGCATGACCATTGAGCATAACTTTGTCCCCAAATTCAACTCTTATTCACTCATCAGACTCAATCATACAATTATCACACTGTCTGCTTTAATAATTATCAAATTATAATGGTGTCTACTTTTTCTGGGTCGTAGCACTATGTTAAATCCTTTTGCCAACCTCCCATGGGCACAAAACACAAACTCTATTGTTCCCTACCTGCCTATCCAGGCACAGATTGAAAAGTAAGCATCTCAACAACTACCCTGGAGGACTTTTGACCAACAACTACCAGTTTGTCTATATCTTGAAATTGTATTGTAAGGGTCCATGATTCGAGGAAGAATGGTACCCTGGTCTCAAATAGTATGTAAAACACAAGAGTGTTTTATTCTGCAGAAATCCAGCATGCTGGGGTCTCCATTGCCAAGATAGAGAGACAACCAAGTGAGCTTGCAGGCCAGATTTAAAGCACATTTTCGGAATTCCAGAATTCCAGATCCCTTACCAGGGTGTGGGGGCTGAAAACTGTTGCTGAGGAATCCCAAGGTAAGTGAGCTTTATCTTACTCTATCTCTAGGCATTCCAGAACCATTACTGGGGTATAGGGGCTGGAACCTGGAATTTCTTCTAGTAACTAACTTGTCCGGCACTGCCTGGACTTGCCCAATTCTTAGGCCTAGTCTCCTGGACTGCCAATTTGAAGCCTGTCATGGAATCAGCCTAGGATTCTCATTATCAATATTCTAGCATCTTCTAAAAGCTCTAGAGTTAAAAAAAAGGAGCCCTTAAATAATTAATTTCACTACCACCTCAGTGAGATATAAATCTAATCAAATTAATTTATAAAAAATAAAATAGTTTTGCATATACAGGACTTGCAACTGCCAAACCTTTTGCCAGAATCCATTCTCTTAGGACTTGCCTACTCTTCTGTGTGGGCTGGCATTACTCACCACACAGGGGCTTCTGAGGGCTTAGCCCCTCAGCTGCCTACATGTTTGAAGCTCTAGGAGCAGATGCCCTACTGCAGATATCACCAACTGTACCATCCATTTTGATTGGATAATATACCTCTCATTGCTTGACTCCGTCCAAGAATCCCATGAGAGTTTGTGTTAACCAATGTATATGCCCACAGACCCTGGAAAATTCATTTTGTCTACAGAGCATTCTGACCACCACCCCCTGAGAGGTTTTAAACTACCAATTTGATATATAGCTCAATGTACTTTCAGACCAAGTTTCTTACCAGAAAGCTAGAAAAATGATGTTACTGATCACAACCAGAAATACTCAAGGCATCCATCTGGACTGACTGTCCCAGAGAATACTTCCTTTGGACATAATTCAAAAATTCTTATGAATAAAACTTATAGCTGCTCTTAAGCATTAAACACTGTTTGTTATGCAAAGTCAGTACCATAATTATTCAATAATCTATAAACAAAAAGCTTCAATGAGAGGAGAAATTGTCTAGAATCCCAGTTAATACTGCTAGGAATAGCCTCACAGTAGTGACCACAAGAGCCTGCCTAGCCCACCCTGTCACAAGACATAAGGTGAATCTTCAAAGGAAATACTGTGAGCCCCCAGTTTTGGCATATATGGTCTGAATCACAGGTTCTAAAAAAAAAAAAAAAAGACAAAACAGAGGTTAGAAGCAAATAGCCAAGATGTAAAATATTGACTCTAAGACTGAGAGGGAAGTCAGCACCCCTTTTCTTACCTTTGTTCTGTGTGAGGGCGCTGCAGTTGGGTGGGAGGTAAGTAGCTTGAAATCAATAATACCTTCTCTCGTCCTCTCCCTCACCCATACCCTCCCTCACCATGGACAGTCTATCCATGAGTCTTACTGAGCCAAAGCTTAGACTACATACTATAAAGATTATATATCTTTACATTAGCTTACATCATATGCCTAAAGCATATAATATAACGATAATAAATAATCCCCAAATCATTGTTGATAAAAAAATCATTCGGTCTTCTAGAATATATGGCCAGGGAGCCATGGGGCTAAGAGGAACAGGCATAGAGCAAGAGTAGGGTCAAGGCACATCCAAATCCCTGAAATCTCATCCTGAGATCAGCAGGAATAGGAATATTGCTTCCTTCTGCCCCTGCCCTGGGCCTGCATGTCCTAGCAGACATAGCCCCGTGCCCAGCCTTTGCCTTACCAGAGGAGATCGTGTAGCCAGTAGCCGGGGTTAAACTTCCTTTTCCCTTTGAAGGTCATGACCGATAGCACCTGGAATTCCTCCTCATGCTAATGAGGCATCCCAAGCACCCTGACCCTGGCCAAGGATGTGCACTCAGTAGCCCTACTCACCTCCACCCCACCCCCCACCCCCCGAAAGTGTAAGTAGCCTTTGTCTCCACAAATAGATCGAATCAGTGCCCCGACACTGCTCTGGGATGTGTGTTCTTGGCCTGTACGTTCGCTACTGGCCAAGATCCTGTCTACACCCACCTGCCCAGCTAAAGTTCCCTCCCTCCATTCCACTGTGCAACAGCCTGACTTCCCTAGGGGCAGTGGGAAGCAGACACTGGCTGGCACTAGAAGAAATCATTTATTTTGCGGGGACAGGCCTCATCCTTGCGATGGCGTGTGCGTAGAGGTCAGGTTTCAGAGACCAAATTTGGGTCTACAGGCTTTGTAGTGTACACTCTCCTCTGCTGAGCCATTGGGTCAGTCCAGTTGCCCCTATTAAGATCTTTCAGAACAATGACCCCTCAAGTTCTGAACTAATATTTTGTATCCTTGAGAGTCAATGCTTGTCATCTGTATACTGTGTGGCAAGTTTTGTTTTCCGTGGCATTAGAGATCTGAAGAAATCCTACATTTAGGGGAGTCGCAGTGAACTAGAAAGTCCTACATTGAACAAGTATGACAGCGGTTAGAAAGGGTAAGTTCTTCCTCACATCTAACTGAAAGCCATTCTGCATCATTGGCACCAAAGTCCTTCCTTCATATAAAAAAGAAATTATTGTCCCTTACATTAAACTTATGCTAAAATTGGTACACTCATGAAATCATTCCTTTTCCTTTCTTCTCTTCATTAAACACCTCTGCTTCCTTAATGTTTTCTCAGAGGACACATTTCCTCACGTTCAGTGATGCCTTTCCTAAGAGTTGCAGACCATCACCTATTACATGGCACTGTGTGCTGGCCCAAGAGGAATTTCCTCACCCTGATCACACTTTGCTCTCATAGCAGCACATGGAGAGCATTGAAGAGACTCTCCACTTGTGCCCAAGGCACCGTTCTGGGCTGCTGGGGTACCTGGACCACTTTACACTCATCCTTATTGGAATTTTATTTCAGTTTTGTGGATTCATTTTCTCAGTGAGCCAAGGCTGTTTTGAATTTTATTTTTGTCTTATAAAGCAGTAGAGACCTTGTGCCATTCAGGGGCAGCTCAGACTTCAAGAACTCAGTCTTAATTCCTTCATCAAGGCCATCGATAGAAGTATTGAGCAGTCTATAACCTGACCCCAATACCTCTAGACAGTGTCAATATTTGCCCTCCCTACGACTGATGTCCAGCCATTGATACTGCCCCTTAAGGTCCATCTCCCACCCCAATCTCCATGTACAAACTTAAGATGTCGCTTGAAATGTCCAGGTCTTTACTAAAATTAAGATGGATGGCATTGGTCCTTTCTGCTCATGTGCATAGCTTACAACAGTCATGGGAGGACATTGAATTGACTTGGTACTCTCATCTGTTTATGAAGATTCAGTGGTTATTTATATAGTTTTTAGGTGTTATCTCATTAATTAATGATTTATTCTAATGTGTTCCCAGGTATCAATGTTAAGCTCATGGGTCTGAAACTTCAGAGCCATCCACTCTTTCTCTCAAAAATGGACACCTCCCTTATCCTGTTGCTCTCCTTAGGGTACTTCCGACTCTCTGTGATTTGGTTCTCCTAGCTAATAGCCCCAAGATGACAGTTGAAGATTCATTCAGTATCCTACAGTGCAAGCCGTCAGGTCCTGCTGACTCCAACATATTAAGTTTCTCCAAGTATCTGAACTCCGTTGCCCTCTGGCCTTCTAGCCTCACATTATAACATGGTCTTATTTCAGACAACGTAGAAGGTAGAGAGTACCTTCCCCTGGTAATCAGGAAGTGAGGAGGGCATTGCAAAAATATTAAATAAACAAAGAAGAGACGTTCCTGTTTTGTTCTGCTTTCATATCTCTGGCAGAGACAGCACCATGCATCCAAATCCGCATCTCTGCTGCAGCCTCTCTGGAAAACTGCATTTCCCAGCATCCCTTGAGGTTCAGTCAGCGTCACATGATGGGATTCCGGCCAATATGGCGATGGAAGGCGTATTGTACACCCCTTTCCAGACTGAACACAGCGCCGTTCAGGACACCTCTCTACTGCCTATCTAGGCACAGTGGGTGATACACAATTCAGAAGGGAAGGAGACTGGGCAACCGAGCAACCACATTCAGGGACCACAACAGGAGGGCTGCCCAACAGGCATGGGGCTGTGACTTAAAGAAGATCCTTACCCCTAACCTACCCCCCACCCCAGCCCTGTGTTCATGCCCAGGTGTGGTAACACATACGCACAAACCTAGCACTTGGGAAGTTGAGGCAAAGGGCCGTTAATTCGAAGCCATCTGCACAGCATTGTAAAACTGTATGATGATCTGTCTTGATCAATACCAGTTCCAGGGGACCTGGAACCACCTAGGAGACACACCTCTGGGCACATCTGTGAGAGCATTTCCAGAGAACTGAGGAGTCTCACTCTAAACGGAGACTGCATGATCCTGGGAGCAGCTTTATTGTCTGGAGAGAAGGGAGGGAAGGCAGAAGCAGGCTGTGCACTGGCTGACTTCCTCCCTGCTGGTGCGCTGTGACTGGCCCTCCTGCTTCTGTTACCACGCTTGCCCAACACAGCAGACTGTCCCTAAATGGTGAGCCAAGATAAACCCCTCCTGCCACAGGCTGCTTTTACTGGGTATTTTAACACATCAACGAGAGAATAAATGATGCACCCTGTCCCCAAAGAGAAGCAAAGAAATAGATGCATTCTGTGCTATAAACTACTTATGTTTTTTATATTGCTCTAAAATCTTTTTTACCAGTCTTTTCTTATTTTCTACTGTTTCCTAAGTGTATTCCTTTTCTTTAACTTTGCCAGTCCTGCTCTCTTTTATATTTATTTAAATTGTTATTTTAGGAGAGCTTGCCAAAGGACTTGAATTCATCATGCTCCTTAAATAACTGACAGATTCGATTTTTTTTAAGCTAGAAAGAAATATAGTGGATTGAACAATGATATGTTTGAAGGTTCTGCAAAGTCATTTACTGTATAGTTCCCATCACCCAATATTTTAAAGTACTAATATTTATTAACATATATAAGTAACAAACTGTGTATTAGATTTATTTTATGTATATGAGTACATCGTTGCTCTCTTCAGACACACCAGAAGAGGGCATCGGATCCCATTACAGATATCTATGAGCCACCATGTGGTTGCTGGGAATTAAACTCAGGACTGAGTCATCTCTCCAGCCCTGACAAACTTATTTTTTTATTAGATCTATTCATTTGTTTTATGTGTGAGTGTTTTGGAAGCATGTCTGTCTGTGCACCATGTTTGTCTGGTGCCCACAGAGGTCAGAAGAGAGCATCAGATTCCCGGAAACTGGAGTAACAGATGGTTACTGTTGGCATCAGGAACATCGCCTGCCTCCCCCAACCCAGTGACATCACCCACAGGCAACAGGGACCTGCGCATCTGTTGCCATGGCAATCACCATACATTCCCAGAATCCACTTGGCTCACCTCCTACCTTTACCTGTAAGCGGTTACATCACAACCCAAATAAAAGGCAGACCCTTCTGACCCCTCTTTCTGTTTTCCCTTCATCTTCATCACCACCTTTGCGCTCTTCCCTCACAATAAACCTCCCACGTGGAACTGTATTGGCCGGGTGTGGTCTGTTGGAACGCAAGCCTCGATTCTAACACAACAGTTACCAACTACCATGCAGGGGCTGGGAATCAAACCTGGGTGCTCTGGAAGAGCAGCAAGTCCTTTTAATCACTGAACCATCTCCCAGCCCTTGAAAGGTGGCCTCTGTTTTCCTTTCTCCCCCCATCTCTCTCTCTGTTGTGTAGCAGTTTCTTTGCGATTGAGCATCCCCTCAAGGAGGGAGGGCAGATGCTCATGAGACTCCTGAACTAAACAGATTTCATGTCTAGGAAAGCTGAAACTTTTGAGATTTTCAAGCCCCTGCCCAAGGATGTAGACACAGTAAACAAACGTGTAGAGGAAACTCTGACCAGCCCCACTGCTGAAAGGAGAATCTCAGCCTGTTGAACTGTCTGTATTAATGAATATTCAAAGCAATAAATGAATAGGAAAATGAAAAAAGTGGTTATATTTGTTTACTGCATTAATATCATATAGCAGTTAAAGATAGACTACATCTTTGTTATCATATTGATTATATATATATCTATATATCATAGTTTGTTAAATAAATTAAATTGAGTTATATGGGTTTAACAGGATTTATCTAACACAAAATCTAGTACCAGCATATTTGGTCTCCAGTAAAAAGAGTGAGTGAATAGATAAATGAATGCTTGAATAGTTCATTTAATATAGGGTTTATCTGAATCTCATCCAAATATGTGGGAGCCAAACACCTGTAGCTTTCTAGTGCACATGCTCAGGACCAAAATAAACTCACATTCACTGGACAAAAGCCTTGGGTTACCCAGAGCAGAGCCCCAGACAAGAACCTGAACTGGGTAGTCTACAGAAGGGAATGCTGACTGATGCATCTCAGCCTTTGAGAAGAAGCACGGGGTGTATGAAGAGCAGGTGTGGGGAGGCCAGGCAAGGGCTGGCTTCACATACTCTCTCAGTCTAAGCCACCAAGAGTCTGGGACCAAATTCACCCTCAGAGACTCCTCCTCTTCTAGTAGTTCCTTGACTAGCTATACCCCACAAACACCCTTAAGAAGGAAGATACCCCCAGGCCCTTTCTGATAAATATGTCATCCTTTGGAAATGGGGGTAAGGATAAGCTATAAATGAGGACACAGTTGCCCCTTTTTTGCCCTATTAAAAGGGCTCTTTCTCTTATAGTAACAAACAATATAGAGTAGGAACTATTTTGAAACAATTATGAAAATGCTTAAGTTTGAATTATATTCAAGTCATTTGTATTTGAAAATTTAGATAAACTATCTTTTTTTGGGGGGGGGGTTGGTTTTTTGAGACAGGGTTTTTCTATGTAGCCCTGGCTGTCCTGGAACTCACTCTATAGACCAGTCTGGTCTTGAACTCAGAAATACACCTGTCTCTGGCTCCCAAGTGCTGGGATTAAAGGCATGTGCCACCATTGCCCAGCTAGATAAACTATCTTATCATCTATCCTATCTTGGTGAGTTAGAATTTTGGTATTGAAATTATTTATATTATCTTGTATTACCATCCTAAAAATATCCTTTTTAGACCTAGAACATTTTTTTAAATCATAAGCAACTTAAGTGTAATTGTGGGACTATAACTATATAGTTTACAACCCCATCAGAGATCTGAGAAGCAATAAATATTACTTAAGTACGCTTCCAAAAATCATAGAAATGACAGAGAAATGTTGGACCTAGGCATTCCCCAATATTCCTTATAACACTGAAGCATCTATCTTCATCCTTCTGGCTTACAACATTTGTCAAATCTTAAATGAAGCAAGCATTATGAAGGAGTACTTACCTTGTCTTGGCAGAGTTTAGCAACCAATATCCTGTGTCTGTTTTTCCTTTTTGGACAGCATTCAATATAAAGTTAGAGCATCTCCCCTGCACCACCACCCCCTCCCCACGCAACTGCCTCCAGTGACTAGCTAGCCACAATTGAAGCAATTCCTTCTGGAAGTTATTGGTGCCCATCATCTTCCTTGAAGTGGAATGGGGGAACTGCGAGGAACAAATCTATCTCATAGTCAAAAGATCTTTTAATGATGACATGATTTTAAATGCCATATTCTGTGGATCTCTGACACTTTTGAAGACCATCTATCTATTCATAGCATATCTGAATTGTTAGATATTGTTTATTTTTAGCTATTTACTATTTGAATAACTTTGAAAACATTTTATTATAATTAGCTAAATTAAGATCTAATATGACCATGGACTTGACTATCTGGCTATTAACTTGAGGTACTTAATTATTCTAGACAGTTTGTAGTAGCAGCTATGAAAAGGACTGGGACTAAGCCTTGTATTCTTAGTGAGTTGCATAGGCATATCTAAGAGTTGAAACATACATATATCATATTGTAACAAAATTAATCTTAAATTTTATATCACTATACAAAGATTTATATCAATGAAAACCTTAAATCTGTATGGATATACAAAATTCTGTACCAATGTGAGAAAATATAACTAATTTTGCATCAAAATATAAAGATATCTAGCAATGTAAAGTTATAGCTATAAAATGCCTTTGTTTAAGAATACATTTAATAACCCATCCCTATTTGTCTAATTTATCATAATATTACTATATCTCCCTTATTTTCTTTTCAACCCCCTTCCCTCTACCTAAAAATGAAAGAAGGATAGAGACGAGGAAAGGAAAGATAGAAGGAGAGTTTAAGGTTTCTACTTACTTTCCTTCCTGTCCAAAGTTATAATTATTTTTAAATCATCCCTGAAAATGACAACATATGTATAATTCATAAAATAATCAAACCATCCATCCCAACTTAAGGAATTGCTCTTTTTATAATTGCTACTTGCTAAATTGGGGTGGCTTTTTTCTGTTTGTGGCCCAAAAGGAAATTGGAAAAATGCTTAAGTCAAAAGAAAACCAGCTGACATTATTTGTTGTCCAGTCTCTATATGTGGAGAAAGTTCAGGGCTTAATTGAAGTCCTGACTGGAATAGTCTCAAAGACTGGATGAACCAATGTCATTTGGGATCAGAAGTCCTTTTCGAAGTTGTTCTAGAAGCAAATCTCTGGAAACAACATCAGTTTGAGGCAGGACCAATTAGGGAACTGAAACAATAGATTTGTGCATCTCAGCATCCCCTAGGGTGAATCCTGTCAGGTCTGTCCTCTTGATGTTTCATTGTGTAATATATAAATCTTACAAGCAATACACATAGTTCTATAAAGGCATCTGTATAGAATGTACAGGGGAGGTCACAGATCAGTTAAAGATGAAAAGACAACTGCCTTTCTTTAAAGTTAGTTTGAACCTATAAATCTCCATTCATGACATATGAAAGGATGCCATGATGAGTCTTGAGGACTCTGTAGCCAACAAGATCCACTGACTATGCATAGCTGAATTCTCAGTTTCAGAGTTGCTTTAATAGAGGGTTTATCAATATATATTACCAATGTATTTGGTCCTTTTGATTCTCTCCTATCTATAGATGAAAACTTCAGGGGGTCTCCCTCTATCAAATCTAATCCTTATTACTCTGGAAGAAGCCCAAAGCAATTCACACACACACACACACACACACACACACACACACACACCGTTAACACAAATACAGAGCCTCTCTCATATATAGCATGCCTCCCAACATAGCATGCCTTTCATCCAGCAATTTGAAGTCATTAAGAGTATAGGTTGATTTAATCTAGCAGCTCTTTTTTATTTAGGTCTTCAGTTACTTTTTAATTTTAATTTTAAAGCTTTAAAAAAAAACAATTCCTTTACCTTCTGGATATATACAAGCCAAACCTTTAGCAAAAAAAGCATGCCAAGGGCAGATATGGATGCATATGTACAAATGAGCAAGTATGTATACATGAACACACATGTGCCATATAATAAAAACAAATTAAGTAGCGTTGTCAGTTAATAACAAACAAGACTAGCACTTTCATTGAATAATATTTTAAGGTTGGGAAATATTCAGAAACATGAGCTCCAATTGATCTTCTCACCCCCAACACTCTTTCTAATAAGCACTATTTACTAAGCCCAGCCAATGAAGAAGGTTGCAAGGGGACACGCCTTTCTGAGGGTGCCACAATGGTATCTGGGGTCACAATTTGAACTGTGGTAGAGTCACAAAGCCTATAGAAAGCATCTGCCCTTGGTGAACTGTTCTAATGGCTTGATGGCTGCCTCACCGATCTCTTTATGGAAGAGTAGGGCTTGGGTGTGGCAGTGTATCTCACCATCAAAAGCCACCCCCAGCATCCACTGGACCTGATCAGTCCACAGGGAGAAAACAGAAGCTTCAGCTACTCTGCTTGCATGTGAAAGGAAGCGTCCTTACAGCATGGCCTGAATGTGTCATTTAAACACGACTGCCTTTGTATCATCTCCCTCCCCGTACCTCTCTCCTGCCCTTTCTCCCTCTCCTTGTTAAATGCTTTTCCCCAAGAAAACTTTCCCCTGAACTCACAAAATGCTCCAAACCTCAGCAAAGTTTTATGCCCTGAGAATTGGTTATTCAGAAGCCAGGCCTTCTGCAGTCTGATTTCTCAAGATTGATGTTTTCTCTTTGAACAGTCACACAAACACAGGCTCAAAGGGCCCATGACAGTCACTTAGGAATAACGAAGACATTTGTGTCTGGGCAAGGTCTCCCCTACACAGGAAACCTTTTGTAAATATTAGTCACTAGAACCGGAACACTAATAGATGTAGTTAATAATTATCACGATGTGCCAAAACTGCACAGTTTGCTCCCTGATTGCAATATTAAATTGCTATTGAGCTGTGGTGCTTGCTTCAGGCAATGCTAGTAAGAAGCCCCCGAAGACCCAGGCTGGCCTTGCCACACAAAAATGGAAAATGTTCCGTTGCGTACAATGCTCAGGCAGCAGTGGGCTTTGCCAGAAAACAAACACAAAACTCAAACAATAGAAGGAAAGTTTTATCGGTGCCGAAGTGTCCTTTCACTTGGGAACTGTCATCTCTCAGAAAGAAAAACACGCACGCACTTGAGGGTGGCTCACAAGGCAAGCCATTACTATGGGCACAGCGACTCTTGGTACAGATGGAGAACTAGAGAACTCTGCACAGCCAGAGCTCAAAAGCTTTGTTTTATTTGCATGCGATTACGTCTGGAGATAGGCTGAACAGTCTCCGAGAAGTTGCGAGCCCCTCAGAATGCAAACAGGCTTCTCACCCCATGAGCAGTGTGGGAATATTCTTTTCCCACACCCCGCTCCTCTGGGCTTGACAGGTCAAGTGGCCTGGACAAAAGAGCAGAGCTACTGAGAGCAAAACTGCAATTTAATTGAGAAGTGTCATTAGCTCCAGGACAGCACATTGAAAGGCAGACACAATGGGGCACTTGTCATACACAGCGCACACCAATCCACCCCTCATCCACCCACGTTCTGCCATCCCACCTCCGTATCTGCAATTTCGGAGACCC
This sequence comes from Tokudaia tokunoshimensis, assembly GCA_036184795.1. Lineage (NCBI taxonomy): Eukaryota > Metazoa > Chordata > Mammalia > Rodentia > Muridae > Tokudaia > Tokudaia tokunoshimensis. Next base: position 4,899,375 of record BTHU01000017.1, read on the forward strand.
GCAGTGGGTAAATGAATACTTAGCGATCAATCTGCATATGCCGCCACCCAGTCAGTCTGTGCAAATGGGAGGCTGCCATGTCCTCCTCGGGGATTCTGAAGCAGGGCGAGGGTCCGCCTACTACGGAGGTTGCACTCAATATATTGCTGCTTTACAGGAAATTGAGGCTCCTGTGTGCAGCAAGGTTAGGAGAAAAAGAACAGTGGCCATTAAGCAGCTAATTAAGAGAGATTCTGCAAGAAGGATGTACTTGGGCCTTCACCTTTCAGTCCAGGCGAAGCAGTAAATAGCCTGCAAAATATTTTTGTGCAGGCCAGGAGGATACACGAGTAGTCATCTACAGCCCCCTCAGCAGCTATGCCGTCTGTGGCCTGTGTGGGCAGACACAGTAATGGATTCTGCTTGTTCAGAGGAGACAGGAAATGGTTGCTCTGCCCCAACCTGACAGGCTACATGCTCCAGATTACCAAAGTGTTGTAGGCTGAACCCATCCCCCACGCCAAGGTCCACCTCATGAAAACACAGGAGGCAACTCAAATCTGCTCGTCCTCTGAAACGTTCCTAGGAGACAGAAGCATTGTATACCAGAGCGTCTTCGAAAGAGGCCATGGTTATCTATGCTTGAAAATTGGGGTAGAATTGAACAGAAAGACCAGGATGCTTTTATAAGGTTTTTTTTTTTTTTAACTTTTGCTTAACTTACATGTATATGTGTTGGGGTGTGCATGCATGTGTGTGTAGAGACCAGAGGACAACCACAGATTTCCTGCACTTGTCTTCCACACTGTTTTATTGTTGTTGGTGTTTTGTTTTGTTTTGTTTTGTTTTTTTGAGACAGGGTCTCTCTCGTTGACCAGAACTTTCATAATGGGCTAGTCTGGCTTCCCCGTTAAGTCCCAGAGATCTGTCTGTCTCCATCTCACCAGTGCTGTGTGGCTCTCCCTGTCCTCATGGATCATGCTGATATTGGTCCACACTGGCAAAAGGAGCAGAGACAATGGATAAGGTGGTTCAGAAGCCCTGTGAGAGTTCGGGGAAGCAGATGCACGGGGATCTGCTGCAGGGAGGCAGATATCAGCTTGACCTGGAGTGATTCAAGGCTTATAGAATTTAGGGGGATGGGAGAGGGGAGATAAAAACATCCAGGATGGACAAAGGTCATTGGCTGAAGACTTAGGGTACTGAAATATCTCATTAGTATGGGGAAGCATTTCAGGAATCTCAGGCGCTAGCTGAACTGGTTCTTATCAGAAGAAAGGGAGTTGAACCAAGGATATATATATATGACATTCTGCAGGTAGAGGTATGGGAATTTTTGAACTGCTGTGACAAGGTCAGAAAAGGAAAAGCCCTGTCAAGAAGGGAGTCTCCCATAATGTGCTGAGCTCCAAAAAGCTATCTGAACAATGGTGGACTTTGACCTTAATTAGCAAAGTTTTGCCACATTGCTGGGATTTCCACACTCAAATTTGTTTGACATGGATTCTAAGGGGTCACACTGGCAGGGCAAACACTTTCTCACCTGAGCTAATACCACAGCTCCTACTTACATTTTAGTTGTTATAGAACACCTGACTTGGGACTTGCATATAATATGAAGAAATGAAATCAGGTAAACCAATATTTCCATTCCTTAATCACTTGTCATTTGAGGAAGCTGAGTTAGGAGCCTATGGGGTCTGGTCTAGCTATCTGTAAAATTGACAATAAATTCTTGTAAACTCCAGTTACCCCCGAGGACCTGTAGAATATCTATGTGTCTGACTGTGCTGCTATTCAATCTCCATTCCCTTCATTTCCACAACTGTACTTGCTCTTCACAAAGTCTTCCCATGTCTTAATCCACATTTTTGTCAGCTTCTCAGACACAGGTGAGCCTCGCCCTCATCTCCCCATTTACAAAGTGGTGTGACCCTGGGCCAGTCACTCCCTTCTCTGGATAGTTTCTCATCTAAACAGGGGACATACAAATGGGTCTGAGATCTCAGCATGAGTTCTGGGTGCAAAGTAAGCCTTGAGTGTAGATTAGCTGACTTCACCTTATTGTCATCTTACTACATAACCCTTGTTCTCTTTTCTGTCAGAATCAGGACAGGGTCTAGGTCACAAAAGGTGTGCAAGGTGTCCTCCGTGACTGAACTGAATGAATGAGCGAACGAATACGTTCTCAGTGAATGCTTTAAGTGACTAATACCTTTCTGTCCCGTTGACAACTGGTTGAGTGAAATGAATGATTTAAGTGACAAATATATTTCTATCCCAACTCATCTATACCAGGACAAATCACCCTATATATTGTGATCATAAAGTTTCATCTGCTGCACTCTGGACCTCAAAGGCCTCAATGCCAGCTGCCTGATAATGGACAACCTCTTCTGTGAAGACCCTGTGCATCTGAAGAGAACAGCTACCTAGTCGCTCCTGATAATGGAAGCCTGGGGCCATCAAACTGTGTGGTGACAGCATACATGTGTTCTGAGTGACACCACAGGAAGCAAATAATCCAGTAGAAAGTTGGGCATCTATATGCGAAGTCTCAAGGCTAAATGGATCCCTGAGCTCAAACTGGTAACACCTCAGGGAAGGGGTTTTGTAGAGTGACATAGATTAATGATATCATTAAGAGTGAATTCTGTGAAGTTCTGAGGACCTACGTTCAGTTTACAACTACAACATGTAAACCATGAACATGCTACTGAAGTTTTCTGGGCTTCATGCTCTTGTCTGTGACATTGTACTAATAACAATCTCACAGATTTTTGAGAAGCTCAAATAAAATGATCCATGTCTATGACTTAGGACAAAACTGATTGCATCAGCAGATTGAGTACTGGAACTCATCAATTCCTCGAAACTGATTTCGGAACAAAGTGAGAAATTGAATTGGGCCTGAAAGGATTACATAAACCCCATTTGTTTCCATTTAAGGACTAGGTCTTATTTGAAAAAGAAGGCCTAAAGGCACCAACTCTAGGAACAGAACACAAGATCTAGGTAGAAGGTCATAAAACCTCCTCCCAGAATACAGCCTGGGAATAACCACAAGAATGGGAAAATATCTTATCTCAGGCTGGGCAGTCCTACCTCATCATGTGGATAAACTTGCATGATATAGGAATGCAGACCACTTGGCACATCCAGTCAGAAGCTGATCTCTGTGACCCCCCCCAGCACCCACCAATGACATTTTAGATTACCTAACCTTTTTGGAAAATCCCCCTAATTCTCTTTAAGAAGGCCTATGTGCCTTTGTCCAGGGTTATGATTTCAAAGAAAAATAAACGCCCCCCCCCCCAATACATACAAGCTTGTGTGTTCATCTTTGCATAGTATCTGACTCTGGGGTCTTTCAGCGATTTTCAGACCCTTACAGGCCTCCAAAAACAGGCCTGAATGTTCATTTTTACAACAAATGAATCCGGATTGGAAAGCTAGCTTGCTTTATACCCAAACTGAACTTTCTACCCATCTTACCTTTAAGCCACCAATACCTTATAATCAGTAGAAGACAGAATTAGACCTACTACTCCTCAGAAACACAATTCTTCTATAGTTTAAATGTGTTTGTTCCCAAATGGTTCATGTGTTGAAAGCATGGTCCTGAGTGTCGTTCTCCTGGAACTCCACATAGGTGCTGAACGATCAGATTGTCACAAGAGGAGCAAATCCATTCCTGAGTTCCCCTGGCTTTCTGTCTTGCCACATGATTACCTTGCTCTTTCACATTTCTGCCAGTGTGATGCTGTCCGAAAGTAGCTGATTCAATGAGTCTGCCCAATCTAAAATGAGGATCCAGGGTCAGGGACACAGTCCCTGGACAGTAGAGCACTGGGTTAGCATGCAGGAACCCTAAGTTCTATCCTCAGCAATGAAATAAATAAATAAATTGTTAAAAACAGAACCAAAAGAAACTTATCTTCTTTATAAAGTATCTAGCCATGAGTATTTAGTTACAGCCTAGAAAATAGATTCAGTCTCTACTAGCAATGGCATTTCAGGTTCCTGGTGCTCTGCTTCTCTCTCCTGCCCTCCTCCTCTCACAAACGGAAAAACTAACTCCTTCCATTCTTGCGCTTAAGATCAGTGAGCAATTTCTCTTCCATATGTAGATGAGTTCCCAGAATTTTTTCTCCATTTTCTTCTCCTTCCCCTTCCAGCCCAGACATTTATCTTTTTAATTAATGTTGCCAATTGCCTCAGAGCCTCCTGTGGTGCAACAAGGACAAGCATTTTCAAAGTCAAAGATCCCACATTAACTGTGGATTTTTGCTCCCTTTTCCATCTGCCTCAGTTATGCCTCCTGATCATAGTCTTGTGGAAAGTCTTCTGCTTAGTAAGTATGGTCAGAATCTCCGGCAGTGTGTCTGAAACCTGCCAAGGACCAGCCTTTGCTTGGAGAGGGGTCTTGAGAGAGGGGTGTGTGGGAGTGGCGAAACAAATGACTGGAAGTCAAATTGTGGGTCCAAGCTGTTAGTCTATGTTCTACTCGAGATGGCTCCCTAGACAGCTCTCTGTAGATAGCTCTTGGCTCTGTAGTCTGCTTAAGACAGCTTTTCAGACTGAGCGAGCACTCTCTCTCTCTCTCTCTCTCTCTCTCTCTCTCTCTCTCTCTCTCCCACTCAAGACAGCTTTTAAGACTGCTCTCTCTATGAGTTGTGCTCCAGATAACTTTTTTTTTCTATTCTAAAATAATTTTCTGGTTGAGCCAACTTTCTCTGCTAAAAATTCTAAAAGCTCTCTGGACAGGTCATGGGTTTTCTGACCATAATCAGAAAAGCTTCTATAAAAAAAAAAATTCTTGGCTCTTCTGACTGAATCAGAAATCCTGTTAGAAAAATTCTTAAAGTAATTCTCCATATTTCCAATCAAAATTAGAAAGCCAGAAAAAAAGTCTAAAAGCGCCGTATTCTCTCTTTAGACAGCCTTTTCTGGAGAGCCGTGGTGTTAGTGCTCTAAGTAATTCAGAAATCCTATTAGAAAAAAAATTCTAAAAGAGCTATGAAAAACTTTAAAAGAGATGTGTTCACTCTCCATGGATTTTCTGATCAAAATCAGAAATCCTATTAGGAAAAAAAAATCTTGAAGATCTGAGAGATCTCCACAGTTCAGCAATTGCTACCAAAAAAATAAAAAAAAAATAAAGAAAGCAGTATTATTGCTTTCTGCTAGCTCATTTCATGCAGACCAAAAGCCCAGGTTTTTTATTTACAATCCAGTTCTATATTCCACGATCCCTCTTAACCATCCCACCAATCAGCATTCTATGACCTTAACCCCTTGATTCTTAGGAAGAGACAGCAAGCATGAGCACAGACAATAAGAAAGTTGGGTGGGGTCATTTTGGTATTCCTTCTAGTGTCTGTCCAAGAGTTACCGGGCAACAGTCAGGCAGGCCTGACTTGCTATAAAAGGGGTTGTTTGGCCCCTCCTCCCACTCTCTGCCCCCCCACTCTCTTATATCTCTATGACCCCCTTTCCCTCTCTCCCCTCCCCCTTCCACGTGTTCCTGACTATCCTCCCCCCCTCTGTGTGTGTGTGTGTGTGTGTGTGTGTGTGTGTCTTCCTCTGTCCCCTCTCTTTCTCTGCCTCTACTCCCTTCTCAACTCCCCTTCCCATGCCCCTAAATAAACTCTATTCTATACTAGACCTGTCATATGGCTGGTACCTCAGGGGAAAAAGATGTCTCAGCTTGGGGCCAGGGAGGCACCCCTCTCACCTCACCATACCTTGCTCTACAAGACATATCCTCAACCTTGTTAAAAAATGCAACAGACCACACCCTGGAATTACCATTCTGACCACTCCTGGACCTAAATTCGTTCTGTCCCAGGCCGACCTTGAACTCAGGAATCTCTCTGTATTTGTTTCTGTCTGTCTTTGTATCTTTCTGACAAGCTGGTTCATAGTATAGCTGCCTCTGTTCCTTTAGATCTGTGAAGTTCCTTATACAATTTATATTGCATCCTTATATTTTGCGTAGTTGAGAAATTATATATTTTTGAACTCATGTTTTCAGAGTTCTTTCCCACAGCTTAAAGGACTGTCCTAAAGGTCACAGCATTATACCATTTTGCTGAGATATTAGCCACAACTTTGACACATGGACTCATGATGTCTCTGATTATTATGGGGTCATTAAACTTGGCAGACAGGGCATTCCTCAAAGGAGGAACATAAAAATATGTTCACTATTATACAAACAAGCCTTATACCCACAGTAACCATCAACATTCATGGAGACCGTACACCCAGCTGGCTCCATTCCAGGGGTAGGAAACTATATCACATTGTCCCTTACATAGCCATGCTGAACTTGGCCGAAACCCACTGCCCTAACTGTTCTTGCCCACTCTAGTATAGAATCCTGAACTTGGTGAATCTTCTACCAAGGCATACCATTCCATCAGTCAACTAACCCCATCTGTGAATCTGTTGACTTATGCCCAAATGTTCCCTAGGATGCTTCCTTTTCCCTTTCTCTTATCTCTTATCCTCAAATAAATTTTCCAGGATGCTTTCCTTAGGGGTTAAACGCTTATGTTCCCAGAGCAGGTGCCCTGAGCAAACTTTGGGCTCGAACTTCGAAGCCAGTCCCATAACACCTAGAGGAAGCTCCTCTCCCAGGCGCTCTAACATGCTCAGGATCATAGGATTAGAGGTGAGCAGGACACAATATCTATCCCAACACCATGGGGTAGTAACTGGGATCAGAGGGACCCAGGCATGCAGGAACCCCACCCGACCAGTGACTAGGGTTCCTTCAGGTTTGAACAGCTGCCCTGAGCATACTTTGGGCAAGAACTCCACAGCTAGTCCCACAACACTGAGAGGAAGCTCCACTCCCAGGCTCTCTAATATGCCCAGGATCACAGGAGCACAGGATCACAGAAACTTTGTCACACCAGGATCTCAGGGTCCCAGAGGCAGCTTGACTCCCAGGAACTCTGATACACCCAGGATCTCAGGATCACAGGATACCAGAATCACAGGATCACAGAGACAGCTGGATTCTGAGGAGTTCTGACACAACCAGGATCATAGGAAGGACAGGCTCCAGTCAGCTATAGCAAGGGCAGGTAACACTAGAAATAATCAAATGGTGAGAAGCAAATATAAGAAAATAATCAAGAGAAACCAAGGTTATTTGGCATCATCAGAACCTAATTCTCCCATCATAGCAAGTCCTGAATACACCGTCACACTGGAAAAGCAAGATTCGGATCTAAAATCACTTATTATGATGATGATAGAGAACTTTTTTTTAAACATTTTTAATTAGATATTATCTTTATTTACATTTCAAATGCTATCACCTTTCCTTGCTTCCCCTCTGAAAACTCCCTATCCCACCCTCTCTTCCCCTGCTCAATAACTCACCCACTCCTTCTTCCCTGACCTCGCTTTCCCCTACCCTGGGGCAATGAGCTTTCACTGGTTCAAGGGCCTTTCCTCTCATTGATGTCTGACCAGGCCATCATCTGCTACCCATGTGACTGGAACCATGGGTCCCTCTGTGTGTACTCTTTGGTTGGGGGTTAAGTTCCTGGGAGCTCTGGGGGTACTGGTTGGTTCATTTTGTTGTTCCTCCTATGGGGCTATAAAACCCTTCAGCTCCTTAGGTCCTTTGTCTAGCTCCTCCATTGGGAACCCTATGCTCAGTTCAATGGTTGGCTGAGAGCATCCCCCTCTGTATTTGTCATGCTAATAAAGGATGTTAAGAAGGACATAAATAACTCCCTTAAAAAATATAGAAGAACACAGGTAAACAGCTAGAAGCCCTTAAGGAGGAAACATAAAAATTCCTTAAAGAATTGCAGGAAAACACAATCAAACAGCAAAGGAAATTAACAAAACCATCCAAGATCTAAAAATGGAAATGGAAACAATAAAGAAATCACAAAGGGGACAACCCTGGAGTTAGAAAAGCTAGAAAAGAGATCAGGAAACATAGATCAAGGAACCCCAAAATATTACAAGAGAGAATCTCAGGTGCAGAAGATAAACATGAACACAACAGTCAAAGAAAATGCAAAAGGCAAAAAGGTCCTAACCCAAAACATCCAGGAAATCCAGGACACAATGAGAAGACCAAACCTAAGGAAAATAGGTATAGAAGACAGAAAAGATTCCCAGCTTAAAGGGCCAGAAAATATCTTCAACAAAATTATAGAAGAAAACTTCCCTAAACTAAAGAAAGAGATGCCCATGAACATAAAAGAAGTCTACAGAACTCCAAATAGACTGGACCAGAACAGAAATTCCTCCCATCACATAATAATCAAAATACCAAATGCACTAAACAAAGAAAGAATATTAAAAGCAGTAAGGGAAAAAGGTCAAGTAACATATAAAGGCAGACCTATCAGAATTACACCAGAATTCTTGTCAGAGACTATTAAAGCTAGAAGATCCTGGGCAGATCTCATACAGACCCTAAGAGAAAATGCCAGCCCAGGCTACTATACCCAGCAAAACTCTCAATTACCATAGATGGAGAAACCAAGACATTCCATGACAAAACAAAATTTACACAATATCTTTCTACAAATCCAGCCCTACAAAGGATAATAGATGGAAAACACCAATACAAGGAGGGAATCTACACTCTAGAAAAAGCAAGCAAGCAATCTCTCAACAAACCCAAAAGAAGATAGTCACACGAACACAATTCCAACTCTAACAACAAAAATAACAGGAAGTAACAATCACTTTTCCTCATTATCTCTTAACATCAATGAACTCAATTCCCCAACCCAAATAAAAAGACATAAACTAGAAGACTGGATTCTTAAACAGGACCTAGCATTTTGCTGCATACAGGAAACTCACCTCAGTGACAAAGACAGACACAACCTCAGAGTAAAAAGTTGGAAAACAATTTTCTAAGCAAATGGTCCCAAGAAACAAGCTGAAGTAGCCATTCTAATATCGAATAAAATCGACTTCCTGTCAAAAGTTATCAAAAAAGATAAGGAAGGACACTTCATACTGGTCAAAGGAAAAATCTGACAAGATGAACTCTCAATTCTGAACATCTATGCTCCAAATGAAAGGGCACCCACATTCATAAAAGAAACTTTACTTAAGCTCAAAGCACACATTGCACCCCACACAGTCATAGTGGGAGACTTCGACACCCCAGTCTCAGTAATGGACAGATCATGGAAACAGAAACTAAACAGAGACACGGTGAAACTAACAGAAGTTATGAACCAAAAGGATCTAACAGATATTTATAGAACATTTCATCCTGAAGCAAAAGAATATACCTTCTTCTCAGCACCTCATGGTACCTTCTCCAAAATTTATCATATAATTGGTCATAAAACAGGCCTCAAAAGATTCAAGAAGATTGAGATAATCCCATGTACCCTTTCAAATCACCATAAACTAAGGTTGGTCTTAAATTCCAACAAAAACTATGAAAAACACACACACCCATGGAAGCTGAGCAGTGCTCTACTCAATGACAGCTTGGTCAAGGACGAAATAAGAAAGAAATCAAAGACCTTTTAGAATTTAGTGAAAATGAAGACACATCATACCAAAACTTATGGGACAAAATGAAAGCAGTGATAAGAGGAAAACTCACAGTTCTAAGTGCCTCCAAAAAGAAACAGGAGAGAGCTTACACTAGCAGCTTGACAGCACATCTGAAAGCTCTAGAACAGAAAGAAGCAAATACACTCAAGAGGAGTAGAAGGCAGGAAATACTCAAACTCAGGGTGGAAATCAACCAAATAGAAACAAAAAGAACTATACAAAGAATCAATCAAGATGGTTCTTTGAGAAAATCAACAAGATAGATAAATCCTTAGCCAAACTAACCAGAGGGCACAGAGACAGTATCCTGATTAATGAAATCAGAAATGAAAAGGGAAACATAGCAACAGAAACAGTAGAAATTCAAAATTCATCAGATCATACTACAAAAGCTAATACTCAACAAAATTTGGAAAATCTGGATGGAATGGACAAGTTTCTAGACAGATACAAGGTACCAAAGTTAATACAGGATCAGATAAACCATCTAAACAGTCCCATAACCACTCAAGAAACAGAAGCAGTCATTAACAGTTTCCGAATCAAAAAAAGTCCAGGACCAGAATGGTTTAGTGGAGAATTCTATCAGATCTTCAAAGAAGACCTAATACTAATACTCTTCAAACTATTCCACAAAATAGAAACAGAAGGAGCATTACACAATTCATTCTATGAAGCCACAATTACTCTTATACCTAAACCACACAAAGACCAAACAAAGAAAGAGAAATTCAGTCCAATTTCTCTTATGAACACTGATGCAAAAATAATCGATAAAATTCTTGCCAACTGAATCCAAGAACACATCAAAACGATCATTTACCACGATGAAGTAGGTTTCATCCCAGGGATGCAGGGATGGTTCAATATATGGAAATCCATTGACGTGATCCTCTATGTAAACAAACTCAAAGGAAAAAAAACACATGATCATTTTATTAGATGTTGAAAAAACTTGGAAATATCAGGAATTCAAGGCCCATACCTAAACATAGTAAAAGCAATATATGGCAAACCAGTAGCCAATATCAAACTAAATGGAGAGAAACTTAAAGCAATCCCACTAAAATCAGGGCCTAGACAAGGCTGCCCACTCTCTCCTTATCTATTCAATATTGTAACTGAAGTTCTAGCCAGAGCAATTAGACAACAAAAGGAGGTCAAAGGGATACAAATTGGAAAGGAAGAAGTCAAAATATCACCATTTGCAGATTATATGAGTTTACTTAAGTGACCTCAAAAATTCCACCAGAGAACTCCTAAAGCTGATAAACAACTTCAGCAAAGTGGCTAGATATAAAACACAAACAAATCAGTAGCCTTCCTCTACACAAAGGATAACCAGGCTGAGAAAGAAATTAAGGAAATGACACCCTTCACAATAGTCACAAATAATATTACATAACTTGGGGTGACTCTAACCAAGCAGGTGAAAGATCTGCATGATAAGAACTTCAAGTCTCTGAAGAAATAAATTGAAGAAGATCTCAGAAGATGGAAAGATCTCCCATGTTCATGGACTGGCAGGATTAATATAGTAAAAATGGCCATCTTGCCTAAAGCAGTCTATAGATTCAATACAATCTCCATCAAAATTCCAAATCAATTCTTCATAGAGTTAGAGCAATTTGCAAATTCATTTGGAATAACAAAAAACCCACTGTATCAAAAACTATTCTCAACAATAAAAGAACTTCTGGGGGAATCACCATCCCTGACCTCAAGCTGTACTACAGAGCAATAGTGATAAAAACTGCATGGTATTGGTACAGCGGCAGGCTGGTAGATCAATGGAATAGAACTGAAGACCCAGAAATGAATCCACACACTTATGGTCAGTTGATCTTTGACAAAAGAGCTAAAACCATCCAGTGGAAAACACAGTATTTTGAACAAATGTTGCTGGTTCAACTAGAGGTCAGCATGTAAAAAAATGCAAATTGACCCATTCTTATCTCCTTATACAAAGTTCAAGTCCAAGTGGTTCAAGGACCTCCACATAAAAACAGATACACTGAAACTTATAGAAGAAAAAGTGGAGAAGAGCTTCGAACACATGGGCACAGGGGAAATTTTCCTGAACAGAACACCAATGACTTATGTTCTAAGATCAAGAATCAACAAATGAGATCTCGTTAAATTGCAAAGATTCTGTAAGGCAAAAGACACTGTCAATAGGACAAAATGGCGACCAACAGAATGGAAAAAAATCTTTATCAACCCTACATTTGATAGAGGGCTAATATTCAATATATACAAAGAACTTAAGAAGTTAGACTCCACAGAATCAAATAACCCTATTGAAAATGGGGAACAGAGCTAAACAAAGAATTTTCAACTGAGGAAACTCGAATGGCCAAGGAGCACCTAAAGAAATGTTCAACATCCTTAGTCATCAGGGAAATGCAAATAAAAACAACCCTGAGATTCTACCTCACACCAGTCAAAATGGCTAAAATCAAAAACTCAGGTGATAGCAGATGCTGGCAAGGATGTGGAGAAAGAGGAACACTCCTCCATTGCTGGTGGGATTGCAAGCTGGTACAACTATTCTGGAAATCAGTTTGGTGGCTCCTCAGAAAATTGGACATAGTACTACCTGAGGACCCAGCTATACCACTCCTGAGCATATACCCAGAAGATATTCCAACATATAATAATGACACATTCTCCACTATGTCCACAACAGCCTTATTTATAATAGTCAGAAGCTGGAAAGAACCCAGATGTCCTTCAGTAGAGGAATGGATACAGAAAATGTGTACCAATGTATTACCCAATGGAGTACTACTCAGCTATTAAAAACAATGAATTCATGAAATTTTTAGGCAAATAGGTGGAACTAGAAAATATCATCCTGAGTGAGGTAACCCAATCACAAAAGAACACACATGGTATGCACTCACTGATAAGTGGATATTAGTCCCAAAACTCTGAATACCCAACATACAATTCACAGACCACATGAAGCTCCAGAAGAAGGAAGACCAAAGTGTGGGTGCTCTGGTCCTTCTTAGAACGGGGAACAAAATACTCACAGGAGTAAATATGGAAATAAAGTGTAGAGCAGAGACTGAAGGAAAGGTCATCTAGAGACTGTCCCACCTGGGGATTCATCCCATATATAGTCACCAAACCCAGACACTATTGTAGATGCCAAGAAATGCTTGCTGAAAGGAGCCTGATGTGGCTTTCTCCTCAGAGGGCCTGTGAGACCCTTACAAATACAGAGACGGATGCTCACTGCCAACCATTGGACTGATCGCAGGGTCCCCAATGGAGGAGCTAGAGGACTGAAGGAACTGAAGAGGTTTGCAACCCCATAAGAAGAGGAATATTAACTAACCAGAGCCCCCCACAGCTCTCAGAGACTAAGCCATCAACCAAGGGGTACATATGGCTCCACCTGCATATGCAGCAAAGGACGGCCTTGTCAGGCATCAATGGGAAGAGAGGTCTTTGGTCCTATGAAGGCTCAATAGATGCCCCAGTGTAGGGGAATCAAGGGAGGGGAGGGGGAGTGGGTAGGTGTGTGGGTGGGTGGAGGAACATCCTCATAGAAGCAGGGAGAGGGAGGATTTGATAGGGGGTTTCTGGGAGGGGGGACCAGGAAAGGGAATAACATTTGAAATGGAAATAAAGAAATTATCCAATTTTTTAAAAAAACAGTTGTGTTCCTACTCCACCCCCTTATGTGTGTCTCCCTAAAACCTAATTCAGGTTAAAATTCCCAGTGCTCATTTCTCTGGTTTTCTTGCTCTAAATCTGTGCAAAAGATCTAGTGTTGGTCAAAATGACCCCCAAGAGTCCCAAATGGCTTTCACTTTAACTCCTTATCTATAGCACTAAGATACACCTCAGCTCTGCTAGCTCCATTATTCATTTATTCCCTGAAATCTCTCCTTACCCCTTCTTTGTATCTAGTCATTCTCTTAGTCTTCTATCGGCAAGCAATATGTCTGATTTATGGTTTATTTTTTTCATTTTTCCTTTCCTAGGTTAGCCTAGATTTTTTCAGAGCTTGTCAAAATCCTTGGAATGTGAATGAATCGAGTTCTTTTGAAATAACCAAGGAGGTGGACATCTTAGAACAACAGACCAAACTGCAGGTGTGAACCATTGATTGGTTTATAGACGGGTCAATAAATGGTTTATTGCTGCCTTGTTCTTGACTCTGCATAGAGGATTCAATATTTACATACCACTCGGGTGTTAGCAGCTGCTTTCAGGATGAGTGATTTCAAACACGTACCCTGCCCCTACGCCATGGATTTGAGGGGAACAAGCATCAGATTCTGATCTATACTCACACAATGGCTGTGAGGCAAATGCAGCAGGTAGGTGTATTCTGGTCATTGTTATAAAACGACCTGAGCTAGAAATGATTTGTGATGATGATTCCATCATGACTCTACTCCCTCATTTGAAGTCGATTGTACAGCTTGACCTCTGAGTTCAAGCTAAACCAAGTTTTGAACATTTGGCAAGCATTATCTATTACATATGTTGCAGCAAAATAAAATTTTTCTCCTGGGAGAGGTACACACAGATTCTGATGAGACAAAACTTGGAAACGATAGACAATTGTCCAGATATATTGCTTCCTTCTTCCCAAAGCAGGTGCAACTAGATCATCACCTATGTGGTGGAGTCTAGGGAATATCAAGTCTACAAAAGACCAAGAATCTCCTGGAACATCTGGTCTCCAGGACCTTCTCTCTCAGACCCTCTGATCACAATCATTCCTTTTCTTTTTATCGTGTGTGTGTGTGTGTGTGTGTGTGTGTGTGTGTGTGTATTCATTTTTTTCTGGACTTTTAATTTCTTTGAGATCAGGTCTTTTGTAGTCTAAGTGGTCTTAAACTCAACTGCATGGCAAAGGATGGCCTTGAATTCCGACCCTCCTGGCTCTACCTCCCAAGTGCTGGGAGTATAGGCCTTCATTCTTCTCTCTCCTAAGAATAATCAGAAAAGTCTTTCTTTTAGTCTACCACTGCTCCTGATCCTACTTCCGAATCAAAGCCAGAGACCTATAAGAAGTCTTTTGATTTATCACATCCTGTCTAAAAGATGTAGTTGCATTCATTTCGTGGATTTCCTCCTTCTACCTTAAGAGGCTGGTATTGCCGCATAGCTAAAGGCCTGTTTTTCTTTCTAGACTCACAAATTCTCCCCACGTCTGAACACCAGGCCAAGTCTTTAAAATCTACCCCTAGTATAGAAGACTCCATAACTAACAAGAGAAAGCCAGTCTGAAACTAGGCTGGTGAGCAAACTTCCTGATTCCAGGACTGGCTTGCCACTGTTTCTCCTTTGAACCTAGAACCTAGTACAGGGCAAACAGATTGAAGAGCAGAATTGGAAGGAGCTGATCAATAATTCATTGTTTCTTTTCAATTCAACAGATGGAGCCGGCATTTGTGGTCCAATGTTCTGACCTGCGGAGAAACAGAAAGACGAAAAGGGAAGCTGGAGAGACACCTCAGTGAAGAGGTTCACCATGAGAACATGAGGACCAGCACTCAGAACTCCTGTATGCACATAACGAGACAGGTGCAGTGGCCTGTGTCTGACTCCAGGGTGGGGAACCAGAGCCAAACAGATCCCTGGAGCTTCTTATCCAATCAGTCTCAGCTAGCCTCGCCCAACTGCCGAACGCTGGGTTCAAGAGACACTTGGTCTCTGAAAATAAGGTAGAAGGTAATTGAGGAAGACAACCAATATTTACCTCTGACTGCCATACTTTATGCAACCGCACATAAATATACACACATACACAACTGTGTAAACACATATACTGAACACACACACACAAAAGAGAGTAAAAAACTGTATTTACACAAAAACAAAAAGACACTTTTATCTTCTATTTACTGTACCTGCTAGCGCCAAAACAGTAGCCTAGCTCAAACAGCATCTGTATGATTAATAATAATAATAATAATAATATAGATACACACCTGTGACTACCAGTAATAAAGATGTCATAGATTGTAAAGAATCTAAATGCCTCATTCTATCCAAAGCTTTCTTCCACACTACACTAGCCCATTACTCAGTTCCCGGCTGGGCTTCTCCCTTCAGATTTCTAAACTTTTGTCACTCAGAGGCCTTTCAAGGAGCTTCTTGATTGGCCTTCCTCTCTATTCCAAGTTCCAAGTCAGTATCAATAGCCAATAAAGATCAAAATGCCAGTTCTGTTACAGTAGACGGAATTAGATAGTTCATTACTGACAAAGAACAGACTCTAAGGTGCATAGTTAAATGGAGGACTGAGCACATAACTGTGTGACCTTTATGTGTATGTGTACATACACATGACCCAAGACCACAGCAGGTTTTTTAGACCACCTCATCACATCTGAATGTTAGGATCTGCACATGAGTGACTTGAGACACCAGGGAAAAAAAAGATAATTAAGAGTTTGGTTTGCTTTGCTCTCTACTGCCTGGCAGAATAAAGACAATTAATGCAGTCACCTGTCAGCCATTAGGCCTTCAGGCCTTTTCACTGGAGAAGCAATAACTGTCCCATTCTTGTCTCACCAACCACACAAACATCTCCTATTCCAGTATGAAATTACCAGTGAGATGGATGGAAAAGAGAAGAAATCACTTCTATCATGGCACTATTGCCACACAGGTGTGTAATAGTTGATTTCCACTCAGTTGGCATAAACCAGTCCTTGAACAGTTAGCCATTATCTGTGAGCTCATTATGGTGGTTCATTGTGAACTTGTTATAATGGTCCAGGAACTTGCTGTCATTGTTCGGTATGAACTTATGATGGGTTAGTATAAATTTGCTAATAGTTCGGTGTAAACTTGTTATAATGGTTCAGTGTGAATTTGTTATAATGGTTCTCTGTGAACTTGCTCTGGTGAACGTGCTAAGATGATTCAGTGTGAACTTACTGTGCTGGTTCCCTGTGAACTTGCTGTGCTGGTTCAGTGTGAACTTGCTGTGATGGTTCAGTGTGAACTTGCTGTGATGGTTCCCTGTGAACTTGCTGCAATGGTTCTGTGTGAACTTGCTGTGATGGTTCAGTGTGAACTTGCTGTGATGGTTCTGTGTGAACTTGCTGTGATGGTTCAGTGTGAACTTGCTGTGATGGTTCCCTGTGAACTTGCTGTGCTGGTTCAGTGTGAACTTGCTGTGATGGTTCAGTGTGAACTTGCTGTGATGGTTCAGTGTGAACTTGCTGTGATGGCTCAGTGTGAACTTGCTGTGATGGTTCAGTGTGAACTTGCTATGATGGTTCCCTGTGAACTTGCTGTGATGGTTCCCTGTGAACTTGCTGTGCTGGTTCAGTGTGAACTCGCTGTGATGGTTCAGTGTGAACTTGCTGTGATGGTTCCCTGTGAACTTGCTGTGATGGTTCAGTGTGAACTTGCTGTGATGGTTCAGTGTGAACTTGCTGTGCTGGTTCAGTGTGAACTTGCTGTGCTGGTTCCCTGTGAACTTGCTGTGCTGGTTCAGTGTGAACTTGCTGTGATGGTTCAGTGTGAACTTGCTGTGATGGTTCCCTGTGAACTTGCTGTGATGGTTCAGTGTGAACTTGCTGTGATGGTTCAGTGTGAACTTGCTGTGCTGGTTCAGTGTGAACTTGCTGTGCTGGTTCAGTGTGAACTTGCTATGATGGTTCAGTGTGAACTTGCTGTGATGGTTCAGTGTGAACTTGCTATGATGGTTCAGTGTGAACTTGCTGTGCTGGTTCAGTGTGAACTTGCTGTGATGGTTCAGTGTGAACTTGCTGTGATGGTTCAGTGTGAACTTGCTGTGCTGGTTCAGTGTGAACTTGCTGTGCTGGTTCAGTGTGAACTTGCTGTGATGGTTCAGTGTGAACTTGCTGTGATGGTTCAGTGTGAACTTGCTGTGCTGGTTCCCTGTGAACTTGCTATGATGGTTCCCTGTGAACTTGCTGTGCTGGTTCAGTGTGAATGTGCTATGATGGTTCAGTGTGAACTTGCTGTGATGGCTCTGTGTGAACTTGCTGTGCTGGTTCAGTGTGAACTTGCTGTGCTGGTTGTGTGTGAACTTGCTGTGCTGGTTCAGTGTGAACTTGCTGTGCTGGTTGTGTGTGAACTTTCTGTGCTGGTTCAGTGTGAACTTGCTGTGATGGTTCAGTGTGAACTTGCTGTGCTGGTTGTGTGTGAACTTGCTGTGCTGGTTCAGTGTGAACTTGCTGTGCTGGTTGTGTGTGAATTTGCTGTGCTGGTTCAGTGTGAACTTGCTGTGCTGGTTCAGTGTGAACTTGCTGTGATGGTTCAGTGTGAACTTGCTGTGCTGGTTCAGTGTGAACTTGCTGTGCTGGTTCAGTGTGAACTTGCTGTGCTGGTTCAGTGTGAACTTGCTGTGCTGGTTCCCTGTGAACTTGCTGTGCTGGTTCAGTGTGAACTTGCTGTGCTGGTTCAGTGTGAACTTGCTGTGATGGTTCAGTGTGAACTCGCTGTGATGGTTCAGTGTGAACTCGCTGTGCTGGTTCAGTGTGAACTTGCTGTGCTGGTTCCCTGTGAACTTGCTGTGCTGGTTCAGTGTGAACTTGCTGTGCTGGTTCAGTGTGAACTTGCTGTGATGGTTCAGTGTGAACTCGCTGTGCTGGTTCAGTGTGAACTTGCTGTGATGGTTCAGTGTGAACTTGCTGTGCTGGTTCAGTGTGAACTTGCTGTGCTGGTTCCCTGTGAACTTGCTGTGCTGGTTCAGTGTGAACTTGCTGTGCTGGTTCAGTGTGAACTTGCTGTGCTGGTTCCCTGTGAACTTGCTG
Organism: Tokudaia tokunoshimensis; assembly: GCA_036184795.1. Lineage (NCBI taxonomy): Eukaryota > Metazoa > Chordata > Mammalia > Rodentia > Muridae > Tokudaia > Tokudaia tokunoshimensis. The sequence continues at coordinate 4,917,683 of BTHU01000017.1, forward strand.
TGCTGGTTCAGTGTGAACTTGCTGTGCTGGTTCAGTGTGAACTTGCTGTGCTGGTTCAGTGTGAACTTGCTGTGCTGGTTCAGTGTGAACTTGCTGTGATGATTCAGTGTGAACTTGCTGTGATGGTTCAGTGTGAACTTGCTGTGATGGTTCAGTGTGAACTTGCTGTGCTGGTTCAGTGTGAACTTGCTGTGCTGGTTCAGTGTGAACTTGCTGTGCTGGTTCAGTGACTGTCCATCCATAAAGTTTAGTCTAGGGATTGGCAAGCTTGCTCTACCTTCTGTTAATTCTTCGACAATTTCACACTTTCACTGAGTTTTGGACATTATCATGTCTATTACCCTCCCTTATTCTCCAATTTCGCCTGTCAAAACCTTTATTCCCCCAAACCCCTCAGCTACGTAGATGTCTTTCCCCATGTACATCTTCACAGAGGGGCGGATCCTTCTGAGCCTCTCCCTTTTGCATAATGAGTGATGGTAGGTCCAGTCCTATGCTAGTCCTGGACAACTAACCACTATTACCATGTATTCATGATCACAAAGTGTCCTAGCAGGTACAGAGCACTGTTTAAAAACACTCTGACCCAACCTAGCCCTTCTTCTTTCCCCATTCTTCTTCAGTGTTACCTGACTTAGGGTAGAGATTATACAGCTGTCCTAATTAGGGCCAACATGTACATTCTTAAAAGATAAGATAATGAATATCTGAGGATACTGGAGAAAGAAAGCAGTCATGGATAAGACATAAATAAATGGGAATGCCTCTATGCCATCCAAACTGCCTTCATAAATACAGACAGGCGGTAGTTTGTTGACCCATGATAATGTTGAGTAAGGCAATGTCTGATCTTATGTGAGAGTTGTATGTGTATATATGTGTATACATGTGTCTTCAGAGCATACACACAGAGGCCAAAAGAGGACATCTGATGCCCTCTGTCACTATTTGTCTTATTTGCATGGCACAGGACATCTTACAGAACCCGAGGCCCAATGGTTTTCACCAAAGATGGCAGACACAAGCCCCAGCAATCCTTCTGTCTCTGCCCTACCACTCTAGCTAGTACTGGGGTTACAGGTGTGCATAGCTGGGTCCTGGGGATCTGAACTCAAATCCCCACTTGGACAGCAAGTGCTTCATTAAGTCCTCTCCCCTGACCAATCTCTACTCTTTATTTAAGGAATTGGCAAGAGTAACCATGTAAAAAATAATTCCGAGATCTGGGTCCTCACCATAGCCTACCCTGATCATGGCAGCCATTCAGACCTGGTCTCTGGCCTTAAATCTCCCTACTCTGATGCATCATGTGTAATCCAATGTGCATTTATCTATGAATTTCTGTCTTGATTTTCTGACTACCCTGCACAAAACCCTCCCATGCCTCCCAGGTGCTTTGAGAAGGATATCCAGTTCATTATGACTAACATCATCCAAATCGGGCCCCAACCCGTAGTAGAGGCTTCCCTCAGCTGCTAGCTGCCAACTGTGCTGAGATGATGAACAGATGCACTAGGCCTTGCTATAGCTTCAAACCTTTTCACCTGGCTTATTGTTCAGAGCAATTACTCTCAGGCTTAAGACAGGTCTATGTCTCTCTCATGTGAACCAGGATACAGACTTGACTGGCTCTCCTCTATTCTCCTCCATTTGATGACTTGGGGATCCATGCTTCTTCCTTCCTGAAGCTCGTTCATCTCAACCTGGTATTACTAGATACACAGCAATGAGAGAGAGAGAGAGAGAGAGAGAGAGAGAGGACACATGGATATATAAGTGTCTAGGCATCCACAGAACTCAAGTCATACACACTAGCTATATGAATGACTCCATCAAGATGACCTATAAAAGGACTAGCCCATGGAAACAAACAAACAAACAGAAAAGCAAAGAGGAATGACTGTTTCGTGCATGTCAACTATAGGTTGTCAACTATAGGTCTGAATTATTACTGGGGTATGAAACTAGACCAAACCAAAGTTTAAAACTGCTTAAGAAGAAAGGAAGGAAGGAAGGAAGGAAGGAAGGAAGGAAGGAAGGAAGGAAGGAAGGAAGAAAACAAAAACCCTACTAATGTAGCGTGAGATATTAAAAAAAAAATGAATTCACACCATCACCAGCAAGTCACCGACCCTGTTGTCATCTTGCGGAGGCCCTCTGACTCAAGAGCTCCAAAATCTCTCCCGCAGCTCACTAGGTTCTCATGGCGGGTCACTGCCAAGTCAGCCCCACACTTCCAAATTCCCGTGGCTGGCTGGGGTGCCCTGCCATCGTATCTTTTCTCTGGAACTCAGTTGAGTCACTGTGTGAAGGAAAACACCAAACAATCTTAGTTTAGACTCAAAAGGCAACACAGACGCTGGGCATGACAGCTAGCATCCTAATGGTAAGCCATTCTAAGTTAAATCCTCTGGTAGCAGATCCTAACGGTTTGGCTACCTGAACCGGAGGGTCTCTGCTACCTACATTTTAGCTCCATTGTCCTTCCCTTCTAAAAGCCTGTATCCTTCTCCTGCCTCCTTGTGTCTGACCCAGAAGCCCCACCTACTAGTCCAGTGATTGATTTCCTTGAAATCTTTATTCATTAGAAAGGTCACCTGAAGTCCTGAGTAGGAGAGCAGCCCCTCTTGGGGATCAAAATTAGCATCAAAATACAAACAGCACCAGGACTGTCCACAACAACGTAATCATCAAAGTGTTCTATAAATTTTAAGACACCAGAACATTCTGATTCTAGAATTCCAGGACTCCAGGTCTGACGAGTTTCCAATGGGGAGCAGGAGACTCTCGGTCCTCAGGTTTCCCACTGAGGAAATGAGACATAGATGGGTGATGCAAACATTTTCAGGCAGCGATCCCAGGCATGATGTACTATGGGATACACTGCCCTTCTCTCAGGCTGATGTCCAAGTCCCTTCCCATGCCCAATCATATCTCCTTATATCTCTAAAGTAAGGATCAAATTTAGAAAAGCCAGTGGACTCTATTCTGGTTCCAAGGCAGAGAGCTACCAGGAACTGGCAGTTTGCACACACACACACACACACACACACACACACACACACACACACACACACACACCTCTGCACCCATCAGAGGTTACGTAACCACAACAAAAAGCGAATGATAACTTCAACGAGGAGTTTGCCAAGGGCACAGCCAAGAGGTCTGACATTTCTGTTGTCTTTCTGAGCATCAGAAGCAGTTTGAACGAAGTCGGTGCTGTTCAGAGTTCTAGAGATAAACATAATACATGTGAAGTCTTTTAAAGGTTTTCCCGGATTTTGATACCTCAGTTAGATACTGTGGGTGGATGGGCATTGCCGTGTTTTTACTTCTATTGCCCTAGAGCACTCATGAAGGAGTCTTGGTGACAGATTTGGTTCTGAGGAAAGCAGCGGTCACGCGCCAGCGTCCTGTGCTTGCTTCCCAACCCCACCATTTTCTTAGAAGGAACCGGAATCATATTTGTTACTCCATATTAGTTTACTCGCCAGAACACGTGCTCTCAATGAAACCCCCACCATTAACGCCAAATATTCCAGCCAGCTAACTAGCTAAGGGCAGCAGTTCATCTCACTGACAAAGTCTGCCATCGGCCACGATTAGTCATCAGCGCCTGTCTCGTCAGAGAAGCCCCATGACAAATCCACTTCTGGGGACCAAGTTAACACAATGCCATCAGGACAACAGTCCCTGCGAGAACTTATCACTGAAGTAGGCTCCTTGCTGAAGGTTGGGGGCTTCCCTTTCTGAGGGTGAAAATTGATTCTGTGGGGGATAGCTTCAAAACCACTTCAGCCATTAAAATGTGACTGGACATATTAGGAAAGCAAGCGGGGGTGAGGCAGAGTGTGAGGAGCTCAAAGGGAGCTGGGAAAGAACTCAATCCAAAAAATGCCCAGTAGTCCAGTGGTCATGGTTAGGTACACGAGCCTGGCCAGCCTCATTGTCCCAGGGCAATAAACATGTGATCAATTTATTTAACACAGGTAGATGGGTTTCATATCAAAAAATTAATAATGCTGGGTTGAGGGTATGACTCAGTGGTAAAGTGTTTGCTTATCAAGCGTAAATCTGTGGGATCAATCCCTAACACTAGAAAAAAATAACAATATGGGCCAGCAAGATTAATCAGTGTGTCGTCAGTGGTTGCAACCATGACAACCTGTGTCTGATCCCAAGAACCCACAGTGTAAGGAAGAAAACAAGCTCCTAGAAGCTACCCCTGATCCTCCTCATACCCTGCCACGGTGTGTGCACATCCACACTCTCATTCTGTCTCTCTCTGCCGCACTCATGCACACACTCACACACACTCACACTCACACTCACACACACACACACACACAAATCACATGCACATACTAATTAGATAACAACAGCAATGAGGGTAACAGCAGTGTCAATACAGAGGGTTGCTGAGGTATGCTGAACTCTGTTCCCAGAAAGAAATAAAAGAAGCCACAGTCCTGAGCTGTAGTCCAGAATCAGGCCCACACATCCAATGTGGCCTCTAGCAGAAGTAACCAGAGCCACTAGAAAGTCTCAGAAAACCAGAAGATTCCTGGATGGCCATCTATGGGGACTAGACTGACCCCATGGTTCTTAGGGCGTGGTCTCCAGAGAGCAGCGGCAATGTCACCCGCTAACTTTTTAGAAATATAGATTCCCTGGTCCCAGTCTTGATCTTTTTATCCAGGACCCCAAACGTGGGGTTCAGAAACCTATATTTTAATAAGCATACAAACTTTCTGGTGCCAACTCACATGGAAGAATTATCTTTCATAAATTATTGAAAGATCTTCAAGTCTGACTCAGCACAGCCATTCTCTCAAACATTTTAGAAGCTGCCTGATCCTGCTGTCTCGCCACCCCATTCTATCTCGAACATAGTTAATTATTCCAACTGCTATGGCCCAAATCTGCTCCTTTATCACATCCCTGACAAGTCAGCCCCATGCACATTGGAAGACTCCGTCCCCTCTACAAAGACATCACAGTTACCCACATGTTCTCTGGCATTATGGTAGATAAATCTAGGCTCTCTGGAGAACTGAGTAGAACCTGATTTTTAAAAGAACAAGAGAGAGAGAGAGAGAGAGAGAGAAAGTTCCAGAACAAGCCCCCCCACCATGTTCTCCTGAGGCACAGAGGCACAGCTACGCTCACCAGCTACACCACAGCTATCTGCGTGCTCCATAGCAAATATGCCCAGCTGCAGTTGCAATGCCACAACTCCTGGTACCTAAAATATTTACTCTCTTTCTCCTTCTGTAGAAAATGTCTTCAGACTCCTGCCCTAGATTCAAAATCTCTACTATGGAGGGGACTGGAACATGAGGTGACAGGGGAGCTAAAATCAGTAAGGTTCTTGCAATGCAACCCCAATGCACGTGAATTAGCTGGGCATGGAGATGGATGTTTATAATCCTACTGATGTGGAGGCCAAGGTGGAACATCAGGGGCTTGCTGCCAGCCAGCCCAGCCAAACCAGTGAGCCTGAGGCCAAGTAAGAGATCCTGTCTGAGAAAACAAGATGGGCCATCGATGAAACATAACACCTGAGGCTAACCTCTGGCCTCTACACACACACTCACACACACACACACACACACACACACACACACACATTCTCTCTCTCCCTCTCTCTCTCTCTCTCAGTCTCTCTCAATATCTCTCTCTCAATCTCTCAATATCTCTCTCTCAATCTCTCTCTCTCTCAGTCTCTCTCTCTCTCTCTCTCTCTCTCTCTCTCTCTCTCTCTCTCTCTCTCTCTCTCTCTCTCTCCCCACAGCAGAAGAATCAATGACATGTTCTGTAAGCCTCCAGTCTGAATCTGGAGACCAGCCCAGGGCCACAGAAGAACTTGATCTGTAAATGACTATCTGGGATTTTTACACTAACCATCCAGATGTCCAGGAAATCATGGTTGATCTGGCTCTTCAGAGGCAAAGATAGAAGCACATTTCAAAGCTCTTTAAAAGTTCTCAGATAAGTCTGACTTTGACCCAGACAGAGAAGATGGTTCAGTGGATAATGTGCTGCCTGCCGAGCCTGATGCCCCAGTCCCTGGAACACATGTGGTAGGAGAAGAGCTGACTGGTCTCCATATTCATGCCATGGCACATACACACTCACACACTCACACACACACACACTCACACTCACACACACACTCACAAACTCACACTCACACACACTCACACACTTACACACACACAAACTCACACTCACACACACTCACACACTTACACACTCACACACTCACAAACTCACACTCACACACTCATACACCCAATAAATTATTATTTTTATATTTTTTTTATTTTTTATATTTTTATTTACATTCAAAATCATTTCCCCTTTCCCGTTTCCTCCCTCCCCGAAAGTCCCATAAGCCCCCTTCCCTCCCTCTTTTCCCCAATAAATTATTTAAAGAAAAAAATTTAATCTAGCCTGATCTTCATCTAGTTTCATTCTGGGGCTGTGAGACACTCAGACCAGGACAAATTTTTGAAGGAAAAAGTTTGTTTGGCTTCCATTCCAGGTGGCCAGTCCATCAGGGAGAGAAATTAGGAGAGAACTCGGGTCAGGCCTTGAAGCAGAAACCACCCACCGAGGAATGCTGCTCGTACCCTCAGGACCTCGCTTAGCTATCTTCTTTTGACATTCCAAGAACATCTGCCGAGGGAATGGTACCGCTCAAGGTAGTCTGGGCCCTCCTCCATTAATTAACAATTAAAACAATACCTCACAGACGTGCCCAGCAGAGAACCTGGGAAAGACAATTCCTCAACTGAGATTCTCCCCCCGCCCCCACCCACCAACCCCCCCCCCCCCAGTGATTTTAGGCGCTGGCAATTGAGCAGCTCACGATCTCTAGGACCCCTCCCCCATCTGCACCTATGATGATTATTTTCTAACAAAGGTAGCAGATGCTGGGGGAGGAAGGCAGCTGGAATAGATGTGAGCGTTCATTCTACCTCGAGTGTGTGTGATTACACATTCTTCTTACACTGAGAACACTGGTGCTTCAACGGCTACTTTCAACTTGCAGAACCTGGATTTCAGCAGCTAGAGTCCAGTAGAGCTTAAATCTGCACCGCAATGCAGGGGAACTCTGTCCTGAGGGTAACCGTTGACCTCTTGGAACCCCGAGAAGAACACACAAGCTGGCACATGCCCAGGGAATGATTGGTTTTCAGTGAGAAAACCAACTGATCCCCTCTTGAAGATGACAAAGGATGTTTTGGAAAAATTGCCAACTTTATAAACAACTTTTCGAATTTAGAATTCTAAAAAGAATTTTTAAAAAGACATCTTATTTTAAGACTGAGATATGGGAAGTGTTGTTGTTGTATACTCCATAAAAATTCCACTCTAGAAAAATGCATAAAGTAGGGAAAGGAAAATTTACCTACAGTTCCACTATGAAAACGTAAGGAGTACTATTGAAAATAGAAAACTCTTTAAATTTGAAATAGGAAAGAATGTTCTCCTGGTATGAAGCATTTCTAAGATGCTGAAACGCTAATAAATTGCAGGCAAGCATGACTCAAGAGTTCCTCACTGTCTTAGAGCAATGTCAAGACTTGTCACCAACCCCTTCCCTACATCATCCTTCTCTTCTTAGTCCTTCCCCTCTTCTCACACTTAGTCATATTTTCAAAATGTGCACGAGTATTTTGCCTGCTGGTATGTCTGTGCACCCTGCATGCATGGTGCCCAACAGAGCCAGATCCCATGAAACTGGAGTTACAGGGGTTTGTGAGTGCCACGTGGGTACTGGGAACTGAATGCTGGTCCTCTGTAAGTGCTCCTAACCTCTGGGCCATCTCTCCAGCCCTGCAAAGGTACACTCGTACGCCATGCAGAAGATCAAACCCAGAATCTTGTGCATGATGGCCAAATCCCTCTCTCACACATATGTGTATCGAACCCTGTACTGTGTACTGTATATGTGTTCTTTCACTTGCTCACCATGTGAGACATGTATATAGACACTAGGGATATCTCGTGTCTGTGTGAGACTGTGATCACCTCAATGCTTAGTGTCCAGATCATTGCTACCGTAATCCCCAAGGTCTTCACAATTCCCTGGGTGCACACCCACTCAGGAAGTGGAATCTAGGTTTCTAAGCTTTCAAGTTGAGCCAGGCTAGGTGAATTGTCCACGGATGGTAGCTAATGGAACAGAAGTCAAGGCTTGACAAAAGTTTCTTCCTTGAAGCTTCCCCTCTGTAGCTTCTGAGAATCTTCAATAACTCCAGGCTGCCCGTGGGTTGAATAGCTGCTGCAGAGAGTAGGGCTTTCCCACATAAGATCTACCTGGTACCATGAGAAGCGAGGATGTGCCCGCAGAAGGGCTAGCCCTTCACTTTGTGACAGATTATACTGTGGTTTCTCAAGGTGCTGGAGTTAACAGTGGTTTGTTACCCTGCCAAAGCTAGCTGACAAAAATATTTTGTCCAAGTTTACATAAGTAAGACTAATATCTGCACCTAGATGGAGCTTACCCCACAGCCTGGATGCCTATGTGAGTGTTGACTGACACTGCCAGGAATCAAGTCCAAAGACAGGCCTGCTACACTTCGCTCTGAATAGCTCCATTTTTATAGTCAGGCAAGAGGCACCTGGGAAATAATTAGCCATGGTACTTCTGGCTTTCCATAATAAATTTGAGGGCAACTCTTTATTTTTGCTAAAGTTAAAGAGTTTTAGTGACAACAAATGTTACTTCCTCTTTTCTTGGAATAGAAATGTGTTTGCTTTAACCAGTCGGGGACTCATTAGTGTACCTATCTTTATCTCCCCGAGTCTTTGCCTTCCTCACTTATTTTTGCTGTTTTATTTTGGCCTGGCATTAGAGCATTGTTTGTTTTCAACACAAACTCTAATGGGCTGAACAAATCAGGAAGAGAACCATCAACTGCAAGGCCTGCGTGTGCATCCCGGGTGCCGCCGCCGCGGAGCTTCCCCGCATAGCTGCAAAGGAGTGAACAGCTAAGGGGCAGCAATAGCAACAATAAAGCATTGTTGAGATAACCAAGAGGATGAATCATCCATGAGCTTCAGAGTCTCCGGCACAGGCCACGTACCAAAGTGAGGCCGAGACACAAAGCCTTTAAAGCGTTTTCCCACCAGGATTGACCCTGGAAAGAGTCTTGAGTGCATGGCCAAAGTGAATGAGATACCTTGATGTGTAACAAATAGAATTCTTGTTTTCAGAAAAGGAAATTAGGGGTGGCAAAGTTGGAGGCAATTATCACCATGAGTAACTTATGTAGCCTGAAACTCTTCCTGCCCTGTGTCCTCTTATTTCCCTACCCGAAAAGTGGGTCTCACAGACTTCCTTCTGTGTGATTGCCAGTGGTGTGATGGAGGAAATCTCCAGTGCTTCCTAAGCAGTTGTGAGCCTTGGTCTACTATGAACTCATGAACCCCTTATACACACACACACACACACACACACAGAGACACACAGACCCATAGACACACAGACACACACAGATACACACACACAGACACACATAGACACACAGACAAACACACACAGATACACACACAGAGACACATAGACACACCCACACACAGAGACACACACATAGACACAAAGACACACACACACAGACACATAGACACACACAGATACACACACGCACAGACACACATAGACACACAGACAAACACACACAGATACACACACAGACACATAGACACACACACAGATATACACACGCACAGACACATAGACACACACACACAGACACATAGACACACACACACACACACACGATACTTTTAATGGCATATGTCCCCATAGAGAGAATCACACTTGCTATCTGCCTATGTCATAAAGCCAGTTCAGACTGAGATTTTGGACCCTGGCTCCCCAACATAAAAAATTACAGATACAATCTGTAGCGTATGTGCCACTGTCCAGTGCACAGGACATGGGACTCAGGAAAGCAGGCACCTTTAAGAACAGCTATGAGAATCAGTCAACTCCTTTTCCTTCCTATCCCTTCTGCACTGGTTTGCTTGACAGTTTTCCCATTAGGTCCTTAGTAAGAGTTAGGGCCAGCCACTGGCCACAGATACTCAGCTACCCTTGACCTGAGCTTGTGCACCTGGAGCTAGTCTCCACCTCTGTCTGACACGCAGACTCAGATCTTGTAACAGTGAAGATGAGCATTCGTGAGGAAACAATCACAACAAATTCCCAGAAGTCTTTACAACAGCTGTCTTCTCTCTCAGCCTAGATGTTGTTTAGCATCTACTTAAGCATGTCTCTTGGGTCCCACAAAGTTCTAGACAATCAAACCTTCTGTAAGAGGAAAGATGTGATTGGCTCCATGGTCTCCAAAGTTCCTCCTGGTCTTTCCCCTACGCTGGTCCCAGCAATCCCATATCATCCTCTTAACCTAGCCAAGAGGAGACACCACACTGCATAAGGTTCATAAACCTAAAAACCATAAGGATCCTTTAATGTCAGTCAGCTCTCCTAAGGTGTGGAATACTACACATTCCTAATTTCTCTAACCTTCTCCGACACGTCCAAAGAGGGAGGGAGTGTTTGAGTCTGGAAGAAATTAATTTTACATATTGGATTTTTATTCAAACTTATGTTGTGATAGCCCCCGACTTCATGGGCATATTGCACTTTTTTTTTTCATGCACTCTAGAAAGTTAGCTCGGATCTGCACAGTACTTACATGTAAATAGAGTGTTTTGTGTTACCGCCCATCCTTTGTGTGTCTAAAGGCACTGTGTGCCTTTTCTGAATTATTTGTAAAACACACATCTCATGAACAGACGGCATGTCTTTTTTAGAAGACAGTTTAATGACAAAAGATGAGCCTGTCTGCCTGACAGATCATTCCTCTATACCTTCGATCTCACTCAGAAAGAGTCAACAGTTAGACAAACTTGGGTATTCAACTGCCTGCTTCCATTCTCTGTTCTGTGAGTCTTCCACAAAATACATACTCTGACTCTGTACCTCAGAACCCAAACCCTGACTCTCAAGCACAGACCACAGAAAACTCCAGATGCACAGTCACCTTTTCTTCTCAGTCAAGCATCTCTTGACGCTCTCGGAGCCTCTCTTAGGGACAGATTTTTCCCATAAGCTCAGTTTACATGGAATGAAGGGTCTTGAACAAGCTGCTGGAATTCTTTCAAGCCGGTGTTTGCTTGCAAAAGGGCACTTACTCTTGACATTTTTGAAGGCACTCATTTTACAGCCCAGTTTTCACACTCAAATAGTCACCATCTGTGATGTCCAGCACATGGCTATGGAGGGGGACAAGTCTCCATCCACTCTCCCCTCGTTTTGCTTTCTTCTTCTTGTTTTGTTTTTCAATTGGTGGGGACCTAATTCAACTGAGAATTTTATTTGAAATCACACCGCCAATTACAAAGCCAGGGAGGGAAGGAGGGAGAGGGAGGGAAGAAAGTACAGGAGAAGAAGGAAGGAAGAAATGCAGAATCAAGTGCACTAAGCCCCAGCAAGCTCCAGCAGGAAATGTCACATGAGCCACTTTGCTCTAGACCCTGCACCGTAATCCACCAAACCCAGAGAAGATCCGTCTTTATCCTTGCTTGAGACTCTCTAATGCTTAAAAGCCAACTCAGTCTACATCTCGAATTTGCCTTATGGCTCCGGGGACTTTTAAACATATTCTGTTAGGGGATGAAGATGTGGCTCGACAGTTCAGAGTGAGTATTCCCAGCACCCACATTGGGACTCACACCTAGTTATAACTCTAGTTCCAGAGGATCTGACACCCTGTTCCAAAGGCATCAGACATGCACATCGTACACAGAAATCTTTTTTATAAAGACTCCAGCGGCATGATAGATTCCTGGGTACCCAGGATTTCCTGCCTTGAGGATGGAACACTGGATGCAGTGACTGAGGTCCGCCTCTCCCCTTTCTCACTTTTAATGCACTTAAATTCTCTTGCTCTAGCTATGTACTAAGTCCTGGGTTAGCACACACACTGGCTCTCTTACTTATTCCCAGAAACTCCAGTCTTTTTCTCTTATATTCAGCTCTTTCTGCATACTCTATAAGCATTTATTGATAAACCGAATAAATGATCACTCTGCTTCCTTCTTATCTTTCTTGAAATGGGATCCACCCTATTACACCATTTTAAAAAATCCTCATCCCAAGAATTATAATCACTCGCAAACCAAAAGACAAAAAGCAATATTTTTTGTGTGTGTAATTCAGAATGGCCTTCTGTAAAATGAATTTTTCATGATGAGTTAATGTGGAGAGGAGAGCAGTTCAAAACAACCCACATAACTTGGCAACTGTAGGCACTTTCTTCATTCAGTTAGCTTGATAATATTTAAGGGTAAGTCTGATGGAAGATATTTTTCAATGAGTTTGTATTTATTTAAGATGATGTTATAACAGGCTGGAGAAAAAAATAGCAAATGGAAAATTCAGTGTATTACCCCTCTGCGTGAAGCACCCGTAGGACGTGGTGGCTACCCCGCACCAAGACAGGCGAGGCGGAGATGGGAACCATATGGGTTTGTAGTAAAATAGCTCAGTTTATCTCCACAGGCGAGAGGAAGCGCTAATGGGAGTGAGCGCTGAGTGTCACTAAATTTAAAGCAAACACACATTAAGATCTCCCTTTTGATCTTGGCGGAAGGTGGATGGTAAGAATCAGCAGCTCTCCGTTCCCAGAGCAGCCAACGTGTTTTTGACTACATATTGCTCCATTTTGACAGACTCAGCATGAACTCATCTGGAGAAACGGCGAAGTTTTAGCATCTGTGGATTTGAGTTATTGTCGAAACCGCATCGGTGGCCGCGCATGGGTTGCTATTCATAACCCACGTGACTCACATTGACTATTATTTTTATTGGCCTCTGCCTAAATTAAGATGGACCTCACACAAATTCCTGTGATAGTAGGGCTCCGAGATACACTTCCGGAAAGACTGGCTACATCTCCAAAGAGAGAGAAGATTCAAAATAACCAGAATTTGCTGTGCTCCTCCACGGAACAAAAGCAAGCGTCGTGCACGGTCTAGTTCGCTCTTGGGCCACTCAGTCATGTCGGGTACTCAACACGAGCACTTCCTGCGCTGCCTCTCAAACAGCCCCGGAGGAAACTGATCCCTGCGCTCAGGCCTTAAGACAGGTTCGTCACATAAGGAATGCAACTGTGCTACTTTTTCATTCTCTCACAACATGTCTGGGCAGAACAACACAAAGTAGGACAGATGGGTTTTGCCTCATAGTTTTAAAGGTTTGGATTCGTGGCTGGTTGTCCTCCTTCCCTGCGGACTTATGTTGATGCAGATCATGCTGGCTGGGAGGCCACAGAAGAGCAAAGGCTGCTCTCACCTCGTGGCCGCTGGAAAACACAGGAAGGACCCAGAGCCAGGGTAAGACGGGAGGATGGAAGGGGTGCTGAGAAATGCATCTTGCACAGAGCGGCTGCTCTCACAAACTCACAGTAGCCGTGGGTGTCTGCCCGTGATAGGCTCTGCCGGTATTCCATCCTGGATGACGAGGAGGTTCCGGAGGCTCCACACCTCCCTGAGGAGCTACTGCAGGGTCAGGGAAGTCATTTTCTTCAGTAGTATAGGCACTGATGGGTCGCCCCGGCTGCTCCAGAAAGTAACCCCACCCATGCTCATGGGAACAGCCGTAATTAAACTCACTGGGTCACCAAAAAAATTAAAAACTAAAAAGACATAAAAACAGAAAACGACTTGGTGTGATGAAGAAAAGGTTCAGAAAGAATGCAGGGATGAGAGATGGTGATGGAGTAAAATGACCAAAATATATTCCATACATGCATGGAATTGCCAAAGGATAATAAGTTAAGTTTTAAAGATTCAATGATCAAAGCCAAGACGTAGCATTCTAGGAGACACATTCCCATGAGGCCCACCTTCCAGGTATGCCATCTACTATTTTCACCTGTGAATTAACCTGCCGATGAGTCACAGCCCTCATGGACCAATCCTTTCCCAAAAGTGCATCAGTTGACAGCCGATTTTTAACAGATGAGCCTTTAGGCAATTCTATATTTAAATAGTCATTGTACTACTGAAAGATTCTCAAACACCATCTCATAACAAGTCGAAGCTAACATGTAAAATCAAGGGTTGAGTAGAGAAGCATAGACAAGAAGTAAGAAGAAACATTTTTATTCTTGAGTCAGGTCCTGGTGGTCTCAATAACCTTCTAGAATGTTCTTCACCATCCTGTGCTATGAATGTTCAGAATAACAAAATACTTTGTTCACAAGTAGATTATATAACATATCTGTTATAAAACAGGCATCATGTTATTGATATATTACATTCTTGCTAAACATTAAGGTAAAAACCACCCACCCTTTAGAGACTTGATCCAGTGGCATCTTTCACCTAGTAATATAATGAGCCAATGACAATTTGTTTGGTAACTGGGTGGCTTCTTCTACATGCTAATATGGGAATCCAGGATCCTTCCATCTGTTGACCATCCACCATCACCGGGGGCCTTGCAGAGCTCCCCTTGCCAGTGGAGGAAGTCAGGGAAAGAAAAGAAAAAGACTCCTAGGTACCAGAAGACTCAGCCTGGATGAAGATGATCCTTGCTTCTATTACTCAACATTTTCCCCCCCATGGAAAACTAGTTTTGTGGCCCCAAGTGGATGAAGGAGAGTTGTCACATGTTGGCTTGTCAACAAGAGTAGTATTACCAATGTCATTTCAGCAACTATCTAGACAATAGAATCTAAAGTAAATCATATCTACTTAATTAACTAATTCCTAAGAGATTCATACCTAG
>BTHU01000017.1:4935000-4945000 GCA_036184795.1 Tokudaia tokunoshimensis
TCTACATTGTCATACATGGGAAAATAGACTGAGGTGCTGCGCTGTGCACTGGGGCTTTTATTTCCCCGTCAGACTGCAAGTTATAATAAACCTGTGAGACAGAGGGACTTTGGGGCTTTGTCTGGATTTGGGGGTCCCATCCCAGCCTTCACAAAAAGAGTAACAGGCCCAGAAGGAAGATCTGGAAACAAACTTACAAGTGCCAACTGAATAGCACAGATGTGCAACCCTGATATGTATGTACCACAGCTCTGACTACCTACCACCAACCACATTCAGCTCTACAAAGGCCACTTGTCAGACACACAACTCAGAAAGTTTTGGGCAGGTAACCTAGGATGATTTTTGCTTCATCCAGAAATCCCTTATCATCCTCTCATAGTTTAGGTAGACATAAGCATTCAGTGGTTTGGGCTTCTTGTTTTTCTTGTTGAGATAGGGTCTCATGTAATCCAAGCTAGCCCTGATCTCACTACATAACTGAGGTTTCCTTGAAGTCCACCTCCTCCTGCTTCCATCTCCCGGTCATGCCCATGGGAATGGAACTCAGTGGAATGAAATAGCAGCTAGGGATCACTTGACCTGTGACTTGTGTCAAAGATGCGCCAGGCAGGAGGACCATATGAGCAAAGTAGGTAGGTCCTTAACGACTATATGTGGTTCAATGTGTTCAAACATGGGAGGGGAGCAAGAGACACTACGTCTGCACAGTACAGGCTATGACGCACACAAGCTCATCAAAAAGGCGATAAGGACGCAGATGTTCGCTCCAGCCAGCAAGATACAGGGTGTGTCTTTTCCATCCTGTAGTGAGACTTTCAAGGAAAAATAAATCATGTATAATAAAAGACAGCGGGAATAGGAAGCTGGCTAGGAGTGCCTGCCAATGCCAAAAGTAGCATCGATGGGAGAAAGTGGAAAAGATGGCTAAACTCTGATGCTTTTATTTCTCCTGAAAAGGAGCCTTAAATTTTCTTTATACAGAGGTAACCCAAAGAGAGCAATGACTGATTGGGGTGGGAGGAGTATTATTTACAAGGCCAGGCTGTTTAGAGCTCTCCTTGTATTCTTGGTAATTTGATTGTTTGGTCACGCCTCCCAATAAGTGAAATGTTACACTGGAGTATTTGTTTAAACCTCGCAGCTTCGGATACAGTAGGTTGCCGAGTGATGTTTGCTAATGGCGCACATTCAGTAATTCCTATAATGTGAAATCTCAGCCAGATTTAATGTTTCATTTCCCTGGGATTCACTCTGAAATTATTACAGACATTATGTATTCCACTCTCCGGACTTGAAATTAATTTCAAAACCAAGAAAAAGTGCATCCATTCGTGGGGCCTTGAGGGAGTTTAGATCAGTAACGTTCCATTTGTCTGAAGTTTCTGAAGTTTGAAATACCTATTCACGTTCCTGCATTTGATCCAGATTGAAGAAAACAAGGTGCCATTTACCAAGACCTTTAGTCTTTTTTTTGGGGGGGGGGGGAGATAGTATGTGTTGATTGGTGACCTTGGATATCTTTTCATGAGTTATTTCCCTCACAAGGGGAGACAGATCATCAGTGAAATGCTTACTGAACAAGTATGAGGAGCTGAGATCAGTCCCTGGTATCCACGTAGCAAGCTGGACGCCCCGTCAACATTCCAACGTGGACGGAGAAGGGGTTTGTGAGCCCCTTCCAACTGAGGAGCTGCAAACGGGAGAAAGACAGTCAAGGTTTTCTTCAAGGTGTAGCTGATGGTCACTTGGCCATGCTCCAGGAAGAGTATACAAACATCAGGATTTGCTCTCAGTGGGTTATTTAGAAAGGGAGAAGATACAAAGATGGGAGGATGGGGAAGGGGAGGAGGAGCTTTGAGAAGTGAAAGTGACTATGACCAAAATACATTGTATGAAATTCTCAAAGAATTTGTTAAAATGTGTTAATATGTTCTAAAAGCTGGGTAGAGTGACATGAACTTGCAAGGTCCATCATTATGGCTGGTTCTCCTGGGACCAGCAGTCAGCTAGTGTAGTGAACTCAGGAAGCTCAAAGCCAAGTGAGAGCCCCTGTCTCAAAAAAACAAGGTGTAGCTCCTAAAGAAAAACACCGAGGACGTCTAGCTTCTACACATGCATACACATGCACACACGTGTGTGGGTGCACACACACACACACTTTCTAAAAACTATACTAAGTCTCTATGCTTTATATCTAACTGAGGGGGGGCACTTTTATGTGGTTAGTATGATACAAAAATACTGCCAGCTCGCAATACACTGGTGATAAAAATAATCAAAAAGCTATCTCAACGTCTTCTTTGTACAACTCTCTGTCATAGAACCAACATGCACTGCTTTGATTAATCAATCAATGCATTGGCAATGCTTCCAATACCTGGCCCGCATAGAAAACCTGATGGCTGGACAGACTCCAAACATTCTAGAATAAAGCAAACAGACCTGTGTTAAATTGTGATCCAAAAATTCCCAGATAATAAATCTTTAATGTGCTACCCAGGCAACTCTCACCCAATTTGAATTAAAAGAACATTTTCCACACAAAGCTTTGAAAGGGTTTGTCTTCCTGAATACTTTTCAAGAGTTTAACTTTTACCTGAGGCCCACTTCTTATAGTCTGAACATAAGTGGCGCGGAGGTGGGGGAAGACATAAAGGGACTAACTCACAAGTTTTACCCCAAAATGATTGACAGCTGTTTGGGAGTTCAATTGCACTGATGTCCTATTAGGTTCAAAACATCCCGGGTCTTGCAATTATCTAATAGATTCCATAAAACCTTGTTAGTAAAATCCCTACCTCCCCAGTGTGGGACTCAGCCTGGAACTCTCACCCTCATAACCACCTCTAACTGTGCCCAGTATACTAGAGCAGGAAGGGAATCCAAGGACTTAGCTCCTCCCACACTGGCTCACTATCATCTGTTTGACCTTATCTGTCCCTATCTCCTTGGCTCACCACAATGACTGATGACTGGGGTGATGGGTGACATGTATATTTTAGTTTCAAGTGAGTAGACCAATGGTGTAGATGTTTGTGTTTCCAGAACACAAGCTCTGGGAATTCAAAGTCGCTCTACACCAACAGACTTTAAAATGATGAAAGACTCTTAAAGCCAGAAGGCCCTCAAAGATCATCCAGAAACCAGATCTCATTTCTACAGTAAAACCAAAATCAACACACACACAAAGGAAGATACGGTAGACACCCCCACCCCCACCCCACCCCCCACCCCGTGGGTGCAAGGCGGCCTGAGAGGACAGTCACCACTGACCCCCACACGGCCCTCTGGTTCTACCACTCCTTTCTCTCCACTGCTGTGTTTACTTCTCTACATTCTCCTCTGCGCCGAGTTCAAGAAAGCAGATAATGCACTCCTTTCTCTGCACCCTCAGTGCAGAGTTCAGAACTGGAACTGTGGATTTCAGGGAAGGTTGTTCATTTATTTGTCTTCTTCTGCAAAACAAAAAAAAGCTCTGTCATTAGATGCAGAAGAGAATTCAGGGAATATAGAGCCTGTCACTGCAGATGGGATGTGAAGTACACAACTGTGGAAAGCCGGAAAATGGTTCTCTGTATACCACACTACTATACTACCGTAGGATCCAACTGTATGTACACTTTTGGGTGTATACTAGAAGAACTCTGAGTCAGCCTATTGGAGAGACTTACACATCTATATTTACTACAGATTTCTATTTATGATAGCCGAGATTTGAAACCAGCCTAAGTGCCATCATCAGATGAGTATTTAAAGAAAATTATACATACATACATACATACATACATATACATACGAATTATGCACAATGCCATTTCATTTAACCATAAACATGAATGAAACTATGAGATTTGCAGAAAAATGGATGGGTTATTACTTTAAGCAAAATAGGCTACACTCAGAAAGAAAAATACAGCGGTGTCTTTAATATTTAGACTCTAGATTTAAATACATATATGTGTGTATATGACAAGAAAGTTAAATAGGGAGCCGGGCAGTGGTGGCGCACGCCTTTAATCCCAGCACTTGGGAGGCAGAGGCAGGTGGATTTCTGAGTTCGAGGCCAGCCTGGTCTACAGAGTGAGTTCCAGGACAGTCAGGGCTACACAGAGAAACCCTGTCTCGAAAAATCAAAAACAAAAACAAAAAACAAACAAACAAACAAAAAGAACGTTAAATAGGGATGATTAGGAAAGAGGAAAGTGATAGTGTTTGCAGCTCTTACACATGGACAGAAAATACACGAGGAAATGTTTTCTCTTGCTCTTGCCTTTATGTGTCTTATTACTATACATTTTTATGGACAAGAAAAGAAGGAAAGCCTAAAGAAAATATCGAAATTTCTAAAAAGTTCACCAACCGTGTATATTTATTCATCTCCTACCAATACTGGGAATGATTAATGTCATGAAATTGGGTCGGGGGGGGATTTCAAAGGTTTTGATTTCCAGATTGGGCTTCAATAATGGATATGATAAATTTATGTTTTACAAAGAGCCAAGTATTTCATAGACATTGTCCCATAATACTAAGAATATAAAAAATATACAGTATAAATACAGACTTACCTTTTCAGAATTTATCTAAATTTTAGAAGACACAGATGATAAAAAAAAGAAATATAAATTTCAAAAAATAAATTCATAAAGGAAACAAGCGCCTAACTAGGAGGAGCTCACGGACAACATGAGTTTGAGGAGTTTGACTGAGGAAACAATAATTAAACCCAAACGGAACAGAAATGAAGAAGCCAGTGAGGGAAAAACACAGCTGGAGACCTTCAAGGAGGGACATGCTGGGTAAAAAACTTCAGAAGAGTGAAGAGGAATACAGAGCCTGACTCTTACAAATGGTCAAGGGCTGACATGATCAGTAAGCCACCAAAAGAAAAAAGAAAATAGAATAATGGAGGCTGGAGAGATGGCTTAGTGGTTAAGAACTCTTCCAGAGGTCCTGAGTTCATTTCCCAGCAACCACATGGTGGCTCACAACCATCTATAATGGGATCCAATGCCTTCTTCAGGTGTGTCTGAAGACAGTTACAGGGTACTCACATACATAAAATAAGTAATTTTTAAGAAAATAGAATAGTGTACAGTCAGAATGAAAGGGGCTTGGGACTGGGCAGGACTGAAAGATTTTAAATTTTATGCAAGTTTAGGAAGCCACTGAAGGGTCCAACTCAAGGAACTGATCCAATCCATGGACTTAAAAAGTCACAAGAAACACAGACAGAAGCCAGAGCAGCGGAGGGTGCTCTTAGAGGATGGTGCGGAGTAAGTACATGTTCAGGCAGGGGCGGATGGGGAGGACAGGGGGCTGAAGACGTAGTCTAGAGCTAGAGCTAGAGCTAGCCATCTGTGGTAATATACAGAAACAGAAATTTAAATAAATAAATGAGCTCCTTCCAGGTCTCTAACCTGAGTGACTTGAGAGGTGTTAAGGCATTTGCTGAGATGAAGAACAACCATGGTGGTAAGCCAGGGTTCTATATCAGCACCGTATGTCACTAGGAAAGAATTCGCCATGAAGCCCACAGCAATTAAAGGGCTTGTACACATTACAGCACAGACATTCGTAATGAAAACCACAATTTTGAAAGACAGTTACTCTGTAAAATAACGTTCATAATATGTTAACTGAGAAAAGAAAACCTTACTGCTATAATCTCAGCACTGGAGAGAAGGAAGCAAAAAGAGCATGAGTTCAAGGCCTGCCTGGGCTGTTAGTGAAATCTTGTCTCAAAAGAAGTTAATACATGCATTACATACATACATACATACATGCATTACATACATATATTACATAATACATACATATATACATACATACATACACACACAGACTGGTGTACACAATAGATGAATACATATAGAGATATAAATAACAATAAAATGAAATATGTCAAATATTTATAATGATAATCTTAATGATAAGATTACAATTTTTCCTTTCCTAATGGATATTTTCATTTTCCAAATCCCTTTATCAAACATGTATTATCATTACTATTGTTTTATGCACACGCACACACACACACACACACACACTCACACCGTCTTTTCCAAAAGTTTGTCTACAGCCAGCCACGTTCAAGGCATAAGGCAACTGCATGACCCTTAGGGTAGATAACAACAGTGCATGTTGTGTTATCTAAGGGTCTTGAAACCCATCCCTACCGCATCATCCATAGAGAGATGTTTCTTCACGTGACAGATGTGTTTGTTTCTAAGATGGTTAACAGACAACTTCAGATCTCAAGTGTCCCGGTTGTGTGACTGAGAGTCTCTGCAGAGCGTTTTGTCCACCGTGAATACCAGCACCAGCCAAGATACGGGCAGAGCAAGAGACCGGCAGTCTGATGATGTCATGAGCTCTAGCTTTGCCTGTGAGCTTAACTCTTACTTCATATTTCCATAACAAGGATCGGATCCTGTGATCCCACAACTTGACAGGCTTCAATGTCCACATTCCTGGGCAAGGTTATTCTTTAGTTCAGTTCACCCTAGTTGTTTAAGGCTTGTCAATCAAAGACTTTTTTCCCAAGAAGAGGTTTTGCAAGGGCCACCTGCATACTAGATGCCTAGACGTTAGGAATTTCTCCAAGGAGAAGTGAAGTGTGAGACCCAAGAGAAGCAGGAAAGGAACCAGATAGATGCTTACCAAATCTTTTCTGGGCACTAGCCACTGGCCACATTGCTGTAAATACAAAGTACACTTAATTCTATGGGCCCAACAAGGCAGAGACATTATCCCTAAAAACATTTATGAAGCATATGCTAGATATGTTCAAAGATCTTCTGGTTCCTGGTGATACTGCAACATCCAAACCACACAAGCCCCTTGCTCTCACGAAGCTAGCTCAGAGTACTCACAAGCAATAAGTAGTTTTTCAAGTGGATAGCAGTGTGGACAGAATCAAAACAGAGCAAGCAGCCAACAAGGAAGAGGCACACAAGGCATGACAAGGACCAATTTCCACTCCTAACTGCTGGCTACATTAGCCCCTGCTTGTGTTCTGTAGGACACTGGCTCCTGAGAAAGCTCATTGGATCAATAATTTTGTCTGGTGTTAATCCCGCCAACACGCCCCAAATATCCCTAATGAGTAAATTTGGGTATACAGTTGTTAGCCCACTGTGCGTCAAGGGAATTCTGTTGATGTGTAGCTGTTCATCATGATTGACTTTCAAATATATGTGAATTCAAAACTCCCACAACCCTGGTGATGTTCAAACAAACACACAATGATAATCGCATCCTATAAGGGAGCCCCAGCCTCCACGAAGCTGAGGTTACATCCACTTGCATTTCTGGAGGAAGAAAACATAAATACAGTAGAAAGCTCTTTCACCAGCAAGCTTTTTGGAGACCCTTTGTAAGCATGAGGACCCAAGTTAGAACCCCCAGAACTCACATTACGAAGACTAGGCATAAAGGCAGCATGGTTGTCATCCTGGTTCTGGGGAGGCAGAAGACAACAGGACCCTGAGACTTGCTGGTCAGTCAGTCTAGTCTAACCAGTGAGCCCTATACTCCAGGATGAGACCCTGCCTCAAAACACTAGGTCCCTGAGGAATGACGCACAAGGCTCCGTCTGGCCTCTGCATGCACTTGCCATATGTGAACACACACACACACACACACACACACACACACAGAGAGAGAGAGAGAGAGAGAGAGAGAGAGAGGCAGACATAGGTTTTCTTCCCTTATCCTTTTTTTTCTTAAGTATTGTGTTGTGTTATATTTTCCTTTGTGTAAAGCAAGGGTTGGTATTTTCTTGTTTAATACACCTTTGCATGTTTATAAAACTCCATCTTCAAAACACAGCTGACTACATTTGGAGCACCTAGTCCATACCTATTTGCAAAAAAAAAAATGTTATGAAAAGATCAGCTCATCTAAATTTCCTAGTTTCCTTATTGACAAATATGACCTGGTCATAGTCTGGGCTGGTGAAAATGAGCCCTCACTATAGCTTAGCAAAGAAATGAACTGGGGCAAACAGAACGAATATTAATTTTCATCAAGAGAAAATCAAACTTATCTAAGAACTTTATTGGCAGAAATGAAATTAGTTTTTCTATAGCAAATAGTTAGTGGAGTTGAGGGATCATTCTATTACCCAAGAGGGAGAGGAAACCCACTGGAGTCTGGATGCTTTCTTATTCTCAACAGCACAACTAACTCTCAAAACCAAGTAACAATTGTTTCTGCACTTTCACTTAAAAAACAACAACTGCTTAAGGTTGGATAATCTTAAAGTGTACCCCCCGCCCCTGCTAAACATCAAATTATTAGAGTAAGATTTCTAGACTCATGAAGGTCAAGACAATGGTTAGTATTTGTATTATATGTAAATAGCCAACCTTTTTAAAACAAAATTTACTGTAGACAGCAATAGGAACAAAGCATTTGAATAGGCAGAGATAATTCTTGCTGTGGTCCATAGCTGGTCCACATAGGCTACTTTGGCAAGGAAATGAAGTAGGAGTATTGAAATATCTAGATGCTCTCGGGACTACGCTATGAGAAACAATGTTGCCAAATGTTGTGGCTTTAGAACACGGTTATTATTACTACAAAACATATCAGTTTACAGAGTGAGGGAGATGCCTCATTCAATAAAGTACTTGCTGTGTGAGCATGGGGGCCTGCATCAGAACCCTAGCACTCACATGAAATACCTAGGTGCGACAGTGTACACCTGCAGTCCCAGAGCCAGAGGAGAGGAGAGGTGTGGGCTGCTACGGCTTGTTGGTGAGCCAGTCTGACCAAATCCATGAGCTCCAGGTAAGCGAGAGATAAAAGACAAAATCAAGCCAGCCATCGCTCCAGAGTGAGAAGGAGAGAGGCTCATGGAGCCCACAGCTAGCTGAGGCACTATTAGAAGTTGGTGGCCACTGAGGGAAGGAAAGCCAGTTTTCTTCAGTTCCAAAGTTCGTAATAGGTTGCTCATGCCCCAATGGATGTCACCCCATGACCATATGCACAGGAATGACACTAATTAAACCCAGTGAGAGGAGAAGAAGAGAAGGAGGAGAAGGAGGTGGAGGAGGAGGAGGAGGAGGAGAGGAAAACAAAGAAAAAGAAGAAGAGAAAAAGAAGATGGGAAGAAAAAGAGGAAGGAGGAGAAGAAGGAGACGACGAAGACAAAAAAAAGAAGAAAAGAAAAAGAAGGAGGAAGAGGAAGAGGAGAAGGAGGAGGAGGAGAAAAGAAGGAGGAGGAGGAGTTGAAGGGGAGGAGGAAGAGGAGGGGAGGAGGAAAAGAAGAAGACAGAAGACAACATGGAGGTAAGGGAGCAATCCAGGAGAAGTCAGAGGGGAGGAACCAAGGTGCATATGATTTAAATACATTGCATTCATGTAAGAAAATACCAAGGAGCAAATAAAAAAATAAATGAGCTGTAGGATAATTGAAGTTACCTGATGTTGACCTCTGTCCTTCACATGCACTATACACATGTACATATACCTGCACACAAGCACACATACACACACACCATACAGAGAGAATGCACACACACCATACAGAGAGAATACACACACACACACACACACACACACACACACACACCATACAGAGAGAATACACACACACACACACACATCAACTTATCTGATTCAGAGTCTTAGGGTTACTATTTTCTGTGGTGAAATACTGGGGTCAAAGCAACTTAGGAAAGTTGGGTTTATTTGCTTTAGGCTTCCACATCACAGCTCATCATCAAAGTAAGTCAGGACAGGAACTCAAACAGGGCAGGAATCTGGAGGCAGGAGCTGATGTAGAGGCCATGGAGGGTGCTGCATACTGGCTTGTTCCTCATGACTTGCTAAGCCTGCTTTCTAATTGAACCCATGACCACCAGCCCAGGGATGACAGCAACCACCGTGGGTTGGGCTTTTCCACATCAATCACTAATTAATGCCTGCCTACAGTCTGCTCTTATGAAGACTTCCTCTCCAATGACTCTAACCAGCATAAAGTCCTGTG